>BPLT01000111.1:1402500-1848605 GCA_019656295.1 Rhododendron mucronatum var. ripense
TGTGGGATGGAAGCTTGGTGGTTGCTGCAAACAATCGTGGAACATGTTATGTTTGGCGATTGTTGCAAGGAACACAGGTAGTCATTTGATCGATTTTGAGTTGTTCTATTATTTTGGTTTCTCTACCACCTCAACCTTTTGCAATTGTCAAATCTCATTTGTCTTCTACGGCAGACTATGACCAATTTTGAGCCGCTTCATAAGTTACAAGCACATGATGGGTACATCCTCAAATGCCTCCTCTCACCTGAGTTGTGTGAGCCCAACCGGTTAGATTTCTTTCTGTCATATTTTCTCCCTATCTGTTTTAAATCGAGGATCAAAATAGTTCTATTCATCTCCTTCCGGATTATGTGTCTAGGTATTTGGCAACTGCATCTTCAGACAATACAGTTAAGATATGGAACGTAGGTGGTTTTACCTTGGAAAAAGTTCTAGTAGGTATGTAGCTTATGTTTTGACTAATTATATTCCTTGGAACGATAGGAACTCTCTTCTTCAAGCTCTATTCAATATTGATCTTATCTACGTATTGTCCCAGGACATCAACGCTGGGTGTGGGACTGTGTTTTTTCCGTGGATGGTGCATTTCTCATCACAGGTACTTAACTCTTTTAACTTCTGGTAAATCCTAAAAGGTGAATAGTCACCTCGTTACACACTGTATTCCTTATGAAGGTGCTGGAAACTAAAAAATTAGTACCACATTATTTAAGTCTTGATTAAAAAACAACAGAAAGAAGGTATCTTAACAGTTTTTTACTTCAATTTTTTTTAAGTCATTTACTCGTACTCCCCCAACACCACAGCCAACGGTAGAACTTGAGATGCCTAAATGAACCTCCTATTTAAGTTGCGTTAATGATCTGTATTATTTTACTGTTTGTAATTTTTGTTTAGCTTTTCGTCTTGATTTTTAGAATTAATCAGTAGTCTCAACTGGAGGAATCAGAAAAGTATAAAAATGTGGACCAAAGTTGAAAAAAGTTCAGATAGTATGACGCTAAAGCCAAAAAAGTTACTTGTTTCCAATTTTTTCCAGTCTTAAGTGAACATTGTTTTTGCTTTTGGTCATAATTTATTACTTTTTAGACTTCTCTTGTCGAGACGAATGACCAATAAAAAAGTTTGACGTGAATCTTACAAGAATTCAAAAAGACAAAAATAAGACCAAAACAATAATTTTAAGGAAGAACAGAGCCTTATTAGACTCGTTCTCAGGCATGCTCTTGGTGTTTAGATTGTTCATATCCAATAGTTATTCTGTACGTTGGAATAAGGCCAAGAGGGTTGCGATGCATTGATCACTCCCTCCTACCTTATTCCGCCCCCAGCTAATGCTTATTCACATATGCGGACTTTGTGTATATGCAGCTTCTTCTGATACAACGGCAAGACTCTGGTCAATGTCAACCGGTGAGAACCTTAAAGTGTATCAAGGGCATCACAAGGCTACCACTTGTTGTGCTCTCCATGATGGAGCTGAGCCTTCTTGCTGATTATGGAATCTCAGTTTCAACACCTTGGTTAGTTTGTAAATTGTGTAGAACAACAGACGTAAGTGTAATATTTTTCTTTTTTGTACCTAATTATTTTTGTTACGAGGATTGGAGTCATCAGCGGTAGTCGAACTCAATATTTCAATGACCAGTCATCCCGATTTAAGCCCCCTTTACCGCTTGGCTACCCTGTTCACATGCATCCTTTTATGCGGACAACATATTCACAATGATTGTCGTAGTTGGTTTTTTCTTTTTCCCCAATAGAACCCTTTCTTGTTTATTTATTTGGTTGAGTAGATTTAGTCATTTTGCAAGTAAGAGAGAGATATTCTTGAAAGTTTGGGATGTTGCCGGTCCAACCTGGATATCCTTTTTACTTGGCAAGAATCGTTTTGTTTTCACTTTTCATTACAGTCGAAGCTTAAACCATTTATGGTCACAAAGCTGGAACACCGCACCAAAAATTTGACAAAAGGCCGACCTCCCATGGTAGCTCAAAGACGTCAGGTGGGATCGGTCCAGGAATCTCAGTATCCCACATCCACGGTCTTGAATCCTCGGGTACCTCCTCGGACGCGGGGCGAAGAGGAGGCAAGTTTAGTTCTATTACCCTTTCCACATCGTTCCAGAGCTCTTTGTCAATGCAGTTAGGCAATTCTTCCGCTTTCGGACCATCCAAAGGCGTTCTCTCCCCACCATCGGGTAATTGTGCAACACTTGTTCCACTCCAATGGGGCAGCTCTTCTGTTTTTTGGGCACACGACGTTGGCGTTATTTCCTCGACTAACTTTGGAAGATCAATATAAACAGTTTTCTTTGTAAGCGTTTTCGTTCTCGCTTTCTTAGTTGTTGGCTCCCAAAGTGAGCACGAAAGAGGCCGGAGACTGTCATTGTTTGGTATCTTACGCGGTCTTCCACGCCCCCGCCGACATTCCACGGTAGCCTCAGGAGGTATTCTTTCCCTAACATCTGATGATTCTGGAGTAGCTTCAGGGTAGGACTCTTGCGGGTTTCGAGCATTTGAAGGTGGTGTTCTTTCCGCAACTGACCCTGAAATATTGGAAGTAGCACATTCCTTTGGAAGAACCATACGCGTATTAGTTCTCGGTTTTTTAGCTATAGTCTGAGAAAGCACACACAAAAGAGGTCGAACACTTTCATTGTTCGGTCTCTTCCGCGGTCTTCCTCGGCCACGCCGACGTTCCACGTTATCTTCAAGAAGTGTTCTTTCACCAACATCTAGCACCTTTAGAACACCAATAGTAAGTTATTAGTAACGCTTCCTTCCACAAGATAGATTACCGTACTAGTTCTTGGTGTTGTACTTACCGGCTGCAAATTGAAACTCGGAAGAGGTTGAAAATTTTCGTCATTCGGTCCCTTCTGTGGTCCGTCGCAACCCCACCGATACACCACGATACCTTCAGGACGTGTTCTTCTGCCAGCTTCGGATCCCGTTTGAACACCAAAAGTAATGCTTTCTTCCATATGGGTCGTTGTCGTGTGTATTCTTGTTTTTTGAGTTATCGGCTGAAGAGGGAAACTCGGAAGAGGTTGAAGACAATTGTCTGTCGGCCTTTTCCGAGGTCTTCCGCGGCCACGTCGGCATTCCATGTTTAATTCGAACGTTAATTCAAGTAGTTGCGAAGAAGGGTTTAGAGTTTAGATGGATATGAGATGAGATGGAAGGGAATGCAGGTTGAAGACTAAATAGGAAGTTTAATAACTCTCCATATCTGGAAAGGAAAGTGCTTCAATTGCTAAAGTTTGAACTGGGTTCACATTAGGAATTGGAATCCTACCTGGACTTGCTTTCCTCTCTAAAACAGAAACCAATTCACTTTAGAAAACAAAAGTCAAAGCATACATACATATAGATATGTGTGTGTATAGAGGGCTTTCTACTGAGGTTGACCTTAGACGGCCAAAATGAGGACTTGTGATTTCAGCCGTTGAATCGTGATTTCAATGGTTCGGATCTGCTGATGGTTGGCGGTCATAAACGGTTTATGACCATCAGCATATTTGGACCATTGAAATCATGATCTAACTGCTGCCAGTATAGAGGGCTTTCTACTGAGGTTGACCTTAGACGGCCAAAATGCGGACTTGTGATTTCAGCCGTTAAATCGTGGTTTCAATGGTTCGGATCTGCTGATGGTTGGCGGTCATAAATGGTTTATGACCATCAGCAAATTTGGACCATTGAAATCATGATCTAACTGCTGCCAGCAATGTCCGCATTAAACGAAAGTAAGGATTCCTTACTTTCTTACGGTGCGTACCTCATATTTTGGTGGCCCACACGTACTCAGAGCCGTTCAACTTGTTTAAAAACATGTTTTTAAGAAAATAGGGACCGATTTCTTCCACACAAATTGTGACACTCCATCTCAATCATTGAAATCAAAGGCTGAGATTAAAACTTTACAAAACAATATCCCCCTCCCAAAACATTCCAACACCCTAAAACTACTCATCTTCTTCCCCAATACATTCACACACCATCATCTCCAAACCGTAACCCTAGCCGCCACCGCCGCCATATATATGTATGTATCCTAGTCCGAACTAAAACAGATAAAATTAAGTGCAAACAAAAGCTTAGAACAGTTCCAGTTAAGTCCGGATTGTTCTTTGCTACGAACAATGGCCCCTACAGTTTGCACAACAAGTGCAGTGGGCCTCGGGGAGTACTATTGAGATTTCATTGTCATGATTTGGACCGTTAAAATTTCTAGAATTCACTGGGTAGTTAATTCATAATTTGTAGAATTTGTTGAACGAATATTCGTTATTGAAAATAATGTACTCCTATATGATATGTGCATTGATCATATGGTTATCAATATCTGACGAGTATGTAGAAGCTTGAAGCTTCTAAATTTGGCTTCTGTGAGGATGTTATGTTCGGCCTTGTTTGTTTGTTTAGTTTTGTTGGGTCTTTGTTTTGATTGTCGAGTGGTTTCAGCTAGGGTTTTGGGAAAATTAGTCATAAGGACGGTAAAATAGTTTTCATTAAGAAGAAGGACATCAGCAAAATAATTTTCAGTGGAGATCCTTCGACTTTTTGAGTATTTTAGGAATTGGCGGATGGTATTGCGCACTTCCGAGCCATCGGATCTCATCTCGGCAATGAACAGCTCTCGATCGTTAATTGCCGAGATGAGATTTGAGCCGTCGAATGCACAATTCAACGGCTCGGAAGTGCACAGCACGACACCAACCCGAAGTCCGTTTTTTAGCCATAAGGCCAAAACATGTTTAGGCACTTTCATAGGCTAAAACTCCGATTATATAAAATGGTAAAATGGTGGGTGGGTGGGTGTGTGTGTGTGTGTAGGTGGGGGGTGTTTCGGAGGCCACCATGTTTGGTCTTTTGCCAAAATTGCCCCCGTCCCATGTAAATTTTTCTTACGTAATTTGTTATATAAAACTTGTGGTCAAAGTTTAAAAGATCTTAAACTTCACTTCTTAGAGCATCCACAGGGAATAAGCAAAACAAAAGGTTGCTAAAGTTAGTAATATTTGTTCAAAAAAGTGCTTACATTGGAATAACCAAACTTAACAACCTCTTAGCAACTCATCAAATTTTGGATTTTGAATAATCAAAACTAGCAACCTTTTACCGATAACCAAATTTAGTAATCTCCACATTTTCTCAATCAAGTACACTCATCATTACACAAAAATCTTCTCTCACAACAATGTTTCAAAAAATAATTATAAAAAACTATTCTTACTATTCTTTTCAGATTCTTTTACTAAAAAAAAAAAAGTCTTTCTATGAATTTTTTTTTTCTTCTAAAAACTGTTTCTTCAATTTTTTTTAAAACTATTTTTAAAAAAAAATTGTATTCACACAAAACTGTTTTTTTCATAAACTATTTGTTTATCCAACTGTTTTTAACTTAAACTGTTTTTTTTTCTTCGAAAAACTGTTTAATAAATTGTTTTTTTTCAAAAAAAAAATCGTGAAATGAAAGAGAAAAGTTTGGAGAAAACTCAAGGAAGCAATGGTCCCATTTGTTTTGATTATGAGCAAAAAATAACCAATATGAGACTTGACATTGCCAACTTCAGTAGCCTCTAAATGGATAATCAAAATCTGATGTGGTATGTTTTGATTATTCACTTTTGCTTATTCCACTGCGGGTGCTCTTAGAGTAAGTTGACTTCTAATTTGATTCTCTAAGTTGACTTCTAATTTGATAGGATTATCTTAAAGGTCATTGTTCGACCTAAGACGTTTCCTTTAAAGAAGAATTAGACTTCTGTCTCGTCTGTGTTTGGATTGCAGAGCGCAATCTGTATATTCTCAATTGTTCAAGGGTGTTTTTAATGGTTAGATTTAGTTGAAAGTTTCTTCACGAGGAGAGTAGTTTCTTTTGCGGGAAAGAATCTTTATAAAATTTAGACTATTAATTGCGGAGATGAACGGTCAAGATGGGACTACAGAGACTTCTTTGTAATTGGATTGCGAAGAAGCAGAATCCCCTTTAAAAATCATAGACTTCAAACTTGGATTCAATTTTTCGTTTGAAAAACACTAATCAAGGATAAAACTATAAGACGCAGTGCCGGTTCATATATTTTAGAGGCCCGAAGCGAATTTTCTATATTGAGCTCTTTACATATTCATGAATTTCTTTAAAAAATGATAAAAGTACAAAAAAATCAAACTAAAAGGATACAATTATGATTATAAATGTAAAAAGATATATGATTGAAATTATGGAGGTGCATGGGAGTCGAACCACACACTCCCAATAGCATGACAATATTATGTGACCATTGAACCAAGTATCTAGTTTGTGTTTTTATTTGGAAACATTCTAATTATAATATGTAAGTTACATCATAGTGGGGCCTCAATTTTGGACCAAAATTCAGGGGCCGGAAGCGATTGCTTCCCTCGCATGCCCTCTACGCCGGCCCTGATAAGACGAATGGGAATAAATTTCTATGCTTCAAAAATAGTTCTTTCTAATCTTATCGAGCAAATTTATATTTAATGTTGTCCATTTCAATTTTTTCCTTTTTTGGCTATTCAAAGGAGTTTGTTGAAAAAAAAATCAATTGACACATAGGAGAGAAAAATGATAATGAAGTTTCTAGTTTAAAAACGAAATTACATTTCTATTCAATGTAAGCATTTACCCTATGCAATTTATCTAGATGCTACTCACACAACGATCCAAACACAACAACTTACACAACCTCTCACATACACGTGGGGCCCACACATAGTAGTGTGTGTGGAGCCCACATGCATGTGAGAGGTTGTGTAAGTTGTTGTGTTTGGATTGTTGTGTGAGTATCATTTTTAATTTATCTACATGTCGGGTAACAACCTTTCTTAATTCTATTTGAAACTTAGCATTAAGGCTCCGTTTTTCCACTAACAATTTTGCACTACAATTTAGATTCTTTTGTCAAGTTGTTCATATTAACCCACAATTTCTTCATATCAGATCCATTTTTCCCCTTTAATTTCTCCTTTGACCAACCCATGTATCATCTACAACTTATTAGTTAGTGGAAACAATTTGACATTTTTGGACTATAAGAAGTAGTCTATTACTTTTTGGTTAACGGAAATGCCCCTAAATCTTGAGTACATTTCCGTTGCAAACTTTGATGTATAAAATTACTATAAACCTCAAATAATCTCTCCCGAGCGAGGTGGGATGTCACACTTTCGATCAAAACCCGCTCTGATTGACTGATACCAACTACCAACCGTGACCACGCAGATTTATGCACTGCCACAAAACAATCAAATTGTAGTACCATAAAATATGGCTCTTAATTTTTTGTGTAATAAGAAGACTTGTTCCTGAAAAGATTGAACAATTACTTATTTTTTGAGAAGACAATTTCAAACTCAAAAATCATGTGCTTACGCAAATAATTTTCCTATCAATATAGATCTTGTTTGATAGATCTCATTGAGATCTTTAATACGGTGCAAAAAAAAATTGAAAAATTATTTCTCATTTACGTTATTTTTGAGTTTGAAAATGTGAAATAAGCTGCTTATTTGAATTTTGTGGAACAAACCTTCTTATTTTCTTTGAGAAGTGGCAAAATAAGTACTTATTTTTTAAGAAGGTTTCTGGAACGGAGCCTTGTCCCATTCATTTACGGTAAAATTACACAAAAACCTCCTCATTTATATATTTTAGACACGGACACTCCATAATCTTCAAAAATGCTCAAAAGCACCCCCCTCATCATAACTGTTGACCAATTAGCACTCTTTTGTTAAAAGACCGTTAAAATGAGGACAATTTTTTATAGATGAGGTCAATGTAGGTCAGAACTCTCCTCGTTCCGTTAACAGAGTTGGTCAATTTTTTATTTTATAAGATGAGGGGGTCTAAATAGACAATTTTAAACATTAGAGAGTCTTCATGTCCAAAATGTATCGATGAGAGAATCTCCTCATAATTTCACCTTCATTTACAAACAAGCAAAGCTTTTTCAGGCTAGCCGAGCTTTAGAGTATTGAGCTCAACTAGTTTACTACACGAGCCTAAAACTTGAACTTGAACTAGAGCTTGAGCTCAGCTCGGTTACTAAACTAGTCGATTCGTTTGCAGCCCTACTTCCATTGGTCCACGTCCCAATGTGACATCAGCTCATTGGTTGAACGGATCCCATATTTCAAAATCTAACCAATCTCAAGCATTGGGGCAACGGAGAAGAGCTGGGACAACCATATCATGGCTTTACATGCGTTGTTGCATGTTTCCATCAACTCATCTACGCAAAGAACACACACGTACTAGCCTGGTAAAATGCAAACTTTCACACCATGAGGCATAAAGTGGACAAAATGTTGGAGTAATCTGGCAATACGTTGTGAATAGAAAAACAGTAGCAGTGCATTGATTTGGGGTCAGAGACAAAACAAGGATAGTATTCATAGTTGTTAAAAATCTACGATACACGATACGTATTTTATGATTTGTATCGTCTCCTTCGGAAAACGATACATATCCCATTATGTATTCTTTTTGTATAAAAATCCTACGATACGACTGCATATCCTACGATTTATACGCGTATCCTAATTCTATACGTATCCTACAATTACTTATTCGAAAAAAGTTGAACTTTATTTCAAAAGGCGAAACCCCAAATGTATTAATTTAATCGTTTGATCTTATTATGGCATCTTTCAAACCCTTGATAGAAATTCAACCTCAATGTATGTCTTGTATAAAAGTAAGAACCATACTTCGATTGTATTTTGTCTTACTTTTCTTTTCCTAACAAAGGAAACATAAAACCTTAATGTAATAGGCCCCCTTAAGAGACTTGAAATTTTGCATCTTAAATTTTTTTAAATATAACAATAATTTATTAGTGTTATTAAGTGTATCTACTTTTTAATTATATTTTAATTATGATTAACGTTGTTGAAATATAAACTAAATTTAATATTTTAACAAAGCTCCAATTGACAAAATCCAAACATGATAAATATTATTCGAAAAAGATATAAATATCTATTTTTTAAAATTTCTAAAATATCTAGCTTTAGAAACTCTAGAATATCTTTGTGAAACATCTAGAATTTTTTTTGTGAGAATTAATTTCATATACAATTCTAGAATTACCTCAAGTTTATCATATATGAAAATATCTTTGTACTAGAGTCTTCCATAGAACACAAATAATCTTCTTCCCCACTCTGTCTTTAGTATTCTCTCCCCCCCCACCCCCCCCCCCCCCCCCCCCCCCCCCCCCAAAAAAAAAATAGTCTACGTATCCCGATTTGAAAACATTGTACGTATCTATACCAAGCACCAATAAAATTGGTGATCCTCCAAAACATTTTCAACATCGCAATTTCCGAGCAATTATAGTGTATCAACTGACTCAGATTTAATTAGACAGGTGACAATTTGTAATAAAACCAATCCCTAATCGACTGCTGCTTCTTTTGACTTCTGTGACAACGTGACTATAAGTAAATGAAACTCCATACTTCCACAACACACACCAGCACTGGCTTCAACTATTTCCCTCGTCCATAGGATCACCACGGCTACTAGTCTCACCTATTAAATCCTTTTCGCCTTGCATAGAATCCTCGGGTTCTGACATCTTCGGGAGAGAATCTTCAAGTGCCTCAAGGAAAGAGAGCACTGTAAACTTGTCTGTCAAAAGTGCAAAGATAATTAGGGACATGAAAAAGCATTTTCAATGCATAAAAATGCAACAATTTATAATGAAAGACCATGCACTACTAGTCTTTTTGTAAATCCCTGAACCAAATATAGAGTCCAAGGGTCTCTCAGTGTCAACTTGTCTGTCAAACGTGCAAAGATAATTAGGGACATGAAAAAGCACCTTCAATGCATAAAAATGCAACAATTTATAATGATAGACCATGCACTAGTAGTCCTTTTGTAAACCCCAGAACCAAATATAGACTCCAAGGGTCTCTCAGTGCCAAGATGCCACAAGTTTGATAACAGCATGATATTCGATTTCTAGAAAGGAAACATAGAACATAGAACGTAGCCAAAGAAAATGAAGTAAAAAAAAGGGGGTGTTTTTTGGTTCTATCACGAGACTTGAAAAAAAAAAAAAAAACTACTTTTACCGAACCAAAAAAAGTTTCCTTTTTCCATTAACCTGAGAGAATCATTATGTACAGAAGTGTTTCATGTCATATCACTTTCCTTCCATTGACCATCCCCATAAACAAAAACAGTGCTAAGCCAAAAAGACATCAAAGGAAAGGAAAGGATATGATAATTGAAGCTAAAGTTATGGGCTTTTAACCAATATTTGATCTGTGATTTACAGGTTTTTTTAGAGCCAAGTTTGTTATTCCTCAAACTAACAAAGCCAGCCAAAGGCAAAATTACTTATCTAACTCCTTTTTCTTTCTAGAGACCACACTAAAATAAATTGCATTCCTTTCCTCAGTAAGTCGCAGATTCAGGAAATCTCCAAGACTATAAGCAATATAATGAGTAAACTAATTATCTTCTTCCCCAAAATGAGCACCATAAAGAAATGAGATAAGCTAATTTTCTATGCAACTGTTACTGGCTTAATGATACATCCAGTCATTGGGAGGTTGAAACTGTTGCTGGCTTACATTTACTTGGGTCAATTCCAAACTGTGTCAGATCTATCTGCCCGGTTCGAAGCACCTAAACAAAGGACAGATCACAAAAGCTCTTAAAATTGGACAATATTTCATTGGGAAGAACATAGAGGTGTATGAATGTCTCACATAAGTAAATGAATCCACTTGTTGGCGAAATGGAGGGCTCTGAAGTAAATCGATTAGCTCCTCTGAAGTCCATTGGCCCTATAGGTCACAACAATTATCAGAAAAAAAACATCAACAGAAAATTTAATGAATCCAAAGAACCAAAAAAAACTTACTTACCTCGGGTAAATAGGACACCAGCCGCTCCTCCAATGGAATATTCTCCAGCAAAGGGAATATCCAATCAGGCTTCAAAATATCTCCTAATCCAAAACCTAAAGAGCAATACAAATGTCCAGAGAATTACATTCTGGTAGTTTGTAAATTATCCATGCATAGGAGGTTAAGACCGCATAATCTTTTAAGTCAACATGACTCATAGTCTTGCATAACAAGTTATCAACTCTCTTACAGGTCATAAACAAAATATTTCCAAGAAAAAATTGAAATGTTTACAGTCCTCAAGTCTCTCATCCAACTCTAAATGCAGGATCTATAGAACAAGGATTACAATGTCATATGTCTAAGCATCGGATTCATCAAATCTCCCAAGACACCAGTCTCCAGCAGTGTTGTCAAAATATCGAATCCTACAATACGTTTGGAGGTAAAATCGACAAGATCTCAAAAGGCATAATATGTATAAACAAATATTTGTATTCCATAATATGTATAACTATACTTGACAAATACTTACACTGGTTGACATATCTTAAGGGGCGCCATCCCGATACAATTCGTGAAATGAAGACAATAGTACACGATGCGTATCCCGTTTTGACAACCTAGGTCACCAGACCCCACTAAATATTTGAATTGTCGTGGTAAGCTGTTATTTCCCAGAAGTGAATGGTGTTCTTAGGTACCATAGAGCACAAGCACCATGCCATATAGGTAAACACCTAATTAGGAATCTTTAAGGAAAGTATAAACCAAAACATACATGCTTTCTTGTGAATGTCCAACGAGAAAGGATGAATACCTGCCAAGTTCTCATTTTCAGCATGGAAAATCTAGTGCATTTTAGGACCGTATGCAACATAGGGTATGAGTCGTACGACGTGGGAAAAGGAATCTTAAAGCACACCCACATTCAGCATTTTGCTTCATGCATGTCAACTTGAAATTTGTTCATCTGTTGGTTAAATTGCATAATTGAAAAACAATAAGCACAAAACGAAGAAGGGAAAATCATTTGAAAGGAGCTTATTTGCTCAAACATGAAGCATGGGTCCTTCAAAAGACATTCCGTACCCGTACCAGGTTCTTTTGGGGTACTGGTACACAGCATGCTAGTTTTACCTGGGTACATGCATGCACGCCCAACGGTCTTTTTCCAAGTGTTTCCATACCCCAGAGGTACCAGTACATACCCAATCTCTATTCTACTCTACTCGTAATAGCAATTCCTACTATACTGAGATGAAGTCAGCTTCATGAGACCTTTTTCTTTATCATAATTTAATGCTTCTAGTTCTACCGAACACATTCTTCATGGTAATTAATTGGTTTCCAACTTCCTGGCCTTCAACAATGATCTCTAAATTAGATCCTTGGTCACTTAAACCATTTTTTTTTTTAAAAAATCTATTTGATTTTAAAATATGCTCCATAAAATTCATTATTTCTAATTGGAAAAAATTATATTTCTGCGGACAAATCCCAGTTGTACTTCCATCCTACTCTTGGTAAGTCTAGTCATATCAATGTACCTGGACAAGTGCTTCACAACTTTCTGAAAGTATCCAGAGGGTTAATAGCACGAAGAAGTTGAAAAACTAAAAGCAGCAGCTACTGGATGGAACATCATAGGGTGAGATCCACAACGGATACTAAGGTTCAATTTCGCAATTGAGATGAAATGATGAAACACAAACTTAAGCAAGTTCCACATGATTAACGAGTACAATTACTCTATTCCCCTGGCAAGCACTCCTGACTTCATTTTTTATGAATATTCTTTCCTTCTCAATTTGGTGTGAATCATGTGATATAAAATATATCAATTTTGAAAAAAAGAGTACACGTTTAACTTGCATTTAACGTCATGCGGGCCTTGAATTTCATTAATTCACAAATATAACAATATATGTACCAATGGCGTGTTATTAAAATTTCTAACACTTCTTTGAGTGTTTTGAAACTTGGGGTCCCAATTAACTTTTTTTTGTTTGGTTCTTCTATTAAAAAATCATTGGTTAGAAATTATTAAGATGACGATTTGAGAAGTTCTCAGGTGCAGTGATTGAAAAGTGTGAGGCGAATGCGAGCCGACAAAGCCCATAAAAGACGAGGCGACAAAGCGAGGCGAGCGCCTCATTGAAGCGAGGCAAGCATTTAAAAAAAAAAGAAAGAAAAAGAAAGATATACTGCATAATAACATAATTGACAGCCCCTGTTTTCACTATTTCTCCCCTCAAATCAGTCTTTTGCGGATCTGCCTCCGGCAACTCTCGCCGGCCTTCGTCCGTCTCCGGCGACACTTGCCGGACCTGTGTTTGCCCTTCAGTAACCTCTGTCAGTGCTATGAAGCAATTGTTTTGACTGTTTTGATCTCATATTTGCAACACCCAGCCACCGGCGACCATTGTCGGACTCTGTTTTGTCGCCACAAAGCTTCAGCAGATCTCTGGAAGCTTCCAGCAGCCTCCCAACAGCTTTGAAAGCCCTAAACAGCGCCTAGTCGCATTTTTTAGCGCGTCATGCCTAGGCGAGCTTTTTACGCCTAGTTGGTCGCCTCGCATAGGCGCGCTTTTTCAATCACTGCTCAGGTGATTCATAGAACCGAGAGGGAAAGTTTCGGGTTGGTATTCAAGTCCTTATAATGAGATGGAGGATCATTTGGCTAGATATGAAGTTTAGGAGGAGTGGGTACGTTGGTATTAGGCTTAGTTGTAGGGAGCTTACAAAGTGGGTACGCTCCCGAGACAGGAGATTGAATCAGCACTCTGGAGTAAGGAGCATGCTCCTAAATAGGATGGGAGCTTCCACACTAATCTCAAGGAAGAAATTCAGACTTCTCTTTGCAAACATACGCAAGTGAAAAGAAGAGAGATTTAGGACTCTGAGTCTCGTATTTGACTTATCTATGTGTTTAGTCCATAAATTTAATATAAAAACTATATTGGGCAGTCTTTTCTCACTCATGTTTATATATGGTATGTTAAAGCATCCAACTCTAAACCAATTGGCAAAGAGGATAGAGGCTGCCCCAGGCTTATATACTAGTTTTCGAGGAGATAATCAACCAATGTGGGACAAATCTCAACACTCCCCCGCACGTACGATCCCTGACTCGCACATGGAGAGGTAAACAAAGGATCTGGAACACACGGATCACAAGAAATAAAGTGCAACTATGGCACAAACAAAGGGGAAAAGCCTCCGAAAGCCTAGCTCTGATACCATGTTAAAGCATCTAACATTCCAACTCCAAACCAATTGGCAAAGAGTGGAGAGGCTGCCTAGGCTTATATACTAGTTTTAGAGGAGATAATTAACCAATGTGGGACAAATCCCAACATGGTATATACGTATATACACTCCTTTCGGTGTTCCCAACTTATGATCTCCAACATAACCCCCACATACATCCCCCCCGCCAAACCCCCCACCCGCTCCCGCTTTGTGCAACTTAGTATTCAGGTCCTTATATCTAGGGAGAGAAAATAAACCCCCGAGTAGGAAGTAGGAACCACAATGAAAAGCTAAGAGTACACAACAATAAGAAAGGAGAGCATTGGCAAGTTGAAGAATCACAGATGAATGATTACTGGCAATGTTTCAATGACCAATACGTAGAAGCTTCCCCGTTAACGCAAAGCCAATCTATAAGCGTATGTGGTGTAGTATGGATATGATCTGGTATAATATCGAATGTAATTGATCAAAGACTGATAGATGTGAGAGGCAATGGTTGGTGTATTGCCATTTTAGAGGTTGTTTTGTTGAGTCCACACCATGGCTGTTAGGTTGTGGTGTGTGGGTTTAGTAGGAGTGCAACGTGTGTGTAATTGACTAGTTATTTGGTAGTACTTGGTTTCATTTGGTTTGAACTATGAACATTGAACTTTGCAATATGGATTGACTAGTTATTTGGCAGTACTTTGTTTCCATGTCTATAGAGTATATATGAAAAAGATTGGTTTTGATGGATGGATAGATAGTGTTTTCATTTTAGATGTTATGTAATGTTTTGTTCTATTTATTCAAAACTTTGAGTGGAGAATATCCAAATAAAACCCCCGACTAATCTCTAGGCACAGATTAATCGGCCTAGGCACTAGGCAATGCTCGGGCGCCCAAGGCCCAGCGACTTTTAGAACACTACTACAGACATGACCCTTGCTGCTAGATGAAGGCCCAACCATACAGAAAGGACCTTGGTGACTAATGCTCAACGGTTGAAAGGGACATTCAATATTAACACGGTCAAACCTTGACCGGATTGGCTTAAGGAAAAACCCAAGCACCTAACCCACAGTGACTCTTAAATGCAATTTCGGGTCGAACATGGCAAAATCCCAAGACTTGATTGGTTACTCAACATCTGGGTGGTATGGTCAGCAAAATTGATTGAAAATAACTCCTATTACCATTGTGATACATGGTGTACGAACTTGAAATTTCAGATACTGTTTACTCTTGGGCTATGAGATCTGTTTACTTTACTTTGAGATGAACAAATTTTTTTCCACCAAATTGATCTCGAGTAGTACCTCTAGTTCAAGTTCGCTCATAGTACGCCATTAAGCTCTTTTTATAAGATATTATAGATCTCTTGTTTTGAACCCATACTCTACCATGCATGCTTTACCATTTACTCAACTGTAACATGATGTAGCATTTAAAATTTTCAGATGAGTAATTGAAAGCTAGCAAGGTGGTTTGTTACACTGGGGGACCCTTTGTGAGTTACCTCTCAGGATCACACATGACATTTCTTCGAGACTGGATCTTCTTTCAGCTTGATTTCTGTATCATCGATCATTATGCGACATTGCAGATTATGTATTTTGGAACTGTTTGCCCCACGATTTCAGTTATTGATTCTCCACTGATTCATATCTTGCATGGGTTATCATTTAATGCATACTTAGCTGTTTGGCTTGCCCTTAGAATTTCATGATCCATACAATAAAGGCTTTGGGTTGTGATATAACGTTCAAAATTTCGAGCCTAACAAATGTTAAGACATAATGAATAAATTTATGGTCCCAGAGAATCTAAGAAAGTGCATTGCCACAAAGTACATGGTATGTACGATTCCCACGTGAGCATATGTTTGCCTGAAGTTCTCCATTTCTACTATAAAACAGAGGCAATCAAACATTAAAATCGTGCGACTTATACCTGCATCTGGATCTTCAACTTCACCTACAACTCAATAACCAGGAAACAACAGTTTGTTAGACGCTCAAACAATCCATAGCAAAGGGATATAGCAAAAAGCTTTCCCTTAAAGAAAGAACTGAGTTGCACCTGCGGGCCCAATATTACTCAATATTCTCTGCAGATCTGCCAATTTTACAGGTCCCGAAGAGGTTACATCACTAGTTACTTCTGTGCCCATGCTTGAACCAACCAAATTTCCAGCCCTATAATTGTTTCCATAAAAAAAAAAAAGAAGAAGAAGAAAGGAATAAGGTAGTTTACATCAAGACAAGGTCCAGATATGGCAAGTCATATCAGAAAGATTATGCACAATGGAAAAGGAAATATGCAAGTCGGAGATGTAAGAGAAAATAGTATGCCTACATCAGGACATTCAAACTACCCACAAACTTCTACACCTCCATTTTACGAAAATCATTATTGCTAGGCACAATAACAACAAAATAAAATATACATACACCTGTTACAAAGGTAGTGTAAGTGGATATGGAAAACTCTTGGAGCATACAAGGTTCTGAAAAATACGAATCTGATGCCAACTGTTAAAAGAGTATTAAGAACAGTCCTAAATTGCGCAATTCGGAATGTTAGGCCTCACGGGCCACATGTCGTCCCTTTCTTCACAGAAGGAAGCCCAGCCTAAATCTCTGAACTCAAATCCTTAGTTGCACGAAGCGAGAGTGGGTGCAGGAGCAGAAGCGAGGGGACAGGAGCGAGGGAATACAGAAGCTCCCAAGGTCGGGAGCATGAAAGGAGAGTGTACATATGTTATGAAAATAATGTAAGACAAAGTATTCACTTTAAAAGTATAATCATTTTAGGAAGTAAAAATATGGGCCAAGTCCTCCATAAGTGCAAGAAATAGGCTAGTGTTAGATATCACATATTACTTGGGCTAGATATATGAGTTCATCAAAAAACAATTAATAAAGCCAAGTGATAAATCCCTGTTTTTCTATACAAAGATCATACAAAAACTCACATCTTTGTCAGGAGCGGGCTCCCAAGGTGGGAGCGGCACCACTTTAGGAGCTCCTTGCAACTAAGCTCAAATCAACTGATTCAAGCACTATTTTGCTCACAATCCTAGTACCTACAGAGTACAAAGCGATCATGCCCTTGAATCCATTGGTCAATTATTTACACCAGTGATAACTCTTGCATAACTAGTTGTACTTACAAAAAGAAATCCATCACAAGATTGGTTATATATCCATCTCAAAACAAATTGGCAATACGTGGAGAGGCCCCTCATGTTATTAAATGATCGCCCATTCCACCCCCAGGCAATGTGGGACTATATTTTTTTAAGAGATTTTTACCTCTAAGTACACTTTTTATTTCCCATTAAGGGATAAACTCATTTTTTATTTACCTCCAAGTACAACCTCATTGATAAGAGTACCCTTTAACACAATATTACACTTTACTCCCCTCCCACCCCCACCCCCACCTCCACCTCCACCTGCCATCCACTTCCGGCCGGCAACCACCTCTGGCAAAATTTTACTATTTTTGAGGGTTTCCGCTCTTTCATAAGATTTTAGGATTCACTTTCCTATTATAGGGTTTTAGCAGTTTAGGCACTTTCATAGGGTTTTAGTATGTCAGATTTTTCAGGTGTGGAGTTAGGCTTGTTTCACACACACACACACACAAAAACAAGAGTAGTGCGTGCTTTTTTAGAAGTGCCTTGAACTTGCGCGTGTAATGGGTCCAAAATTTGGACCAGCGGTAAAATCCCATTTTCTTAACATCTATTATGCCTTTGCATGACAAAGACATATTGTAAAGGTAATTATGTAAGGCCTAAATCAATACGAAGCTTGTCTTGAGGGATGAATTGAGGATCACGCGAACTAATAGGAAAGACCCTTGATTGAACTGCAAAAAATGCGGATTCTGGCTCCTTATGAAAGAAAAAGGGTTCACATCACCCTTTTCAGTTCATTAGTATTTAGGACAATTATATTCCATATTTTTGTCATGGCCTCTTTTCACTTCATTAGCTATTTTTCCATGATTATTCATCCATACACATACAAACTTATGGAAAGAACAATCTAAGAAACATCAAATGAGAAGATAAAAATTCATATTTCAAATCAATGAAATCCTATATACAATATTATACCCATTACAAGATTCTCAACTTCATAAATTTTCAGCATTAACATTTGTATTTTGTACCAAAACTGGAGTCTAAAGACTGAATGAATGTTATGAGAAAATAACTAAAAAGATCCAATATTTTCAAACTTTTTATGCTTTTATCTTCATCAAATGGGTGGATAACAGATATTTTGCAGTTCATGTAATCCTACTAATCTCCTCAAAAGGTTTCCAAAACCAAAATCACCACACTTCTTCAAACATCTAACTTTAAACAAGTCCTTTCGTTGAAACATGTCGATAAAGTGAACCGTTTTTGAGGTGTATCTAATCCAACCGCATGATACATGTAGTGACTCATAAAATTTTCCTCTTCTAGTGATTATAATGGACAGCAAGGTGTATCGAATCGTACGATACACATCATGCCTCATATCATTGTGATAACAGACCTGGTTATAACTCAATCCTTGGTTGAAATCCAAGAAAGAGGCACAACCAATATAATGCATCTTACAAAGTGCTCAAACAAAATGTCTGATGCATCTAAAACACAGCCCTGGCCACTATATTTCTTAGTTGCACGGAGTGAGAGCACAGATGGGCGAGGAGAGGCTAGGAGCATACAGAAGGTCCAAAGGTAGGAGTTGCATATGTTATTTGAGTAAAGAAATATTTTCAAAATGGAAATTCTAATCGCAAGGAAGATTTCCAGGGAACCACGCAAGGAAATACGTGTTTGGGCCCATTCCAGATCCCACAAAAATCTAGAAAAATATCCATAAATTTTTGAATATTATGTTATGGGCCCCCTGTAAAAAATCAGATCCAACGGACATTGGTAAATATTACTTTTTGATTCGTAGGGGTGAACTGAGCATTTTTGTGAGACCCAGAATGGGCCCAAACACGCTTTTCCTTGCGTGGTTCTCCACAAATCTTCCTTGCGAATAGCAGGGCTCTTTTCAAAATGTGAACAAATATCAAAGGTGGTCAGCTTTATGTCCATTGCAACTTTCATCCATGAAAAAAAAAATACAATTTAACACTATGTAAATATTGAATGCTAGTGCTCCGTTCTCATAATTGAACAATTCATGATTAAGATTTGCACCATAAAATCTGATACACCAAGCAATTTAGTTCTGTGGGGTGTATCGCTGAAAGTATGAATCATATTAGAATGCAAATTGGTTCATTACACTAAGTAGGTGTCAACAAATCCTTGAGAAGAAGCCGAGTACAACTTTAATCACATGCACAAATATGTATGTGTGTGTGCATACATACATACATATAAGTACACACACACAAATAGAGAGTGAGAGAGAGAGAGGAGTGCAATTTTGTTCACCCTCCTTGAAAGAGGGTGAACATTACCCTCCTTATAGGTTGAAATGGTGTGAATCCCACCACAAAGTGATATCATGCTTAGCAATACACTTTTTGGTAAGCATGATATCACTTTGTGGTGGGATCCACACCATTTCAACCAATAGAAAGGAGGGTAATGTTCACCCTCTTTTAAGGAGGGTGAACAAAACTCAACTCAAGAGAGAGAGGGGGGGGGAGAGAGTAGTGAAGAATCAAATACTTCTCCACTTAAAGGCTAAAGCATTAACTAGCTTCTTCACCAAAACTTTCCATGAAGATTACAGCATCCAATACTTCTTCATACACAAAGGTCTTTCATGAAAGAACCCTGACAAAGTGCAGAAACAGTAATTCACCCGAAGAATTACCTTGATGAGATATCTTCATCAGCTATGTCTTCGGAACTCTGTAACGGAACAGAAGCGTCGGGCTCTTCCTCACCAAGAAACTCTACAAATCAAAAATCCAAACATTGATCCTGAGTTGGTTGGGGGAGATAATCTAACAACTAAACCTGATCAAGGTTCTAAAATATCACACTCGGTTAAAGAGTCGCTCCAAAAGCAGTGTTCTAAAAGGCGGCCGCCTAGGCTGATTATTCCCTGCCTAGGCGCTAAGCGGTGGTCCGACGCCTAGATTAGACAGCCAACTAGTCGAGCGCCTAGTCCCCGCCTAGGTGCTAGGCGCCCCTTCTCCGCCCGACTAGCGCCTAGCGATTTTTAGAACATTGTCCAAAAGCAAATAAAACCATGAAATTTGAAAGAGGACAAAAAACAAAACAAAAATCCAAAAGTAATCGTGGATTTTAAGCATTCTAGGAGTTCAAATTTTCCTACAAAACACGGCCACTAAAAGCAAGGTTTCTGGCAAAGGGATTGCACAGTAAAAGGAGACAGTGTTAACAGTAAAAGAGAGAGGAGAGGAAATAGGTATTTGGACCATCTCCAGGTTGGTAGACGTTGGGACTTGAAAGTTCACAACGTAATTAGGAAGACAAGATCAACATGACTAAAATATAGCATGTGAGCACATCATTTTCACAAAACCCTCATGAAAGGTCATTCTTGAAAGCGACTTCTACCGGAAGTCTTCTTCAATTAAACAGCTAACAATAAGATGAGTGCTGATTAAAAAAAAACAAGTAGATGAGTTATGCACACAATCTAATCACTGCACAGATGATTAAGGTAAATGATTATTTTCACGAGTATTTGCAACTTATCAACCATGGCAAAACCAAGGTGTAGAGTGGAATTTTTTTTTTAATCAGCTAGAGTGGACTTTGTTAGAACTGCAACTTAAACAAAACGTACAACATAAAAAAATGCAAGTGCAAAGACACATGAAAAAGAGGTGCCGTAACCAATGAAAATTACAACTTCAGATAGCGCAGAGGGGTAAACAAGGATCCATGTAGCTGTTTTTCCATATGCCAAGACAAGTTATCAGAATTTCGTGAAATGTAAATTTGAATTCATATACCTAACGGCCGGTTGATGTAGAAGTTGACCAAGTCACATAACTGTGAATCACCTTCAGGGTTTGGCTCCTGAACCCAGTTCAGATAATAATGGTTAGAACTCACACTCAATACAGGTTATCTAGTGCACAAAACGATGCAGACAAAAAGTTGAGTTGTAGCCTGACCTGCATCCAAAAGAAGAACTTCCTATCATCGGTATTGAACTTTAAGATGTAAACCCTTCCAGATGCTTGTGTAACCTGAGTAAAAATATTTATGCAACAATTGTCACAGAGCAACACAAAAAAGATATCAGGCAAATGGCTAAAAGAATCAATACCCAATTACATACCTTCTCAAAAACTGCTTCCTCGGGGAAAACAATTTGATCCTATTTACTGTGTCAAAGAAAACCACAAAGGTAGCCACGCAAGAGATACAACAGGAAGATGAAGAGCACTGCTAATGTTGAGAAAGTAAGATGAGACACAATCAAAAGCACGTGCTCATTATTGCTTTTAGGATTTGAACAGTCTATAAATACGACTTTAAGTCTCTCATTTGAGGGGACGAAGAGATGTGGGAACCTTCAGACTTAGTTAAGAGCTGCCACTGCAGCCATGTATCCTTGCTCCTCTCTGCTCGCTATTCTTCTCCCTGTGGATTCCTAAGAAGCATGGATACGGACACGGACACTACATGAATACAAGGACAAATGAGTTTTCCAAAAACTAGGACAATGACACGTTTGTGGATGTGTTAAGTACATACATAAACATATATTTGAATATGCATATGCATACTATTCGTATATCATTGAAAATATTATTTTTTCCAAATTAAAGATGAAAAAATACAACAAAAATGAGAACAGCAGATTGTTATTTCATCCTTAGGTTATTCAATAATTTGGTTCAGATTTCAAATATCATATTTTTTACCCATTTCAAGTTTTAAAAATTACATTGTGTCCGGTACATGTCAAAGCGTGTCGAAAATGTGTCCAGCTCAGAAATAATAAGTACATGCTCGGACACATATTTCATGTGTCGGGAATGTGTCCAAGCGCGTCTGCGTTTGACGAGACTGTACGTGCTTCTTAGGCTGATTCAAAGCCCCCTGTGAAATTCTATAGTTCTCTCCCAGTCTCCCCCCCTTCCTTTACTTTCTATCTATTATCCATGTTGTATCAAGGCCCTTAGTGGGACTAGGGTTTCAATGCATCTTGACAATATTTAGATGAAAGAAAAGAATTGAAGTGTTTCACTATTATTAGAGTGTCCAGGTTAAATTGATTCCAAAAAAAGCTTATCACAGATAGTTTCCAACCGCAGTTATTGTCCTACACTCCTCAAATTTGATGATCCTACACCCCTTATTCTCAAGCTAAAAGTTCTTAACAAATGCCCCATATGGCTCTTGAAAGATCATCCAACAATATGAAGAACTTCCTGACTTCCCCAACCCCAACAGCACTTAAATCTCCAGTTCTCATATTTCTGTTTGACCAAAAAAAAAAAATTCTCCAGTTCTCTAAGCTATCACACTCCACTTCCTTAAAGACGGTGTGCCAGCTTACAATATACGGTTTCCCCATATGGTGCAAAATGATTCTAACACAATTTGATGATCCTACACCCCATGCCATCAAGCTAAAAGTTTTTCACCAATGCCCCAAATGGATCTTGGAAGATCATCCAACAATAAGAAGTTCCTTATTTCCCCATCCATTTTCCCACGCCCGTTACTAAATTCGATGCTCCCATACGGTGCAAAAGCATTCCAAACATAGAGAATGAGTTGTCTTAATATTGAGTACACAATTTAGCAATAAATGCACGACTTCACACATAAGTTTATACAATAATCAGCTAACTTAAAAGTCCACAATAAAATGAAAAAATCAGCCAAGCCATAACAAAGCGTATCAAGGGACAAATAAGAATTAGGATACATCTTCAACAACGTTACGAGTGCGATCAAGCCACTGAAAATGGACCAATCCCTCTTCACCCTAAGAAAGAAAAGGAACTTTAACTTCACTTTACAGTTTACAAGTCCAAAATTGGACAATTACAAATGGTTGCTCAGACATGCTTGAGAGTGCTCCTAGGAACCAAATTAAAAAGAGGAGTGAAGAAACCATAGCTCATGGTTAATTGCTCATACCCTTCCCATGCGAACAAGCCCTTTATGTGGATCTGGAACAACACGGTTTCCCTCCATAATCATTCTACCAGCACGAAATTCCATAAAGATTTCCTGTCCATTAAGGTAGCTAATAATTCAAACATCCGATGTCAATCTATAAAATTTAAGGACCCAAGAAAAAAGGAAAAAGTGAAAACGATAGTGAACGAGAAGAGGAGGGACTGTAACAAAATCCAAATGATAAGCAATCCATAACTTAGTATGGGTGCTGAGTGTTGTAATCAAGACACAGGCATAAGCTAGGGTTGCAATTTAGACTTATCATAGAAGTTATTATCCAAAGTACCAGCTAGTAAGTATGCATCTTACCATAGCTCATTATGAATGTCCAAAGACACATTGCTAATTACGCAACATCTTTCATGCCAAAAATATGAAGAAAATAAGTGAATCCAACCCGATTCAAACCCAAAAAAACATGGGAAAAAATTCAAGAAGAAACTCAAAAATAAGTGTTGACAAGTTCATTTAGGGTCATATATCTGTACCTGCATTGCAGGAAAAGCCTCTGTTGCTGATGAACCCATTAGTCCACTACTTTATGCTTTCCTCACCACAAACTACTACGCAAGATAACTGAAAATAGTACCATCAAAACTTCATACGGTTATAAGTAAATCAAGGATAATGAAAGGTAAAGCACATCTCCAACCCTGGCACCTCTCTCCACTCCAGTCCTCGACCCAAACCTATATCAAAATGAGTTTTACACAAAAGAAGGAGACTCTTTTCTTCCCTCAATCTTTTTCAAGGCCCATTTGTGACTCTCAAAATGCCCACCACACCATTAGTGAAGCGCTTACTCACATTTATGCTTATAACAGTGTTACTAATTGGGGCGAATCATAAAAAATGACGCTTTTATTCAAATTCGACTCAATTGAGTACAATGTTTCCATGCAATGCTACTACCCAAGCAAATTATGCTTTGGTAAGAACGTCCTGAAACATGGTACACTTCCATTCCAAAATGGTACATTTAGTGATCCAAAGCCATCCCCAAAGTTTCTCCCAAGAGAGAAAAAAAAAAACAGTCTATTAAGGTAAAACCT
The DNA here is from genome assembly GCA_019656295.1 of Rhododendron mucronatum var. ripense. Lineage (NCBI taxonomy): Eukaryota > Viridiplantae > Streptophyta > Magnoliopsida > Ericales > Ericaceae > Rhododendron > Rhododendron mucronatum. The sequence continues at coordinate 1,426,849 of BPLT01000111.1, forward strand.
CTAGCGAGAACAGAATATCGGTGACAGAAAATTTAATCAATTCAGTCATTATGTTCCTCTAAATGTGTTTAGAATGACTAACTTTCAAAAATAGTATTTAGTTTTGCTGGATGTTTATTCCTATGAAGGGTAAGTTGAAATTTTGTTATCTAGAAACCTACCCTAGCAGACCACAATTAGACATGTGTCGCTTCCGTTCCCGATCCTCGTACCGGTATAATCCACGTTCCAGATAAGTCTCAGAGACCCCAACCAGCGCAGACACGGATACGGACAAGGACAAGGACACGGACATCAGACACGGTAATTCTAATAAAATTGGGATACGGACACGAGACACCGGACACGGGAATTCTAAAAAATGGGTATACACGTCATGTGTATATAATAATTAATATGTGTGTGTGTGTGTATATATCTATATATAATTTTCTTTTTTTTCATCCATGCTTAAATTGCAAAATGTAAACAATGAACATCCATAGTCATAGATTTAATACAACCCAATCGAAGGAGAAAACATCCATAGTTCCATAAACTAGGCAACCATGTGTCCAAATATCAATTAGAACCAACTTCCATCACTTCCTCCATAACATAATTGTGCCATATCTGTACTTGTTACAGTCTCATAGGGCCCTACCCTTCTACTTTAATTTTCAACAAATGAGCTTTCACCCTTGTATATGAACTATTTTTTGTTACACCACAAAAGTTGCACTTCCATTTGAAATTTCCTCCTTTTCCACCAAATTTTTACAATCTAGTTACCAATTTCCAAAGTATCTGATCCCTCCTCCGTGGTTTTGGATGCGCGACTGGCACCCGTTGGGGAAGACATGTCCCATATGAATGTATGGTATTAACATGGTTCAAATAAAAAAAACTGTATGCAGTACTAGTATGTCTGTCTGTATATTTCTGTTTTCTCTTGTATACATACATATATCTATACATGCATAAATACAGACACGAAGAGAGAGACAGAGAGAGGAGAGAGAGAGAGAGAGAGAGATACCCGAGAGAGGTGAGACGAGAGAGAGGGATACTGAGAGAGCTCTTATTCTGGTCGACCTAGGGCTTGGAAGAATGAATCGACTGAACGGTCCGTACCAATCGATGTTTTGAATAATTTCATTTTAACTCCAAAAAAATTTAAAATATTAGAGTTTGACCCCAGTCGTGTCCGGGACTCGATTCCACCGATATCAAAACAAGCCCAAAAGGGCCAAAACCCAACCATACAAATTTCAAAGTGCACATTGTGTGCATACCAACTGGAACTATTAAACCTTGGCTAAGCGATCTTGGTCTAAGATTTAGGGTTTGCTCCTTCCTAAGGTTTCATATTCAATTTTCCTCGCCAGTAACTCTTTGGGCTACCTCACCCCGCCGTAAGCCTGTGAAACAACCATGGGGGAGATGCAGGAATTAATCCAAGTTGTGCACGAGCTGACCCAGAATACCATACATTACAAAATAAAATAACAGGGACTATTCAATGTGTCAAACAAAACACCTAGGTAATCAATAGAAAGTTTTAATAATGGCATAGGGCACTGAGAGAAGAAATCGTCCGTACGAAACAAACGGAGGGCAAAAGTAACTTAAACCAATTAGAATGTTCCAATTTAGGTTGTATAAAACCCTATTTTGATTACGGGCGGGATAGAGGTGGGATAAAAATTAGCAGAGAGGATTAAGGTCTGTTCCACTAAGACTTTCAGCGCATGCGTGCAATTGAATATATGTGTATGTGTCGGTCTGTATTTGTGCATGTGTATTTGTACAATCGAATCTTACGATAACAAAAATTTTGAAGAACTGCAAACTGATACAAAGAGAGATGCAATTTATGTTCCTCCTATAGAAAGCTGGATTTTTCCTAGTGGACTTTCTATTTTTCTATTCTACAACTACAAGTAGCGTTAGTGGTTAAGAGTTACAACTAACCATAAATCCGTCTACCCAACCTGAAACCTTACCCCTGCACATTTAGGTTCCCCTCCCATGCCGCTAGGCCAAAGGACCGTCGACATAGCGGACTAAGGAATGGGATATTAATTTTTTACAACTACAACAGTGGGGGAAAAAAAATAGCAGTTGCTCTATTCCAAATGGTCCAACTCACTCTGAGTAAAGTAAACTCCCGTTTAGTTGCTGCAAGAGGGAAAGAAAAACAAGAAAATGAACCTTGCTACTGACACAGCAAATATGCACACAAATTATGTTGTGGGCAGGGCCGACCCAAGAGGCTGCCGCCTTGGCCCTCCGTATTTTGGGCAAAAAATGGAGCACCCATTCCTAGATAAGTATATATATTTTTTGTGCGCAATTATAATATAAACTCCTTTGATGGTTTAGTGGTAAAGTATTTGATCTTCTACCTAAGTTGCTTAGGTTCAAAGTATGAATGAAAATGATATATAGATAAGTATTTCTCTTTAGTGTTTTTAAATTAAGAAATTTATGCAGGGCACTATTCCACCACTTGGCCTAGGACATCCAAATACTTTGGGTCGGCCCTGGTTGTGGGGTCCACACAAATAATCCGAGCTGGCTGTTTATTATGTTTGAAACATTTTTCAAGGGTCCTAAAAAAATAACAGCTCAATCCAATACCTATAAATGCTTGATCTTTTCATTTAGATTTTTGGATAATGAAAAGTTAGACGATTAGATCAAGTATTTATAGATATCAAATTGACCTCTTTTTTTTTTTGCGAAAGCCCTTGAAAAAATATTTTAAACATTATGAACGGCTCGGATCAGTTGTGTAGGATCCATAATAGGTCCCACAACGATCTGTGCACAAATTTGCTGTGCCCACAGACTTTCCGTAAGAAAATTACTTCTTCTTCTTTTTTGTATGTTATCCGTTTAGTTAGTTACGGAACCCATGTCTTTAATTTTCTTACTAGGATTGGTTTTTCTTCAAAACTTGTCCAGTGGAAACTACAATTTTTTTTTTCAAAATTCACACTTTTTACGGTAGTTCTCGGCATAAGTAGTAGCTAGAACTTTTCTACGAATTCTTTACGCCAAATGACCACATAAGGAAAACATATTTTTGATCCTTTATTTCATTTTACTGCTATAATTGTTCAACTTCAAGAATTTGTGGCCTAAATTCTTAATAAGTGAAAGGAGCCTTGAGAAATGGGAGTATGAAAACAATCCAATAGTCAAGCTTAAATTTGCGCAAAAAAAAAATGGAATGGGAGGGGCTGTATAGTGCACCTGTCGCACTACACCGTGTAGTGCAGTCGATCTGACCGTTCATCTCAGTATGGACAGCTTGAATTTAATCCAAGCTCCTACAAATTCTAGTCATCCATTGTTCGGATAAAAATCCGAGCTGTCCATTGCTGAGATAGACGGTCGATTGGACACACTACACATGTAGAGCGGGGGTGCACTAGAGCACCCCGGGTCCCAAAAAAAAAAAAAAAAAAAAAACTATGCATGACAGTTACAACTGAGAAAACTCAAAATGGTCTTCAATATATATATATATATATTATAATTGGGGGGGGGGGGGGGGGGGGGGGGGGGGGGGGGCGGGAGGGAGGGTTGGGTCGGGTCAGAATTGGCTAGTGAAATAAAAAACATAACAGTACATCAAGAGGATAATTATTGTTCCCTAACTTATCTAATAACTAATTAGAAGGTCCAACTTTTTAAGTATGAATACCAGAATTTCGCAAACACGAAGTTGCCAAGTATAAAATAAAATCATAAATTCTAATTGTCCAATTCCTCGGCGAATATATATATTTTCGATGACAACTTCCACTTCCATAGGGCGGCATCTTTTGCAACTCAAAATGTGAATCAATGGGGAAATCGATTGGATTTATAATCAGACCACCATCGCCGTTGAAGGACCATCACCACCACCATTGTCGAAACTCAAAGCGGCACCTTGATGATGAAGGAGAAGCCGGGATAAATGCAAAAGAAGGAACAACACGTAGAAACTCTCAGTTCTGAGATCGATAGAGAAACGACCCTCACTGAACATGAGAGATTATTAAAAGTGAGAAAATACCCATCAAGAGTAAAGCCCTCCTAGCGGCCGCCACCGCATTAGGGGAGAGAAGGGACCAAAGGTTTGATCAAGTAGGTATGATAAATCAACTATAGAATTTTGCCCCCAAGAGTTTGCAAGTTCGAATTCCACAAACACTAAACATTTCAAACCTTGTGGCCGGGCCACGGAAGGTTTGCTTAGTCGTTAACTTTAGAGCTACGGGATCAGTCGATGTGCGCGTAAGCTGGTTTCGACATCCGGTTATCCAAAAAAAATTGCACAGAATTAAACAAAAACAACTGACGTTCGTCAGAACCAGGAGGTATATGGATTGAAGTGTTGAAATGGCAAAAGTACCCCAACAAAACGGCAGTTAGCAGTTAAGAAGGTGTGCTCTGCCGTTGTATCCAGCAAAATTCAGTGGGAAGATTAGGGGTACCTTTCGTCATTTTCCCAGCAGAATCCGGCTCAAACTCTCTCGAAGTAGTTCCAACTTTCAGCGTTCAAACTCTTACAGAGATATCCTTGGCGACTTTATATTGACCCCTCTCTCTCTCTCTCTCTCTCTCTCCCCTGTCAATTGTATATATATACGTGTATCTAGTTCTCAGTTTCACATTTGAACTCAATTATTTATTTCTGTGTTGCGTTGGAAGCCGGTAACAGCTCCCACTTGGTCACCTCTCTCTCGGCCTGCATAGTTGTATATTTATATGTTACTATGCGATGTAAGTTTTGGGTTGACTTCCATTTGCTTCTATTCCATGTTTTAGGAGCTTCAATTACAAACCCTACAATCTCAGATCTGTTGAGAAGGTCAGTCTTCAATCTAATTGCGGCTAATTACTTGCTTTGAATTGGATTTTACTACCTGGTTGTTAACTTACTGCATTCTATTGATGTTATGAGAGAATTTTTATTCTGTTTCTGTTCACATGAATGCAAAATAAGATTGAGGAATTGAGCATATATGTTTGTTGGGTGGTGTTGCACAGACAAATATGGGATTAGTGGTGGCGTTTGCCACCAAGAATTCTCTATCTCGCTTGTCTCTTTTAGTGAATGTGAAACATGTTGAAACTTTGAATGCTCTCAATTGGATATTAGTTGTTTGGATCAGCTATGATAATTGGTTCTTCTACCTCCATTGAGTTATTCTTTCTTTCTTTCTTTTTTCTTGATCACCTTTTTTGGAGAACAATTGACGGCTTTTTGTTGGCTACTGTAGCCGAAGATTTATTTATAAAAAAAAAATCATCGTCATTATCATAAGATGTATGCTACGACCTCTGTCCCATTTCGTTTGATCTTGTATGAAAGTCGTGCCCTTTTTTGAATCAAAAAATAAAGTACATCAAAAAATAGGCTTTTTTATGGGTTATTGTAGCCGAAGATTTCTTTATCAACAACAAACATCATCATCATTATCATAACATATATGCTACTACCTCCATCCCATTTCGTTTGATCTTTTTTGAATGTCGTGCCATTTTTTGAATCAAAAAATAAAATACATCCGTGATAAATTTTTGACATTTTTTGCAGCAATTTAGAGATCTCAATTAGTTATTTAAATTGGTGCAAAAAAATAAGAAAAAATAATGCATGGAAGTGCTTTATTTTTCATATGGTAAATGATGACATGCTTTAAGAAAAAGTGAGTATTACTGCGAATTATTTTTTTCGTTGTTGCCCACTGGAAGTGATGAGAGGAAATGCAGGAGGATTAATCATTCGGACATCCTTGAGAAGTTCTTAGGCTCAACTAGTTTTATGGTAATTTTGATGGGCTATGGTTTCATGTTTATGTATGTGTGTATGCGCACATGTCTGTGGGTGGGTGAGTACTCATGTATTTAGGTTTTCTGATAAAATTATATGCCTTTCTGTTTGTTTATTTATTTTTATTGTTATTTTTTCATTGCTAGGAGTGTGTCTGGAAGGTTGTGTGAGATTTTTGAATTTAAATTGTGTGAGATTTTTGAATTTACAGCACTTGTCTTGAGGGGTGAAGAGAAAGAGATTGGTTCGTCTGAATTTCAAGGTCTGTTTTGAGTTTATTAAGGGGGTTCAAGAGCTGTATGGTGTTTTCTAAGGAGGAGCATTCGGGGATTATGTTTTCTTTTCAGAAGTGGAAGTGCTCATGGTCTCTGGTTGCATCTGTTGCTTCCATTTTGGCATTAGTTTCGGTAGTTCATCTATTCTTGTTTCCTGTGGTTCCTTCATTTGATTACTTGAGCGCTAAGCATGCTCAAAATGCCTGCATCCCACTAGATGAATCAATAAACAGAAGCAAAGGCAATGTTCTGCAAAGTTCACAGCCCGTTCTTAACTTAGATGTACAATTTCCGGCTGACTTGCATAAGGCAGTGGTTTACCATAGTGCTCCCTGGAAAGCTGATATTGGCCGGTGGTTATCTGGTTGTAATCCAATTACAACAGCAGTCACAGTTGTTGAGGTAGTGGAAGTGGATGTTGTGATTATTTAAGATTGACTTTCTTTTTACTTTCTATTGTGAGGGCGTTGAAATTTTATTGAATATGGGATCCGTGAAAACTTGTCGTGTTTTCATTTTATTCTCTTTTAATTCCTAATGTTGAGGGATGTAGTTTGATTCTTCACACCTGTAAGCTCAGCTGCCTCAGTAAATTTTGAGTATCTTCTAAAATTTAGGTTCAAGTTGGAGTTGGATTGACTTGTGAAACAGGAACCCTTGTTACTAATAGTGAGTTGATTTCTTGGCAGAATATAGGGGGCAAGAGCTGCAAAAATGACTGTAGTGGTCAAGGCATTTGCAATCATGAACTGGGTCTATGTCGATGCTTTCATGGATTCAGTGGTTGGTGTTATTTATCTTAACTTCTTCCCCTTACATTGTTTTGATAATTTTTTACTCAAGTAGAAGCATGGAATTTCACTGATGGATATTTGGTCCACATATGTAATACTATAAGACTCTGAACACTATCCATTGGATGTGTTTCGAGAATGAACTGCATTCATCTCTAAGAACAAACTAAATGGTCATGGCCAACATAGCTGTTTGTATGGTAATCTTGGATAGTGTACTCTCTTTCTTTGCTTTTCTCACAAATAATATGATGTGGTTTATTATGCGAAGTAACCAGAATTTTCTCTAATGCCACTTTTCTGTTGAGTTGTATAATTAGCTTATCAGATATCTTTAATGGATCAGGTGAAGGGTGCTCTGAAAGATTGCACCTGGAGTGCAATTTTCCAGGATCAGAGGACCTACCATATGGGCATTGGGTTGTCTCAATATGCCCGGCTTATTGTGACACAACAAGAGCAATGTGTTTCTGTGGGGAAGGCACTAAATACCCAAACCGTCCTGTTGCTGAGGCATGTGGGTTTAAAATAAAGTAAGCACACTTTCATCCTAATAGAATCCTAATAGACTCATCTGTGTGAAGTATGATCCAACTGTTAACAAGTTGACGACCTCATATCTGTTCTCAGCTTACCTTCTGAACCCGAGGGTCCCAAATTGACTGACTGGACAAAAAATGACCTGGATAATGTTATGACAACAAATGGTAGCAAACCTGGATGGTGTAACGTAGATCCAGCTGATGCATATGCTTCCAAGATTCAATTCAAAAAGGAATGTGATTGCAAATATGATGGTTTGTGGGGGCGATTTTGTGAGGTGCCTGTGCTTTGCACATGTATTAACCAATGCTCTGGCCATGGACATTGTCGCGGTGGATTTTGTCAGGTAGTAATGATGGACTTTGTTCGATTAGAATGCACAGGATCTAAACTTATCCACAAAAATCTTTCTAGACAAAACATTACTTACGTATTTGTTCATTGGTATTTCCAAAGTGAATGTAAACTCTGAAAGTTGCCAGAAGAGGTTCATACATGCATGTACACAACAAATGCCTATTATTTTTTTCCCCAAACAAAGAGATCTTTCTTTGCTACGAATATCAAAGAGACCTCTAGGCCATGGAGCATGGATACTACAAGAAGGGAATTGTCGATTGTTCTTAAGACACGTAATTTGTTTATTTTACATATAGACATTTCTACTTACTCCATACCCTTCATGTGTATGTTTGAGCTTTTCCTCATTTGACGGCCAAATTGCTCTGAGACACGACCTCTGCCATTAGTTGCACAAGTAGCATTTCTGAACCAAAGCAAGTGTTCTCCATTGAACCAAGCTTCTGAGTGGTTACCATCAAACTAAGCTACCAGACGTTGTTACTTGTCCAAAAAGAAGAAAGAGGTACCACACTTTGGTAACAGCTGTACAAAAGTTTTAGAAACAAAGAGTCTGAATCACAATTTTTAGGGTTTATCCATGGCTATCTTTAAGATAGCGACTAATTTACCATGACCTGTAAGAAGTCGGAACCTCTTTTCCTAAAATTCTTCAACCTACAATAAGCTCAATTATTAGCTGATTTTTTGTATTAAATTGTGAGATCGTCTCCATTACATCAAGTTATTCTATTGTGAATCTGTGTACTGAATCAGTTTCATAAATTTGATTTGGGAATATGCATTTTCATACACCATTCTTGAGTCCTTGACTTTTTCTGACCACTTAGCTTTTTCTTGATGGTACTTTCCTTAGTGTGAAAATGGATGGTATGGAATAGATTGCAGTATTCCATCTGTTTTGCCGTCCATAAGAGAGTGGCCTCAATGGCTTCGACCAGCTCAGATTAACATTCCTAATACTACAAAATATGTTGGGAGTCTTGTCAGTCTCACTGCCATGGTTGAAAAGAAAAGGCCCCTTGTGTATGTTTATGACTTGCCTCCAGAGTTCGGTAGTCTTCTGCTTGAGGTCAGTATGCATACAACTAGTGGTTCATGATGCATAGGAAGGTTGAGTTCCTTATGGTTTTTCATTAATTTATTGACTATTGAAGGGGCGGCATTTCAAGTTTGAGTGTGTAAACAGAATATATGACGAGAAGAACGCTACATTGTGGACCGATCAGTTGTATGGGTCACAGGTATTACTTGAACCAAGAACCACATCAACTTAAGTTTTTTTCAAACACTGTTGAAATAGTGGAATAGCTAATGTTTTGCGGTCTTATGGTGCTATTTATTTGCAGATGGCATTTTATGAGAGCATCCTCGCTAGCCATCATCGAACATTGAATGGCGAAGAAGCTGACTTTTTCTTTGTTCCCGTTCTTGATTCATGCATTATAACCCGTGCTGATGATGCACCCCACTTGAGCATGGAGGTACTTCTTATGCCCTTTTGTATAATGCTTGTGACTGATTGGCTGATTTACGTTCCTTATCTGATTTATATACGTATGAATCTTGCTACATTCTTGAAACCAATCAATGTCATGGTGCCAAAACCAGCACTGCTAGGTGCACACTTTTAAGACAGATCTGAATTGGGACCCACTCCTTTTGAGAGGGGTGTAGGTTTGTGTCCGGCCGGCTCGTTGTCTTCAAGAAGTGCATGTATCTCTTCTCACTAAAACATGAAATTTTTAGTCTTGCCATAGCAGCTCCTGTTTTTCCCTAAAACCTTTGTCTCCCCTCTAGAACCTTTTATTAACACTGCTCGTTGAAACTCATCTTCCCTCATTGGCTTCACGAGTCCTTTTTCACCACTGAGTTTGTTTAATCTAGTCTATCTTGTTTGGGTCCCGGCGTCTTTTCCTACCCGTCTTTGGCTTCCCTCTAGTCATTTGAACTACTCTGCATTCAATTGTTTCTCACCTTTCTGGTTCATTGGTTATCTCAGATGGGTTCCCCTCATCTTGCTATCACTTATTATTATAGAGTGTATGGTGATGACTACAGTCGATTCCTTATTTTATCTGATGTTGTGGCATGATTCATCCATGAGAATCTTTCTTGATTTGAACTTGAGTCAAATACAAGTGACTTTTAGAAATAATGCATTCGTAAGCCTGCAGTTTTTCCCATGTGAATTCATGCATGGACACTACCATGCTGTTATTAGTTGCCGTGTGCATCTTTCTGTCTCCCCCTATTTGGCTTCATCTGGTAACTGCAAAATATAACTCGTTAAATTCCAGAAACACACGGGGCTAAGGAGCTCTCTAACTCTCGAGTTTTATAAGAAGGCACATGATCACATTGTGGAGCAATATCCCTTCTGGAACCGCTCATCAGGAAGAGACCACATTTGGGTATGAGTATTTTGGCTAAATTTTTTTATTGTCAGTGTAGGAACTATTGCTGACGGTTTTTCTTTTGGTACATATGATGACACTTTGTGGGTATGCTAATATTGTTGCTTTTATATCTCAAGACAGTCCTTTTCTTGGGATGAAGGTGCATGCTATGCTCCCAAGGAGATATGGAATAGCATGATGTTGGTCCACTGGGGAAATACAAACTCAAAGCATAACCACTCGACAACCGCATATTGGGGTGATAACTGGGACCAGATCTCTTCTGACAGAAGAGGCAACCATCCCTGCTTTGACCCGGATAAAGATCTTGTCCTTCCTGCATGGAAAAGACCTGATGTAGATGCCCTGAGCTCAAAACTTTGGGCTAGGTGTGTACCTGATGAAAGATGTTATTTATGTTAGTTACCACCTCTGAAGATCTAGTATATGGGGCTGGGGGGCCTCTACACTGGTTGCCATTTAGTTTTGAGTTGGATACTTAAATGCTCACTCCCTCCATCCCGCATTGTTGTTCCATTTCTCTTTTGGATGCCCCAAATGTTAGTTCTACTTGTGTAGTCGGGAAAAAAAAAAACATGCCCGCTTACTACACCCACTTGTGGGTGTCTCACCATATGGGATGGGTTAATTGGGTACTGTCCTGACTTTAATTTTCCAAAACTATCCTTCAGATGGCTATAAATATCTTCAAAAATGAGAATAAAGGAAAACTGTTAGAAATTATTGCTTCTTAACTTGCATTTGAATGCAATTAACATGTCTCCTTCAAAAGTGGAAATTCACAAAAGCGACTAACAATATGGGAATGGGGGAGTGCTAAAGTTTTAGCCAACTGTACTATTCCCGAAGCATATGTCAGAATAAATGTTTACATGAGTGTTACTTCTGCAGGTCCCGTGAGAAACGGAACACATTGTTTTACTTCAATGGAAATCTAGGACCAGCTTATGAACACGGAAGACCAGAAGACACGTAAGTAAGCCAAAGGGTTCCTAGGAGCCATAAAATGGAGAACTGGTTGAAAACCACACATAATATTTTTATTCTTGGGACGGCAAAATATTCTTTCCATCTGTGCTTTGACGTGTACAATGAATGTATGCATTATTCAGGTATAGTATGGGTATCAGACAGAAAGTTGCAGAAGAGTTTGGATCAACTCCTAACAAGGAAGGGAAACTTGGGAAACAGCATGCTGAAGATGTGATTGTGACCCTGCTACGTTCTGATAATTATCACGAGGCTTTGGGCAATTCTGTCTTTTGTGGGGTTATGCCTGGAGATGGGTGGAGTGGTCGTATGGAAGACAGTATGTTACAAGGCTGCATTCCTGTTGTCATTCAGGTTGTATGATCCTCCGCTTTGTTTCTGTGTCAACTATGAGCTTGTCAAAATTGATATTTGTGTCATAATTTTGGTTTGAAAGACCATTTGGAGCCTTCTGCCAATTTCGAATGGAGGATATTGTTCCTTATTTCCTCCACTTTTCAAAACTCAAAAGAAAGAACTCAAGCACTGTCAAGTTATTTTTGTTTTCAAATCTCCCCGTTGAATTTCAGCAGTCTGTGACAATCTAGATCTCTAGACCAACCTTTAACTTTTTTTCAATTGGTTTCCATATTTAGGATGGGATCTACCTTCCATATGAGAATGTCCTCAACTATGAAAGTTTTGCTGTGCGGATAGGCGAAGATGAAATTCCAGAGTTGATAAAAATTCTCAGGGTAACTTATTGGTTTACTGAAGTAACTGAAATGAATTGACTTCTTGTTCAAAGATGGCAGAATTTTTTTCAAACTTGAGTTTTGCTTCATGAAGGGATTCAATGAGACAGAAATAGAATTCAGGCTGGCAAATGTACAGAAGATTTGGCAGAGGTTCTTATATCGTGATTCGTTTTTGCTCGAGGCTGAGCGGCAGAAAGCTGCATTTGGACGGGTGGATGATTGGGCTGTGGAGTTCTTGCAGCTAGGTGAAGATGATGTTATTGCCACTGTGATACAGGTACACAAAATTCTTTTCATACCCAGAATCGCACATGTTATTTACACTAAGAGTTTTTATAAATTTGGTTGAGGAGACAGTGAAAAGAAGGAATATCATGAATTTTTTTATTTAATGGAGTGACAGTAATTCCTATGATATTAGATTAATGGAGTGATTTTCCTTTCGTAACCTTAGGGTTTATGACTTTAGATGAAAGAGCACCCTGAGTTTAGCCTTTCAAGCCCTATTAGGTCTGGTTGTACTTGGAAGGTCAATTAGAAAATGTCCATAAAGAAGTTGGAAAAAAACAAGATTTACTAGTTCGTTTACTAATAGGGATAACTTGTGGCGAATTCATAAGAAAAAGCAAAACATTTAAGTGTGATGCGATTCCGGCTATTTGATTTGCTGGACGTCACATGATATGCTTAGAAGTTGGTTTGGCTAGGCACCCGATTTACAGAATTTGTTTGGTAGACGCTGATATACATGGTCATCCTTTCATATAGAGATAAAAAGAGAGTTTCACCCCATCACTCTAATTTCTTGCCTCCTTTTTTTGTTGCATATCCAAGTACTATTTGTTGGATGCAAATATGAAAACTTCAATTCATGACATTGTACTATTAAAGAAAGAAAAAGTTATTCTCAATGTTACATTCGCCTAACTTGTGTATATCAATGCAGGGTGTATTGTTTCAAATTATACGATGAACTTATCTTCTTATGACTTATCTTCTACAAAGATAGGAATATCAAATTTGATGGAGCACGCATGTTTTTAACCATCCTCTTTTCTTCATTTTGGCATTCTCTCCATAGCTGAAAATCGTAGCACGTCATACCCAAAAATAACACATACGCCCTTGTCTTAGATACTTTAATCGACGACTCCTCTCTTGGAGGGTATTTTGGAAATAGTCTTGAGGTTAAATATGTTTGGCTTGTCTCTGTTGAATTTGTTTGTGCTTAAATCTTAACTGATGGAATTTGAACTGTCAATTTATTTTTGAAAAGGTTTTACACTACAAGTTACACAATGACCCTTGGAGGCAACAACTTGCTCGTACTAACAAGGAGTTTGGGTTACCACAAGAATGCATGATGAAGAACTGATTGAAGAGTTGTACCATAATACCATAAATACTAGCTTTACAATGACTTGGGAGCGATTTGATAGGAAGAAGAGATCCCTGGAAAGATTTTGCCCCCTCGACAGGAAAATGCAGATTACATGTGCATTCCGGAATGTTTCCAATCGTTTGTTTCCGTGGTGCTCTTGAGTGGATTGAAGACCTACGATTGAAATTCAGGTACAGAACTTGGTAAGCTGTAGCAAACATTGTACAGTTCCTATACACGGTAGCGTCCATGCGGAAGCCATGTTTCTAAAGGGGTAGCTACCCAGTTTTTGCCAAAGAGAAGTATAGGAAAGTGTTGATATCTTAATTTTGAAAATTTCATACAGACGTGGCATGATGAACTTTTGTGTTTTATATAGACTGGAAAAAGAGAAAACTTGGACAGCAATTTCCTTTTCGATTTCTCAGTCGTATCTTCAAATAGAAGACAAAATTTTCATATTGAAGTTATTTACGTACAAATGTTAAATTGATTATCTGTGTATCCGCGGACCACTGCGAATGTGTTGGAGGTACTTGCGTTGGCTTCCTGTGAATGGAATATTTGGAATATGATCCGGAATCCGGATGACGAATATCATATTTGCCTACTGGAAGGAGAAATTGGAATATTTTGTTTTCAACCTTGTTTTGAATGATTGTATGCCATCTGAGCCTGGGCTTAGCCCGATGTAGAGAAATTTGAGCTTATGTTCTTTACAGTCCAGGCTCAACCTGGCTTCGTGTTGAACGCGCTTTGAATTATTTCTCCGATTTAGACTCGCTTTGCGGGAGAAGCTCCAATGTACATCTCGCATAATTTTATATATGTTACGTCTATTTTGGACAAATGATGTCTCTAACTGATAAATGTTATGCCTATAAATGGTAAATGTTATGCCTATTGGTAAAATATCACGCCTATATAAGGGCTTTTTGATAAAATATATACGATATATATGCATATTGTACGCTGGTGTGCACCGGTATATATGCATCCTTACGTCTATTTGATAAAATATGACCTAATGGTAAAATGTAAATATTATCGGTGCATAACATATGCTAGTGTGCACCCTAATCGTCCCGTTTTTGGACTTCTTAAAACTGTCTTTTATGTTTCTTGACTTGACCTTCTGGGTTTTTTAGTAGATTTTCATTTCTTTAGGTATATTACGAGTCGCCCCCTGTCAAACCCCCTTACACGTTCACTCCTATTACGAAAATCCCCCTTGGGCCCAAAAAAATATCTGAACCTATTCTCTGTTTTTTTTATTTAATTAATACTAATGTTTATACTCTGTATCTTATTTATTTATTTATTTAAAATTATTCTAGTGTTCCGATTTTCAATCGGGTTGAATCGGTGGAAAGATTTTATTTTTTTTATCATTTAATCTTTGATGATCATAATGAAATTTTGGACTCGTAAAATCAAATATTTTTTAGGGCTAATCAACGAGTTCTAGAGTCAAAATTTAATTATGGCCATTTAGGATAAAATAATCAGGAAACTAAAATCTTTCCACTGGTTCAAACGGATTGAAATTTGAAACACTTAATTTTTTAACTATATTTTTAAATAAATAAACTGTCTAAAAAGGTTAAAAAAATTAAGTGTTTCAAATTTCAATCCGTTTAAACCGGTGAATAGATTTTAGTTTTTTGATCATTCTATCCTAAATTGTCATAATTAAATTTTGACTTTAGAGCTTTCATTGATTTGCCCTAAGAGATATTTGATTTTAGGACTTTTTTAGGGTTATTTAATGAGAGTTCTAGAGTCAAAATTTAATTATGACAATTTAGGACAAAATGATCAAAAAAATAAAATCTTTCCACTAGTTCAAACGGATTGAAATTTGGAACACTTAATTTTTTAACTATATTTTAAAATATATAAACTGTCTAAAAGTTAAACAAAATTAAGCATTGGTTCAAAAAAATTTAATTATGACCATTGGTTCAAACTTGCAAATTGTCTAAAATTGTCTGAGTTGCCGGATGGTTCAAATAAATTTAATTATGACTATTGGTTCAAACTTGCGAACTGTGTAAAATGGTCTAAAAGGTGCAGGTGCAGCAACAGTTACTCGTTGCAAATTTGATAGAGCATTGATAGCATTGGTTCAAAGTTGCAGGTGCAGCAATAGTTGCCCGTTGCAAATTCGACTGAGCATTGATAGCTTGGCCAATATATTCACTTGTGTATGCCTTGGCCTATATATTCACACTTGCTCTCATTTATCACATCCTCACATTTCCCTCAACTTTCATTTCAGTTTGCATTATTGACTGTTCAAAGAAATATAAAATAAATTTAAGTGGATTCAACATACGTAATTTACTTGAAAACTCAAATATAGAAGTTTGAAAAAAATGAAGGGCAAAAAAATAAAAAACAAAGAGATAATATATTGGGCCCAAAAAAATATTTAATTTAAACACATTATTTTATATTTAATATTAGACTTATTTGATAGGTTTCGTTGAGTAGATTTCAAAAATATATAATTTATTTTAAAAAATACGTGATTTCAACCTCTTTAGACAGTTTATATATTAAAAATATGGTTAAAAAATTACGTGTTTTAAATTTCAATCCGTTTGAACTGGTGGAAATATTTTAATTTTCTGATCAAAATTTAATTATAACCATTTAAGATAAAATGATCAGAAAACAAATATCTTTCCACCGATTCAAACGAATTGAAATTTAGAACACTTAATTTTTCAACCTCTTTAGACAGTTTAAATTATCACAAAATATAATTTTTCCGTTTTATATTATTTCACAATCAATTTTAGGCTTGTTTGATAGGTTTTATTGAGTAGATTTCAAAAATATAAAATTTATTAAAAATAAATTCGTGAAAAAAAAGTTATTAGCATTTAAAATTTTATTAAAAAAAATGAAATAAGAGAGAGTAGACTTGGGGTGGGGGGGAGGGATGGTGTGGGGGAGAGAGAGAGAGCATGTGGAGGTGGGGGTAAGAGGGAGAAATGGAGGGGGCCCATGTCAAGGGAATTGAGAGATGGTGTTGTACAGTAGTGTGCGCACCTCTGAGCCGTCAAATCGTGCATTCAATGGCTCAGATATCATCTCGATAATGAACGGCTCTCGATCATTGATTGTCGAGACGAAATCCAAGCTATTGGATACACAATTCGACGGTTTGAAGGTGCGCAACATGGTGCTGTGTACCTCACTACACAACACCAATTTTTAGATCCCATTCCACTGACACCCTTTTTTTTTTTATTTAAAGTACACATTTTGTCCTTATTTAAAATTTTTCCCGTTTATTAGTTTAGCTCTAAATTTTTGTGAATTATTGATTTGTCTCGACGGACGAATCGAAAAGGTAAAAAAATTACTTTTATTCAATTATTTTAAGAAATAGTAACAATTTAAGTTGAAAAAGTAGAAAAAGTTGAGTTATTAAATCGATCTGAACCATAGAGCATCGATTGAATAATTACTTATTTTTTAAGAAATCTGTTTGTTCCGTTAAGAGTTTTAAAAAATATTCTGTAAGTACTTATTTATAATTTTCAAGTTTCAAAATAATGAATTTATAAATTTTTTTTATACTATTCAAAACATCTCATTAAAATCTATCGAACAAGATTTATATTGTATAAAAATTATTTTAATAAATTTATTATTTTTAATCTTGAAAATTACAATTAATTACTTCAAAATTTTTAAGAACGGAAGAGGCCAAGTGGATCAAAAAAAATAAAAATAAAAGAAGAGGCCAAAAGCGACAGCCCCCAAGCTTCTTCTCCTTCTCGATCGACCACAACTGGGAGATCTGCTCTCTTCCTCTTCTGTTTCCAGTTAAGCTGCTTCTTCTCCTCCTCCTCCTCCTTCTCTTTCGGTCTGTTTCCAGCCCTGTCCTTGTCTGCATTTTGTGTGTGTGTGTGTGTGTGTGTGTGTGTGTGTGTGTGTGGCTCTTTTGTTGTCGCCGGTTGCCCTGTTCTTGCCCGGTTGCTCTGTCCAGCTCTGTTTTTGCTTCTCGGTCAAATCAATTTGTGTGTGTGTGGTTCTTTTATTGTCTAGCTCTGTCTAATTTTTTTCGTTTTGTGTTCTTGCCTTGCTCTTTCCCATTGTACTTGGCTTAGCAAATGAAAAAAAGAAGAGGAATGATGCTGAATCTGTTTTAATCCGAATGGACCCAAGAGCTAGACAATAATGTATGTTTTTTTTGGACAAATTTTCTTTATCCCCAAACAACAATAGAACACAGTCACACACTACAAACCAAAATGAAAGTAGTTGAACACAATTGTGCCCCGCTGCTGAGCAAAATAAAAATAAAAAATTGCGTCCGCTTAAGCTCCAGGGGACCTTGGCGCCTCGGTGCGCCTTTCGCCCTTTAAAACACTGGATTGGTCCAATCTTGAGTATAGCTTCGGCGAGGTTTTCGATTATGCATTGGTTGTTTATTTGGCTGAAGCAAATCTTCACCTTCTTTAATACTGTATACTTACCATACTATTTTCAAGTGACGGGGATGTTGAATCAAGAACATATAATCTGAGTGCAGTTATTTATAATCAAGTTCTATGGATTCCCATCATTCTTGAATGTTGAGTTCTGTTTTGGTTTGGTTTGTTCTTAATCTTCTTTATATATCTGAGTGCAGTTTTTTATGAGAATGCAGGGAGCTTAAATCATGGAGATTGGTGGTGGGGAAAAGATGCATATTATTTCATGAGGTACTTTTTCTACAAACCGCTTGAGATACTTGAAACTGATTTGAACATTAAACATACTGTGGATCTATGAATAACCATGCCCTCATCCCAAAATGGGAGTCAATGATCTTTGCTAACTTCTTTTCATGGTGTTTGAGAGAGGAAGACGAAACGCACATACTTCTTTTTTAGGTACTTGGTACCAAAAAAAAGGTTTGGAGGTTATTAGTTTCATTTAAAGAGTACCAATAATATTGTTTGGACATGCTTATGGAACAAACCTCTATAAAATCTTTTTTTGCTTTGACATTGCTATCGTCGGCCAAAGGCTTAATTTTGTTATGTTTGTTTTATCACTTCTTCTCCAGATCCACTTCATCTCTTCCCTATCCTTTTCTGCGACCGATGAATGTATCGTGGTCGCCGTTTGACAAAACAAACTGTGGTTTAGGTATGCATATTTCTGAATCTATTTGTCATGTTTTATTTTACCTTGCTGCGGTCATTAACTAATGGTTTATCATAAAATCCAGGTGTACGATTTTCCTTTTCGATTGTCAATGATCTTTGCTAACTTCTTTTCAAGGTGTTTGAGAGAGGAAGACGAATCAAACGAGGCCTACATACATAGTTTTGTATATACAAAGGGGGATCAGATTTGAGGCAGTATCAAAGAATGAAAGCCTTCTTTACCAACGGAAACTTCAAATCCTCCACGTTCATAAAGATCGCGGCTTTCCTCTTCATATCCCTCGCTTTCTTCTACTTCGGCAAGCACTGGTCCGATGGCTACCAGCAGCTCATCTTCTTCAACTCACGCCAAAACCCTCTCACCTCCTCCCAAACCACCCCCACCGTCTCTCTCTCCCCAAACCACAACAAATCCTTTGACATCTCCTCCCTCATCGCCAACACCACTACCCAAACCCTAGCATCAATTCCACCGCCGTTGGATCCCGAACCGCTTCCCCCGCCTCCGCCGCCGGAAGTGCAGAGGTTTGGGATCGTGGACGAGAACGGGATGATGACGGACAATTTCGAAATTGGGGACTTTGACCCAGGTGTTGCGGAGGATTGGGGGAGTGAAAACACGACGGAGGTGGTGGAGGAGAGTAGGGCGGTGGTTAAGAAGTTTGGGCAGTGTAACAAGAGCATGAGGGAGTATGTACCGTGTTTGGACAATGTGGAGGCGATACAGGAGTTGGAGTCAACGGAGAGAGGGGAGAGGTTCGAGCGGCATTGTCCGGAGAAAGGGAAGGGGTTGGACTGCTTGGTTCCGGCTCCTAAGGGTTATAGAACCCCGATCCCCTGGCCAAGAAGTCGTGATGAGGTAGTATTTGTTGTGTTAATCTGCTGGCCTAAGGTAGTGTTTGGTTTTGGAAGAGAGATTCGGGATGGGATGAAATGGTCATTTCTTGGCCTTGAAGGTATGAGGATTCACCTAGATTGGTGATTGATGATTCCATTTGTTATACGTATACATTTTGTGGCAGTTGGCCTAGTGGTTGTGTGGCAGCATTAAGTGTTCTGTGGTAACCATATAGAGAGGGATTTGATACCCACTGTGATTGGTTGGGACGTGGATAGGGTAAAGTATGTTTTTTCATCAATTGGGGAAAAAATCCGATGAGTATTACAGAGGAATGACCATTTCCGTTCATTCCAATCAACCAAACACTTACCTAGCTGTATTTGATGCTCTTTTCCCGTTTATTGTACGGAATAATTCCATAAAATACAGTATTTTGAGAAGTACATATGCAATTTTATGGAGGAATTCACATTACTGGCTGAAAATTTAGTTCAGAATCTTATTTTCTTATTGTGATGGATAGTATTGAGATGATACCACTGTAGAGGTAAACCATGCGGTGGATGGATTATAAGCAAGTTATTGCAAATGCACTTCAATGCAGGTATGGTTCAGCAATGTTCCCCATGCACGTCTAGTTGAAGATAAGGGGGGTCAAAATTGGATTTCCATTCATAAAGACAAATTCAAGTTTCCTGGAGGTGGTACACAGTTCATACATGGGGCAGATCAGTATTTGGATCAGATTTCGAAGGTTCTTAAGTTATTACAATACCACTTGGTAGTGAAATTAGTAGTTTGGTTAACGTTCGAGGTTCTTGTCTTTCTGATTTTGATTTTGGTATTTGGATGCGTAGATGGTCCCTGATATAGCTTTTGGTCAGCATACTCGAGTTGCCATGGATGTTGGTTGCGGTGTTGCGAGTTTTGGTGCGTATCTATTATCACGGAATGTGCTCACAATGTCTGTAGCGCCGAAAGATGTGCATGAGAATCAGGTTCAATTTGCACTTGAGCGTGGAGTACCTGCAATGGTGGCAGCTTTAGCAACGCGGCGGTTATTGTATCCGAGTCAGGCCTTTGACTTGATACATTGTTCTAGATGTAGAATTAACTGGACTCGTGATGGTATGTTTTTCCCTCTCATAATTACTCGTTATCTTTGTTTGGTGGGACTGTAGAAAAGAATTTTAGTTTCTAATCGAGCACCAGAGTACATCTTGGAAAAACTGACCTGTTACAGCCTACTTGCAGAATTTCCCAGTGGTTTAATAAGATTGTCTTGCCAAGTCAGTTTTTCATTAATGTGTTGTACCAGTTACATTGGTAATGGACTGACTTGTATACAGATACTGGAGCTGACTTGTACTAACTCATTGATGGAAGCTCATAGATTGGGTTTTTTCAGTCAGTCCTGATGCTCAATTACGGCCTTGTTGTACAAACTGCTAAGTGAATGTCAGACACAAGTCCTAATGCTCTATGTTTCGCCAATTCTTCACAAAGTGGACAGTTGTCACCTTAGGATTTTGCATCACACCAAATTCTTGATGGAAAATTATTTTCGAATAGGTTTTGTGTTACGAATTATATCATGTGAATGTTTCCATTTGTTTGATTATTTTGTCTGCAACGCCCTGATTCATGAGCTTGTGAGAGCCATCCAAAAAAAGAACATCCTACATCGGGCCATGTTCAAGCATCAAACTCAAAACAAATTGGCCTTGAATGGAGATGTTGCCTAGGCTCATATATTAGTTTCGAAGGCTATTATTAACCAATGTGGGGCAAGCTCCAACACTCCCTTGCACATGCGACCCCTAACCCGCACGTAGAGACGTAAATAAAGGATTTATAACATAGGGATCATAATGAAAAGCATATTCGATCTATTGGCAATGATTGGAGAGGCCGCTCGGGCTCATACATTAGTTTTGGAAGTTATCATTAACCAATGTGGGAGGTTCACATATTTGGTCTGTAATGGAAATTTTTCCTAGCTTTGTCTCGATATATTAAGAATTTTAGTTTGAAAATCACTGTGTATATGTAATTCTTGTTGTAGCCTAATTTCTTATATTACGCTTCCATCTGAAGTTGTTTCAAAGACGATTAAATACTTTGATCGTCAACCTGCAAGCGTGCGTGGACAATGTGCAATCATCATTTTCTGTGTTAATTTAGTCATAGTCTAGTTGTTCCGTGCCGTCTGTTCTTATTTACAAAGTGGCATGTCGTTTTTGTTTGGGTAATCCATTATCGAAGCGACCAGTGATTTAGTTATTTGAGTTAAACTTTTATTGTGTAAAGAACTCTGGCAAAAACTGTATGAAGTACTGTTGATGATCAAATAGGGGACATATTCTTATCATGCCTTCTGTCATTCTTTCATTGTCATGAAGATGGAATCTTGCTGCTTGAGGTCAACAGGGTACTAAGGGCAGGAGGATACTTTGCTTGGGCGGCACAACCTGTTTATAAGCATGAACCCCTCTTAGAAGAGCAATGGGAAGGTATTACCCTGCACAATTTGTATGCCGAATATTTGAGCTTTTAATCAAGTTTTATGAGTTTGACTCTAAATTTGGAATAGGGGCACCTCTTTTCTAGTATCCTTCTATGCACAATTGTGCACCTCAGTTTGCATTCAATTACTGTATTCGTTTCCAATTGCCTGCAAAGTGCCTTATGCTATTATTTTGACTGATAACATCATAAACTCCTTGAATTTAGATTTGACTGCAACTCCCCAAATTGGCGACTGAACAATTTGCAACTGGTTATGCCACATGTGCCTTTGATGTGACTTGCCAATTTATCTTCCTTTGTTTTCAGAAATGGTTAATCTTACCAGTCGCCTTTGTTGGAATCTTGTGAAGAAGGAGGGTTATATTGCAATTTGGCAGAAGCCCTCTAACAACAGTTGCTATTTAAGTCGCGAGGCAGGAACCCAACCTCTGCTGTGTGATTCAGAGGATGACCCAGACAATGTTTGGTATTATCCACCATCCTATTTCTGTTTTTCTGCTTGTGATTCAACTAGTTCACATGCTAAATTGACGTGTAGGTTGGATCTACTATAGTTTCTTGTCTAGTCATTGCTGTCAGTGTCAGAAATTGATCAGTCTTGTGTATCTGTAGAAGCAGTTAAAACTGAGACAACTTAAGCTCTTGGCCTAGATCATGGGGCTAATATTATCTCGCCTTATAGTTTATTGAATTGATGCTTCAAGCCCAACTGTTCATGTCCAGGTTTGAGAGGAATACGTAGGTAAGGAAAAAAAAGGGTTGCTTCTGAACCCAAGAGTGGGTGTTGGCACTGGGCTCATACACAAAGTTTTCCAAGAGAAACTCATGAAACCATAGTTCATATTTCATGACCAGTAGACAGTTGCTTTTTATGTGGGCAGACCAACAGCCCTCTGCGAACCAATGTAGGTACAGCGTGATGCAACACCATTTGAGTTTAGTAACCCTTTAAGAGAGCGGTTGTGAGGGAGAATCTCCTAACATGCAACGGTGATGGTTCTCTGATTCTTGTTTGGCAGTGAAACGAAGGGGTGGACCATGGGTCCGGCTAACAAATATTTCCATGGTGTCCCATGCTTGGAGTCAGGTAGGCATACCCTGTGGCCAACAGCATCACGGCTAGATCTTGGGGTTTATGTCATTGAGTTGTAGTGGGTAGGTATACCATATCGTGGTATGCTATGTACTGGTTAACTTCGTCTTATTGCCGAGGCCTCTCTTTTGTCTAAAATGGTCAAAGTGGACCCAAGTTCCAAGCAACTTGAACAATATATCAATTCTAGTCGCCAATCCATGCTTCATGATGCTGCATGCAGGTCATGGGTTGTTGGGACATTCTGTCATCTACATGCAAAACCCAAGGCATGCTACGTTTGATGGCATGTCATTCTTGAGTGGAGTGATGAGAGATGAATCAGGAATCAAGGAGAGGCAAGGTTTAGTCCCCAGGCGGGGACATTGGAAGGCCTCTCAGCCAAAAGAGCGCCAAGGCAATGTCACGGGACAAAAACTTATATCCTATGGTGATGGGGTCAATCCCCTTTAATGATGATCAAGTAACTTGCCATGTGCGATACACTTTCCCACCTATCGTATACCAATTGTGACCCTTTTCCGTTTGATAGCTGTAGCTGTTTCAATACGTATTTGTTTGGTGGATTAGGAACCAGTATACTAAAGAAACATGTATGGAAGAAGTACAAAGCTGAAAGTGAAGCCGGCTATACTTTTGACATATAAAGAGGAATTGGTCGATGAAACCTTTATGAGTAGGTGTGTATGTTAGAAATGGGACTTGGTATTTGTTGGTACATTCCTATACTCCGATGGACCAGTATATTTTGAGAATAGAAAAAGCTTGTGAAAATTTTGAAAGAAGGGGCTACATGATGTATCTGCTGTCTGTTGCAAACGATGGGCTAAGATCCTAATTTATTTTGTTGCTTTTAGGTATGTTGATCTGAAGGCATGTATCACTCGACTACCTGATGATGGGGCCGGATCAAATGTTACCACATGGCCTGCACGGCTTCATAATCCTCCTGACAGACTCCAGAGCATACAAATGGATGCCTACATATCAAGAAGAGAGCTCTTCAGGGCCGAATCAAAATACTGGAGTGAAATAATTGCAAGTTACGTTCGTGTGTTACATTGGAAACGCTACAAACTTAGAAATGTGCTGGACATGAGAGCCGGTTTTGGAGGGTAATGGATTTTTATCTGAGATTTGTTCTTGCTTCTTAAGTATACCAAACTATTTGCCTATACAACATTGATGTCCAGTCACATTATGCTATTCCTAGACTTTCCTGTAAAGTCATCTTATTTTTTGTGCTCAACTTATTTGTTTTTGCAGATTTGCAGCGGCATTGATAGAACATCAACTTGATTGCTGGGTTCTAAATGTTGTTCCTGTTAGTGGCCCAAACACATTACCTGTTATCTATGATCGGGGGCTTCTAGGAGTTCTGCACGACTGGTACAAACTCTGCCACCACACGCACACACACAACAACTATAATAAATGAAAAGCTAAAGGAAAAACTGATAGGCATGTTTTGGTTGTCCTCCATTGTTGATTTGGCTGTGAATCCTTAATTCTAATGTTGTTGATTGACTAAGCCATAATATTGTGATTGTGTGTTATTTAGTTCACTAAATATAAGAAGTTGTATTTCCTAGGTGTGAGCCATTTGACACATACCCAAGAACCTATGATCTATTGCATGCGGCTGGTCTCTTCTCTATCGAGCGAAAAAGGTAGAGTCTACTCACTATTAGTATCTCCGAACCATTTAGTATTTAGCCCATAATTTCTCGATTTCCTATTTCAGATGCAATGTCTCTAGCATCATGCTTGAAATGGACCGGATTCTAAGACCAGGTGGACGCGTATACATCCGTGATTCTGTTGGTGTAATGGATGAACTTCAAGAAATTGGGATGGCCATGGGTTGGCATGTTGCATTGAGGGACACTTCTGAGGGGCCCCACGCAAGTTATAGGATCCTGACATGTGATAAACGCTAATTACTGGTTTGAAGTGAAAGGATGTGAATCTCACAAAAAATGGTGAGATTTGGTGAGAAAGGGATCCCTTTTCATATTTCATTAACAGATCGTAGTATACAACTAAGTAGGAAGATTTCCCTTGTTCAAATGTACTCTCCTGTTTCTGTCTTTCTTTTCTTTTGCTTTCGACGTTTATAGAAGGTTTTCGTAGTTCTAATGTTCTCTCCTGTTTCGTTTTTTATTTTCTTCATATTTAGATACGTTAGTCCTGTAAGTAAAATTGAATTGGTTACCAAACGAAATTACTTTTGTAACAAAACCATACTAATCAGATTAGACACCTTCTTCTCATGTTTGCCAGTTGAAATGTGGGGGGATAAGGCTATTCAATCATCTCCATAGAACCAAAATGTCAAAACCAATTTTGGTAGATGAATCAATGGATTGGTTTAATGGTAAGACCTGTACCTGGAAATTTTTAAGCTTTGTGGTTAGTTCACATCCATTGTTATACACAACTCACACCCTATAATAGGACAATTTACATCCCCTTAAACTTTTGTTGTACACAATTCACACACTTGTATAACAATTCACACCTCCTGTTGTACAATTTACATCCACAAACAACAATTTACACCTCCTATAACAGATAATTCACGCTCTTTAAACTCCTCTTGTGCACAATTCACATCCTCTATAACACACAATTTACACCTCCTATAACAGATAATTCACACTTTTTAAACTCCTCTTATACACAATTCATCTCCTCTATAACACACAATGTATACACTCTATAAAAGACAATTCACACTTTAAAAAATTACACAATAATTCACACATCATATGGCAGATTATTTACACCCATTTTTATACACCATTCACACCATAATACAATAATTCATACCCCCTTAACAGACAATTTACACCCCCTTGTTATACATAATTTACACCCCTCTGTAATAAACAATTCACACCTAAAAAAATATACACAGTTACACTCTCAAAAATTATTTTTTCCTACATATAATTTCATATTCAATATGCGTCTTGTTTGATAGATCTCATCGAGTAGATTTTAAAACTATAAATTTTACAAAAAAATGGATTTATGTAATAAAAGGTATTGAGTTTTAAAGTTTGAAATGTAAAAAGTAACCAGTTACGTCCACATCAGCATGTATCAACATCAACAGAGAAATTTTTCAGTGCCGAGCGAGTATATCCCACGTGGTGCCCGCTCGGCACTCCCGAGCCGTCCGATGCACTTTTCGACTGTTCAAATTGAAACTTTCTCTCTTCTCTCACCTCTCCTTGTTCTCTCCCCAAATCCAAGCCGTCTAAAATCAAAATGGACGGCCTCAATGCACCGAACGAGAACCATGTGATACTCGCTTGGCATTGACTAATTTCTCACATCAACTACATGCTTAATATATTCTCCACACACAGAGGGCCTATTTGTGCCTATAAAGGAATGGTAAGACAAAAATACCCGTTTCAATTTTGAGAGGAATTTTAAAATATAATAAGTGGAGACATAAGTAAAGAAAATTTATTAAGGGCATGAATTTTGAGCCTCCAAACTCGAAAGGGTTGGAATATGGCTAGCCTCCAATAGCGGGACCGGCTTGGAATTTACTTTTGAAATTAATTCCATCGCCTACTTGCCAAAAACTCAATTATATACACTTTTCTTTTAAAAATTAATTTTTAAAAAATAAGGTAATTTTAAGTTAAAAAATTATGTCTTTATACAAATAATTTTTATACCAATATAGATCTTATTTGATAAATTTTTTGAGATCTTTTAAATAATGCAAAAAAATTTAAAAAATTATTTTTTATTCATTTTTATAATATGTGAGCTCGAAATTATTATTATTATTTTTTTAATTTAGAAAGAAAGGGGACGGTCACAGGTGTCCGAGTATACGCGCACGTCCACGTCCACGTCCACTGATTAAGATTCAATTCCACGCCTACTTGCGAAGAGCCCGATTAAAAACCTAACCATGGACTGAGGGCAAGCTGCCTTCCTAGTTCCTACACCTCTCTCTCTCTCTCTCTCGTTTTGGTCCGAGCACAAGCATCCGCCGCCATGAACATCTCATCGCTGATGCTCGAATCAAGCGCACTCGCAGCTCCACAGAGGAGCTTCTACGGCGGAACCCTGAGAACAACCTGCGGAAACAGTGGCACCACTTGTGCTGGGCCCCACTTCCTCCCCCTTCACAATCGCAAGTTCGCGGCGTCCGCTGTGAATTCCGTCGCTTCTTCTGCAGCTTCGTCGCCGGCCGTGGCCGCCGAGCCGGTGAGCGAGGCGCTGAGTCGAATCGGGTCGCTGAGTCAGGTTTCGGGCGTGCTGGGTAGTCAGTGGGGCGACGAAGGCAAAGGGAAATTGGTCGATATTTTGGCCAAGCACTTCGATATTGTCGCTCGCTGTCAGGTACATGTACAATTTATATATTTATGTTGTTATTCAAAGTTCCGCTGCTATTTAGTCAATATTCTTTTTTTGGTTAGTATGATTGTGATGAATATTACAATTTGATATGACCTTTGGTGTCGTTTGTCACTGGCACTTTGCCATGGCTAATCCTTAGGCTCTGTTCAGTTGTAGAAATGTTGCGCGGGAAATAGATTCTCAAGAAAAGTGGAGACAGGTGAAGTGAAGGAAATTGAAATTTCTCAAGAAAAGTGGAGTGAGGTGAAGTGAAGGAAATTGAAATTTATTTTCATACATGTGTTCTCTTGACTATCTTGCAGGAAAACTAGAATTCCTTCCTTTTGGTAGGATCTATTTTGCAGGAAAGTGTTTTCGAGTGAGAAAGTTGACATGGGTCCAACAACTTTCTTGGTAACCGAACACACAAAAAGTCACGAGAAAGTTGATTTTTCCATCCTTTACATGCAAGTGAATGGGGCCTTTGGGGACAAACGACACCAACGGCCATATCAAACAGGAGCATGAAAAGAATCAATTGGGTTGATTATGTTTATCTCTCATCTCATTGATGCACGATTTAACGTGTGAAACTTGTAGTGAAAGAGAAAGTTTTAATGTGGGAGAAATTTTGAGGGTAAGACTGAAAGTCTTTTTCTGGTTTAAGTGTAAAACCAATAGAGGGAAATAGAATACTAGAGGCTGAGGTGGATTTTTGTGAGATTTTTAATTTTTTTCAAAAAGGAGAATGTGCCGTGTTTGATATACTTGCTTAGTATTATGGTATAGATAGATACATCAGTATGTAAGATTTGTTTGGCTTTTCCAATTTTAATTGAAATACGGGGTTATGTATGTTTTTGTACTTGACTACTTGTGTGTGTATGTACGCTATTATACATAGAAGTTATATAACACTGGGTGTGGGAATAAATATCTCACAATGTGGTCAATTCAGTGAAGATTGGTCGAAGTGATCAAAGAGAATAAAAAATGAAAGCTAAGAAAATAAAATTTGAAGCTTTGGTCCAAACTGGATGCATTGGCTATGTCCGTCTTAATGTCGGTCGCTCATCTCAATTCTACCGTTGATTATGTATCCTTTTATATCCACTTTGTTGGATGTTAGCTAAGGCCAATTTGATGTATAGTCTTAGGGCCTGCTTTGAAATTAGGTCTCGAATAACAAAGGCAAGCTATTTTGGTGGCGTTGATATTCTTGTGGTGTTAGTGGCCAAATTGGCAGTTAATACAAAGGATAGCCTGGTTCATTTGAAGAGAATCTTTTCTATGATAATCATGTCGTACATGAGCAGGCTTCGTAGGATCCAGCCGAATAAGTGAAATTATGACCAAGTAAATAAGCTTCATCCTCATAAGTTAGGCTTGCACCACACAATATAGTATTATTCAAAGAGGAAAAACATAAACTTTGAGGGGTAGTGTATACTAATCCTGTTGTAACATGAGGAAGTGTCCCAATCACAAACTGCATGGTTTTAGCTGCAGTTTCTTTCGTAGTACGTATTATTGTAGACATGTAAAATTTACTGTCAATCACAAGTTGCCACGTGTCTCAAGTCCTAGTAAATATGGCATGGTAAATGGCCAATCAAATGTTGCCATGTGTCTCGAGGTCAAAAGTTAAGATGATGCATATAAGCCAATCAAATGGTGCCGCGTGTCAAAGTGACGTAGTTATTATTTTTATTAAGCTCGGCCAATCAAATTAAGCCACTTGGTAAAATAATAATATTGTGTTTCTCTTCACAAATAATTGTCTTTATTAAATTACAAGAAAGAAGGATAATTATTGAATTTTAATTATTTATTTTACACTAAATAAAGAAATAATTAAAGGGAGATAAATGTGAAGGAAGTAGAGATTGGTCATGACTCTCCATCCTACATCTCTATAAATCGAGGTGCTCTTCTCATAGTTTTCCATCAACACATTGAAGCATACAAGCCCCCAGAGCTCTGAAGATCAAAGCCCTCAAGTCAAAGCCCGACAATGTCGCCATCATCTTTGCAAAGACAGCAGAAGCCCTCGTTTCAACAGCAGAAGAGAAGAATCAGAGGGTTAATTTCTTTTAGAAATTCATCAGAAATTGTAACCCTAATTTCTCAAATTAATAAAATTGACTTTATTCAGCATTTTTCCGTCTTTTTCGTAGACTCGAATTTTGCGTCACACAATTATTTCACCTGGAAATTACCGTCACTCTTGGTAATTGTTTCGAAGATGGACAGGTATTGTTTTATAAAAGGCAATGAATGATTTATCCAATTTTTATCTCTTAAGGATAAAAGGTGGAGGACTCGCAGAGGGAAATCCACGGAGCGCTATTGAGGGCTCATGATCTATCGGTGATAATATGCAGATATGGATCTTTCGATCCTATTACGAAACTACTGGTCTTCTTTGATGAAATCTTGTAGAATAGTATGTACGGTGCTACTGGTAGTTTCTGATGAAATCTTTTAGAAAAGTGAGTGTGGTGATAAAGGTTGACTAGTTTGGAACTTCTTTTCCAAAAACCACAATATGTTGATCCAAAAGGCATCAAGAAATTTGCATAAGCATGATGACTCTGTTCATTTTGGTTGGTAATGTGAGCCAAAGTCAATTTATTGTGAGGGTAATAGTCTAATAGATCAACATTTGTTCTGGTATGTCTCTACCATTTGCGCGTATGATACATCTCTGGATAACTTTTGGTGGAAATCATACCTGTAAAAGCTGATCTTTGTGTCAACAAAAGACAATTTAGATCCCCGATTTTGCAACTGTTTCTCTAATGAACCCCCTGCTGTAAATTTGTCCTACTCTCTTGTCATTATCAGATGTTGAATACAGTTGAAAGTGAATATATTCTGCAATGGTTCAAGTTTATTTTGATTGTGGCTGGTGAAGGATCTGCTTTTATGAGATTTAAGAGGAGAAAATAAAATGGAAGATTTTGTCCTGTTTGAGTTAATGTAATGTTTGCCTGAACTTGGTTTGCATTACATGTTCAAAAAATAGAAAAGAACTTGCTTTGCATTTGCTGGCCTAAGACACTAATAATATTTTGAGTTTCCTAATCAGCCAGGTGTCTGCGACTTCAATCATTTTATTATGAAGCTTTAAATGCAACTTTTTGCCAGGGTGGAGCTAATGCTGGGCACACTATTTACAATGCAGAGGGCAAGAAGTTTGCCCTTCATCTTGTTCCTTCTGGTATTCTCAACGAGGAAACTCTGTGTGTGATTGGTAATGGGGTCGTGGTGCATTTACCAGGGTTGTTTGATGAAATTGATGGCCTTGAGTCTAATGGGATCTCCTGCAAAGGAAGAATACTGGTATCTGATCGGGCTCACTTGTTATTTGATTTTCACCAAGTAGTAGATGGGTTTAGGGAGGCAGAGCTGGCAAATTCCTTTATTGGCACCACCAAGAGAGGCATTGGACCGTGTTATTCTAGCAAAGTGATCCGAAATGGCATTAGGGTATGTGACCTTAGGCATATGGACACTTTCCGTCAGAAGCTTGATGTCTTGTTGTCAGATGCAGCTTCAAGATTCAAAGATTTCAAGGTTAGCCCATTGATGCTCAGAGAAGAAATTGAAAAATACAAGAGATTTGCTGAGAGGTTGGAGCCCTTTATTGCCGATACTGTGCATGTGATGAATGAATCGATTTCTCAAAAGAAAAAGATATTAGTGGAAGGTGGTCAGGCAACCATGTTGGACATTGACTTTGGAACGTACCCCTTTGTAACTTCCTCTAGCCCTTCAGCAGGTGGAATCTGCACTGGTCTTGGCATTGCCCCTAGAGTTGTTGGTGATCTAATTGGAGTGGTGAGTTTGTCGTTCTTTAATTTCTTTGTTTTCTTCTTTTCAAAATTAGTAGAAAATACGCGGAGTTAGCAGTTGTCATGGCTCAAAAAAATGTATCATCGACTTGTGGAGGGATTCATCTGGGCAACGGAGACAGAAGATGTTAGGGAACCAAGGAATGCCTTAGTTATTCATATGTGTTATCAGAATAAAAAGATGAGGAAACCAAGGGCATTAGCGTAGCTTCCTCCCTCTAATTTCTGTTCATCTTTTCCTTTCTTGTTTCCTCCTTCGATAAACCCCTCCACAAGTCCATGATCCTTACACAACCTAGAGGAACTTGTGTTTTCCCCCCAAGTTTGTTCAACAACTGCAATTTGATTCCAACTTCTCTGTAAATGCAATAAAATATATTAATCACGTACAAAATAGC
Organism: Rhododendron mucronatum var. ripense; assembly: GCA_019656295.1. NCBI lineage: Eukaryota > Viridiplantae > Streptophyta > Magnoliopsida > Ericales > Ericaceae > Rhododendron > Rhododendron mucronatum. Next base: position 1,458,427 of record BPLT01000111.1, read on the forward strand.
TGGACCCTGTACTTATCAGGGAAAAATAAAAGCTCGGTGTTTGCCGCAGAAAGTAGTTTGTCATGGCCTTTTATGGTGCCTACTTGGTGTTTCTGGTGCAGGTTAAAGCATACACTACAAGAGTTGGTTCGGGTCCTTTCCCTACAGAAAACTTGGGTAAAGGCGGTGATCTTCTTAGGTTTGCTGGGCAGGAGTTTGGTACGACTACTGGGCGTCCGCGTCGCTGTGGCTGGCTTGATGTAGTTGCTCTAAAGTACTGCTCTCAGATTAATGGCTTCTCTTCTCTAAATCTCACAAAACTTGACGTTTTATCGGAGTTTGATGAAATTCAATTGGGTGTAGCCTATAAGCACCTTGATGGTACACCAATTGATTCATTCCCTGCTGATCTTCGTGTTCTTGAGCAATTGAAGGCAAGTAATTTTTTCTTTCTCAATGTAGTTATTTGGAGTTGTATATTTACTTCACAAGTTTCCACGAGCAATTGTTTAATGATATTCTATGGAGGTTTAAAGTGTTTCATTATTTTACCCGCTGACTTGAAACATTACACTGGATGGCTAAATGAAAGAGCACCCCACTGTTGTTCTTTTTTGCTTCTCATGCATTTGGGCTATGATTTGGTTCGCGGATTTTTGCGACAGTTTTATGAATGGAAAAGTTTTTTTTAAAAAAATGTAGAAATGGTAAATTATTCATTTATTAAGTTTCCATAGCAGTATATTTCATTTGATTGATCTGCACTCAAGTCTATAGTCCAAACATAGCTGGAAGTCGTTCTTCAAGGATGGAAACGCTATTGAGAAAGGAACTCATAGGTGCCAAATTGCATAAACTGATAAACTAAATCTTGTCTTCACCTGCAATCCTTGTCAACAAAATAGTCATGTTTCTAAATGTGATGAATAGGAAGATTGACCTGAATGTGATAACTTTCACCAGATGTTTGACATCCTATACTTCTGCAATATTTGGTATCCATTAACCACTCTCTCTCTCTCTAATTGTGTGTGTGTGATATAGACAGGATAGTGCTTAGTTTTTTTCCTAGTGATGTGATACATTTTTACTCCAAATGCTTGGAACCAAAATTAGACGGAAAAATTTTTTTTGAAGAACTAGAAAAAATAATTGAAAAACAGAAACTCAATCCCTGAGTTTGTAAGGATCGGATACGCGATATATCACCTTGCCTTTTAGTGTGCTCCATTATTCAGCTTTTGAATTGTGTCTATCTTGTATGTTTCAGGTGGAATACGAAGTTTTGCCGGGGTGGCAGAGTGATATCTCTTCGATCCGAAAGTACTCCCATCTTCCAAAAGCCGCACAGAGATACGTGGAAAGGATAGAAGAACTTGTTGGAGTTCCAATCCATTACATTGGCATAGGGCCTGGCCGCGATGCTCTTATATACAAATGATACTATTGATTTCTCCCTCTGGATTTCCTGTGGGGTTTCGTTCTTCTCAATGGTAAGACGAGGATTCTAATGCCTGGGAAAATGCGTTCTCTGTGTTCGGGATTAGTCTTTGGATAAACAAGTGACTTTTAGTTAGTTGACATGCATTGTCATGGCAACTATTGCTCCCCATCTGGGATACTTGGATTCATAGGTGTGTTGTAATTTCCCATAGCTGTGATGGGCTATTTATAAGCAATTTTGGTTGGATGTTGTGGCTTACTAAGGCGCTGCGCTCTTAATGTTGTTCTTGGATCCTTTTTGAAGGGATTTTTTGATGGAAAAAACAAGAGATCTTTGTGAATTTCGTTTTTCTCTTTTTTTTTTTTTTTTTTTTTTTCACGTAGTGTTTGTGCGAGCCCTTCCTCCTTTTTCGGATACACCAATATATAGCGCCATCATCCTACAGCGCTTTTGTCTACGCGGAAATTAAACTTCCACCGTGTCTCACGAACGCCGAAGATTGTGTTTAATCCCATCGACTAATTATAGAATGTTGAAACTCTTATCCCGAATGCTTCACCAGGCCACCTAACAAAGAAGCTGTTGGAACTTGGGTATAGCAAATTTTGACGGGTCCCAATGTGGCGAGTTCCATAAGGATCTTGAAATTGAAGAGGAAAAACCTGTATGTGTCTTTTATGGAGTAGTTTTTTAAATTAACTTTTTTAGGACCCCGCCTGGAAAATGATACAGCCCGTGAAAATGATTTTTGCAGCAGGATTCACTTTCCCTTAAAACAAATCCTGCAAAAAAATATGGAATTTAGGTCTCGGGAAAGTTCTCTCCTCCCGCCATTCTCAATTTTTTGGCCCGAATGTCCTCCCTCTCGCCTTTATTCCCCTTATTTGGTACGAATCTCCATTTTTTATCTGTTTTCTGCAGGAATTTAGGGTCGCGGAAGTAAATTTTTATCTTGTTTTTGTTGGGTAATTTATTTTTTGTATCGATCTTTTGTTTTGTTTGTACCAACTAATCAGTCACCGTTAGTCACAATTGGTTTTATTTTATCTATTTGTTTTTTAAGCTTCCATAGTATCTCACTATCATATGGTAATTGATATTTTTCTTTTCTTTTTCTATGGTTGATTTTAGAATTGAATGATGATTCAAATGTATGTATGAATTTTCTGAAAACATGGTGGCTAGATATTTAGATCTCAAAATTACTTTTATTCAAAATAGCCACTGAGTCAAGATAAAAGAAATTTCTCATAAGTTTCTTTTCTAGCAAATGAATAACTAAATTTCAGTTTTTTTTTGCAGAATTTCTTTGTTAATTGAACACTTACATGAAAATAGAAAGTCAACTAATTTTTTTTTTATTTTGTCAACTCTCATCACTCGTCCTTTTTCAATGTTCATGTTAAATAACGCACACCTCAATTAAACTCTTCAATTCCTACTCCAACTCAGCCAGACATTTAACAGGACATGAATAGGATATTATAAATCCAACTAATGCTCCCATTATCATAGGCGCTTTTTTTTTCCCAACGAAGAGGATGTCAGTATTTGTTAGATTATTACGAGGTCCAACCTGAATAAAGGTCGAATTTGTGATCTCAAAAGGAGAGTGCTACACAATCATTGGGCAAAATCTCAAGGTTGAGAAGGCCGGGATTAATGCCTTTTTCGGAGAGTTTTTGAAAAAATTTTGGATTTGGTTTTTGGGTAATGAGTGAAGAGAAAAATTAGGATAATAAAATTGGAGACATAGGTAAGAAGTGGAGAAAAATAAGAATAGTGATTGAAGATAACGATAATGAGAGTTGAGAGAGAAATGTGAGTAATAATTGAAAGTAGGGATAACGAGTGTTTTTTGAGTTGAAATTCCAAACAAGACATAAATTACACAAAAGGAGCCGAGTGATCAAGGTTGGGGACTAATTAGGAGTTTGCTCCCTCTTAAGGTATCAGATAAGAAATCTCTCGGGTGCTATCAACTCCTTTAGAATTATTCTATACGAAGATTTGGTCCGGCTCTAATTGGGCTCTATAATTAGTCAAAATGCGCGAAAACTTCCCTAATTAGTCAAAAATGTTCAAAAACTTACCCGGACAATCATAAAAAATTACTAGTACTACACAATAGGGATATAAAAAAAACTGGGAAAATAGAAACAGAAACCTTCCAAAACCAAGCAGCCATACGTCGACTTTCATCTCTCTCTCTCTCCTCTCTAGCCGCCCCCCCCCCCCCCCCCCCCCCCCCCCCCGGGGTTGTGTGCGTGAAACTAGACACAGAAAAATGGAGAAACCAAAGAACAGTAAGAACTCTTCAGCCATGTCTCTGCAGCAGTTCGTCTCCATCATGGCCCCTCTAATCGATATGGAGAAGGTCCTCTCTCTCTCTCTCTCCCCCTCCCTCCCCCCTCCCGGCCCCCGATATGTGCATATGTATTTGGTCCTTATTTTGGGAGAACTCTTATCTAATCAATAGGAAATTTGAGGAATAATAATCTGTTGGGTTAGGCTTCTGAATCAGTACGCTAGTCAATTGTTCTGAACTCTTTCAGTTTTGCATTTCATTGAATTGCATTCTGTTGTGTACCTTTTGCTAGAGTTTTGTTTCCTCTCATTTTGCCCTGTTGTTGGGTTGCTAATATTGAGTAGAAATGGAAATCTGACTACTAATGCACAAGGTAATCCTGCTCAAGTGTTCGGAGTAATTACGGAAACATCGGTTTATAAAATCTATCAAAGTTCAACATTTTCCCATTTGGGTTTATGCCTGAAAACCAAGATTATCATGGGAGGGCGGGGATTAGATTTTTTCTAACTTAGTTTGGGAATGTGATTTTGGATGGGATCGTTCATCAGGAATCTTTCAGTTCATCCGAACCTTGGAATCACATTCCCATTTGACGTCAAGATTGACGCCGTGGTTACAAATTATGTCTAACAATGGAGAAAACAAGTTCTGTAAACAGAACGCGTCATGATGTTACTGACGGGTTTCAGTTTCGTATTACTGTTGCAGGAAGCTGAGATATCAGCTTCCATGACTTCAGGTGCAACAAGGAATTTGGATACTGCTCAGAAGAAGGGCTCCACCATTCTTAATTTGAAGTGTGTAGATGCTCAGGTAGCATGTTCTATATCTTCTAGCTGCTGCTGGTTTAAATTATTCAAATAATTTGGTTATTTTCTTATAATTTTGTTTTTTTCCCCTCATCGTAGACAGGATTAATGGGTAAAACTCTTCTTGAGTTTCAGTCCAACAAAGGCGATGTTCTTCCTGCACACAAGGTGAATTTTTGGCATCCACTCATTACTAATTTACTATACTTATTCTTGTGGTTATTACATCTCATCTTGTAGTGTATGCTGGAGTATATTGACAAGCCATGTTGAAATTGGTGATGTTTATTAAGGTTACCTCTTAAGTGAATAGTGTTTCTCTCTGCCCCTTTCAGTTTGGAACTCATGACGTTGTTGTTTTAAAACCAAACAAGGCTGATCTAGGCTCCCCTCCGCTTGGTCAAGGCGTGGTTTACCGTCTGAAGGTAATTGTGCGATTATGGCTAGTTGCATTGATTATGGTGAATATTATTTTCATGAAGAACATAATCATCTTCTACTTGTTCTGTCACCTGATATCTCGTTGGTTGATCAAACAGGATACATCAATTACTATCGCTTTTGATGATATCCCGGAGGATGGTTTAAATAGTCCTTTACGTCTTGAGAAACTGGCCAATGAGGTAAACTTTGCAGTTTTTCATTTTGTAAAAAAGTGTTTGTTTACTTAGCATTTGTTTGACGCAGCCAATTGCAAGACGGTAGTGTTATGTCGCTATCAATGCTCATTCTAAGTAAAATCTTCATCTACCCAAACAAATTTCATTTTATTTTTGCCTCGGTCAATGAAAATTGAAAATATCAGGATATAACTTTAGATGGTCTACGACACAGTAATTTTGATGAAAGAAGAATGGATCACTTGCATTTAATTTGTTTCTGTAGGTGACATACCGTAGGATGAAGGACACTTTGATACAACTAAGTAAAGGAGTTCTGAAGGGTCCTGCTGCTGATTTGGTTCCTGTGTTATTTGGAGAGCGACTGCCAACAATGTCAAAGAAGGATGTTTCTTTCTCCCCATTTAACTCCAACCTTGATCACTCTCAGGTCCTTAACTTTATCACATTTTCTTTTGCAAATGTGGTGTTTGCCCCCCTCTCTCTCTCTATGTGTGTGTGCGCATATATATATATATTGTTTAGTTATGAGAGTTCTTAAAAATATATTTTAAACAAACTTAACGGCTCTGATCATTTGCTGGGACTCTTAAAATATATTGCAATGGGAAAAATAACTTGTTCCCCTCTTCATCCTATTAAAGACTGGGGATCTATGCTTTCATGTGGCTTAATTTTAGACCAGGATGTTGATGTGCAGTATGTAAATATTTTAAATTCTCATTAAATATTTGTTTTCGTTCTCTCTCACCATTTGTCCATTTCCTTTGGATGTGGAAGATTTTTTTGTACTTGTTGCTTCCAATTGATCTTCTTCTTCCATAAATGTTTATGCAGACAGTTTTTAACATTTTTATATGATGGATACAACATGGCTTCTATTGGTTGGCATTCAGACATGTTCATGTTAGTCAGTTATGTGTGTATGTGGTTGAATGGCGAATCTTCACAAATTGGCATTGATTGTATCCCAAGGTGGTGAAAGCAAGCCACATTAACTCAAATCCACCTTGTTTGACCAATTGTTATCCACCCGTAACATATCCAGCGAATCCTACTTTGTGAGAGCTGGGTTTTTGCAACTTTCCAGAAAGCGCCATAGTTACACTCACAAGTCAAGTTTGATTACAACAGATGTTGAGGAGATTGAATTGCTCAATAACATACTAGACAGAAATATGGAGCCTTGCTTAGTTCCTCTTTCTGTGTATTACGTATCCACTTTGCTTCCACTAAATGACAGTAAACCTAACAATGTCCACGGAAACTCGTTCCCTTACGTTGGCCAACATGGATGGCAATAGGGAAGTGTTATGGTAGCTTCGGAAAGTGGGATTGTGTGCCAAAGCTATTTGAATGCACAAGGAGGGACTGTATAAGACTTGTTGCTCTAGAATTTGAAGTACAACTTTTTATACACATGTCAACCAAATTGTTAACAAAAGTACAAAGATAAAATACCGAGGTTTTTTTTATTTTGTAGGCACTAGAATGTAAACCTCCCATGTTTAATTCCTCCTTTCTATTGCAACAAGGTTGGAGATTGCGGCGGCTTATTCACACTGGGGGCAATGTGTCTATTTTGCGATGCATTTTCTTTACATAATTGATGTTTGTTAACTAATGAGGATTTATTTAGTTACTCAATAAATAATGATTTATTAAAAGGGAGGGGAAAAGGTGCAGTCACCTAATGAGGAGCATAAACAAAAATCCCAAATAGCTATTAGCAGCTCTGCCTCATGTCTATCATCAAATCCGGAATAAAATACGAGAGGCTCGGTGAAATAGACATGTCTGTGAAGATGCGGACTACTTGCACCTGGACAAAAAGACCCTATGAAGCTTTTACTGTTCCCTGGGATTGGCTTTGGGCCTTCCTGTGGAACTTAGGCGGAGGGCGAAGAAGGCCCCCTTCTGAGGGGGCCCGAGCCATCAGTGAGATACCACTCTGGAAGAGCTAGAATTCTAACCTTGTGCCAGGACCTATGGGCCAAGGGACAGTCTCTGGTAGACAATTTCTATGCTAGACGTTAATTAATCCTTCCAGTTGCACAATATAACAAACGCAAAGACCAATCCTCACTATGTACTGGTGTCTCTAGATCTTTATGGTATCCCATTCTTTACTCTCCAACAAGATCTAGTGGATCAATAGGGGTGGTGCTAGGACGATCTATTACGTAATGAGTGTATTGGATACTTGATATGCATTGTTTGGCCTATTTCTTGACAACTTATGTTGATGGGAAATAGGTGATCTAAAATAAATTTATGCTTTCGTCTTCTGCTTGCATTCTGCTTCTCTTCAAACATGCAGATGAATGCGTGCATCACAACTGTCTAGATGGGTTGCACATATGAGAAGGTGCTAGATAGCTTGATATATTATATGTATTGGATCCATTTTAGAGCAGCCTAAGCTTTTGGGACAATTGGTAATATAAGAGAAAATGCTCTATGCCTGCACCTCTTAAATCAACTTTTGCAATTTGAGGAAGTCACTGTGGCTTGTGACTGTAATATGGTTTCTGGTTTATTTCCCTACAACTAGGGCAGTTGTGTATCCTGTGTTTTGTTCTTCCAATTGAGTAATATTGACATTAATTCCATTTTGAGAATTTTCTGGTCCAACATGGTGCATTTCATAAGAACTCTGGGGCTTTCTATCCTTTCTTATCGTCGTATTGCGTGTTCAGAAATCAGCTTCATATATGGAGTTAATATTTCCATATGTGCATGCCTATGTAGGTAAATGTCCAAGCTTAAACAGTGGATTTATTTGTTTACAAGGCTCCATGTCTGCTGCGTTTTTCACACACTAAAGCAGTTTCTCTTCTCCTTCAAGAAAGATGCCATATCAAAGGCCCTGTCATCGAAGAACATTTTTTTGCTGCATGGGCCTCCTGGAACTGGAAAGACCACGACAGTGGTGGAAATTATCCTACAAGAAGTGAAACGAGGATCAAAGATTCTTGCTTGTGCTGCTTCAAATATTGCCGTTGACAACATTGTTGAGCGACTCGTTCCTCACAGGTAAAGTGGTTGGCTTTCATCCTAGAACTACTCTTCATTTTGATACCTTTGGATGCACTCTCATGTAAAGGAGTACATGTGTCAGCAAAGGAAGCTTAGATGGAAGTTCATCCAATGCTGTCCTCATTAGTATTTTCTGGACTGTAAGCGATCTGTATCATCTTACCCTGGCCGATTCAGAGTTAACCGAACCCTGCATGTTTAAGCATTTATGTAATTGGTATTTCTTTTGGCGTTTTAATGATATTCTTGGCATGACCAACAGTAGAAGGGATTGCAATTATCTAGCTGACTAGCTCTCACATTTTGACATTAATACACATAATGACATAGCTGGATAGTGAAAATTAGTGTGTGCAACTGGCATGGAAGTCTTAGTATGTTTTTCTTTGAGTTGGGTATTAATATTTAGGTCCATAGGCTTGGATACAATATGGCATTCGACTGCTTTAATCTGGGCTCCCTTGTATTAACGGACCCTTCGCTATTGAAAAATGATTTCTTTGATAACTTACCTACCTCTGGCGATGGGCTTGTTATGGCTTTTGTCTAATCATATACCTTCATTTCTTCATAAAATATATTTTTCCTAAATTGCGTTTCTCTTTTTCTGTATCTTTGTCTTTAATTAGAGTGAAGTTGGTGAGAGTGGGGCATCCAGCACGTTTGCTACCTCAAGTCTTGGATAGTGCTCTTGATGCGCAGGTATATACACGTATCCATGAGAAAACATTTGGACATGAAGATGTGGGATCATGGATTTGTCACATCTAATATGGTTTTGCTGTACATTCTGACTTTTTATTTTGGTCAATTAATGCAACCGTGGCATTTTTTTTACTGTTTATTTCGCAACAGCAGATTTCTACCAGTTCCTTTGGCTAAGGGAAGACAGAAATTTTGCTATCACAGCTTTATATCCATACATGCATGCATACCACACTTAATCTTCCATTAATAATACAGTTTTATTTCTTATTAAGTTTTTAGCGTGTGTCTTCAGCAATCATTTTGTAAGAATAATGGTAATGTCATTCGTTCTTGGTGCTTTATTATTTGTGATTGGGGGACCACCAAAATCTAATTTTGATGAGTCATTTTGCTGTCGAAGACGGGAAAATAGGGACACGTCTTAAGACCACGAGTTGCTTTAAATTGCCATTATCATGGAATTAAGGATAACTTGGAATGCCAAGACGTTATACTATGTCCTCTATAAGATATACTACTATAAAGTTACCTCAAGAAAGTAGGGGGGAAAAAACTATTGCAATAAGATAGATCTGTTGACTCTCAGAAAGGAAAGCAACAGGAAAACGAAAAAAATGATGTAAAACAATGGCGATGTTAGGTTAATATGATCTCATTTTTGGTGGGACAATACCTCTATGCAGTGGCCACACTTGAAACTCCACTGCTGATGTAATCTTTCTTGTCAAAGGGAAGCCTTTTACAGCGATAAAGCACATTTCAACAAATTACATGAATGTGCTTGGTTTGAGCAGAGGGATATAGGATCTAAACTGAAAAGAGTTCATCCTTCATGCTCTATGTAGCACAGTTCTCGCTTTCCATATCCAATGGGTTACTCAAACTGAAAAACTAAGTTAATATTGTTATTTGTGCACTTAAGAGCCTTACTCATGGTGGGCTTGAACAACTTGCACTTAACCATTCAATTTGTTTCCTTGTAGGTTCTACGTGGGGATAATAGTGCTCTTGCAAACGACATCCGCAAGGAAATGAAGGTAAAAGATTTGGAGAAGTGCATTGCAACTGAATGTTCCCAAAACCCATTATTTCTCCTTGCATGAGTCCTAAAAATTTTTCCTTTCGTAATTTCCTTTTATATTTCTTTATTGTTCTTTACTAAATGCATTCTACAGTCTACGCCACTATTATCGGTCATAGACAGTATCTTGTTGCTTTTCAATGTTCATTTGATGCAAAAGCGTTATGTGTCTGATGGTGAAAGGCTGAGATATCTTGTTTTGATCGTATAATGTGCTATCATTGATATTCTTTTGAGTGACCAAGAAGGAGAGCTACCGGATATCATTGCCGTAAGTGACTTTCTGCAGGCTTTGAATGGGAAGCTTTTGAAGACGAAAGACAGAAACACAAAGAGGGACATAAGGAAAGAGCTCAAGTCTCTATCCAAAGAGGAGCGTAAAAGACAGATGCTAGCTGTGGCAGATGTAATCAAAAGTGCAGATGTGGTGTTGACGACATTGACTGGTGCAGTGTCCCGAAAATTGGAGGGTACGACGTTTGATTTGGTGATCATTGATGAAGCTGCTCAGGCGCTGGAGATAGCATGCTGGATAGCTCTACTAAAGGTAAATAGGGACATCAAGATCTAACTCCCTTCCTTTGGATGTGTTCTTGCTTTGTAAAAGAACCCAATCATGGATTTGAACCCATGGCTTGTTGAGACTTGTCTTTAAAAAAAGGTCGAATCCAGAGGCCTCCCACCCCCAAAAGTTAATCATACAAAGATTAAGAAAATCTGAATTTTTTCCACAAAATGCAATTTCCTCTTGGTGTTGGAACTTTTGATTTCCAAATTTAGCAGGAAAAATACGGACCCAAAAAGAACAATCTTGCAACATTTTGCTTGCTAAATCTAGTGACCAACTGTATCCAATTTATGAAAATGAGGAACTGTATTATTTCCTTTCAAGGTTACAAACCCTCTCACTAGAGTTCTGTTTTAGGGCTCAAGATGTATACTTGCTGGAGACCATCTCCAGCTTCCTCCAACCATTCAGAGCACAGAAGCTGAGAAGAAGGGCTTAGGGATAACCCTTTTTGAACGCTTAACAGACTTGTATGGGGATGAAGTCACGTCTATGCTCACTGTTCAGTACCGCATGCACGAGCTCATAATGAACTGGTCATCTAAAGAGCTTTACAATGATAAGGTGCTTCAGATCATACCCCTATGTGGAATCAGATACTGGAGATTCTTAACTGATTATGAATGAATGAACATTTTCCTCGGAAAATAACAAAGATGCTTATTTTCCAGTATTGTTTCCATGATGTTTCGTGTTTTACAGGTAAAAGCTTATCCAAGTGTTGCTGCACATATGCTGCATGACCTTGAGGGTGTAACGAAGACATCTTCGACGGAACCAACTCTAATTCTTATAGACATAGCTGGGTATGCAGTTATTTTTTGCTGTTTGCACATGGCCTCTATTATACAACCCTTGGGTAGAACTCATCCTTGAATATCTGATAAATGGGAGGGTGCCCAAGAGCTTATACACCACAGCCAGTTATGGGCTGAACCAATGTGGGACACTTGGGATTGTCCCATAGCGCCACTCTTACAGGTCCAACGTTGTGGCTTCCCAATGGTAGTCCTGTACTTTTTGGGGCTAAACTTGAATTAAACTTGAACTTTTTTTTTTTTGTGTGGGTAACTTGAATTTTATTAAGGCAAACAACTACAAGAGCAAAGGGGCATTCCCCATCACAAATAACGCCAAACAAAGGCGAGAAGCATTTAGAACCTGCCCAAAAATAACACTGAGCACCGATCCAGCAGTATACACTCTTCTACAGATTAACAAAACAAGAAGACACTGATCTAGCCTTACTAGTTAAAGAAGAAAAATCAAGAGCTAAACACTTCGTGGAATATCTGCCACTGATTGCAGATAAGTCTATTCTCATCAGTTTTCTTATATGCTTCCAAACCATCTTCTATTTCTTTCAATCCAGAGAAGGTAAAGCACTGCAGCCAATGAGAGCTTACAAATGGTATGCTGCAACTTCTTCCCACCACTATGCTGCATAGCCCAGGCAACTTCTTCCGTTGAGGGGAGAGGACTTCAAGAAACACCATTTGTCTGAAGTAACACAGTCCAAACTCCAGCAGAGTATGGACAAGTGAAAAATAGATGCTCATGACTCTCAGTAGAATTCCCACAGAATGCAAACAGCATCTGCCCCACCTCAGTAACGTCAACTATTAGTATCCAATACAAGACACAATGTCCATACCCAACAACAGTGTACTTTAATCCAGCCTATAGTCACCTCCTCTGCAGCTAATCCATGACGTCATGCTAGCTATGACAGAAATTGACACAACCCCTTGTGTAGACTCAGCCTGGAAATAGGTTTGCATGGGGAGGGTGACCAAGGGCTTATATATAACATAACCAGTGTGGGCTTATGCTGGGGGACACTTGGGATGGCAGCACTTGGGTTCACTGAAACTTGTTTTATATGCTTTGTATGCTCAAAATCCTCTCGTAACATATTGGTAATAGTTAATCAAAAGGAGACACCTTATTCATAAGAGGTGTAAAGCTGTGGAAGATCATTCGAACTGTTACAATACCATCTTTAGTGTCATAAAAGAGAATGGTGTTTCAGTCCTCTAACATTTCCTAGGCCCTCCAGTTTGACATGAATTGCTCTCTGTTATGGCTTTAAGTAGTTCACTCAGATTTGTTTCAGATGCGACATGGAAGAGAAGAAAGATGAGGAAGACAGCACAATGAACGATGGTGAAGCTGGTGTTGCTATTGCCCATGCAAAGAAACTTGTCGAGAGTGGAGTCCAAGCTTCTGATATTGGAATCATTACTCCTTATGCAGCGCAGGTTTGATAAATAACCTTCATTAGGTTTGACTATAGGCTTCAAGTCGATGTATTTGTCTTGCTTAGTGTGTGACTCGTTGGTATTCAGGGTCTGGCTTCAAAAAAAGAAAACTAGTAACCATAGTAGGAACTAGGAGCTAATAACTAGTACTCCTACAAAACTAGTAACCACTTGAGAGCTCGTCACTTTGCCGAAAGTTTGCACTATCTGGATCACACAAATGATCCTTTCCTATTTGATGCCTTTGACTTCCATATTTCACGTTGTAGGGTTGATTAGTAGGGAACCTGTTATGAATATTGCAACCTTAATTGTAGGTTGTCTTGCTGAAGATGATGAGAAGCAAGGAAGGCAAGCTAAAAGATGTGGAGATATCAACTGTAGACGGCTTCCAAGGTCGGGAAAAGGAAGCCATTATCATTTCAATGGTCCGATCAAACTCAAAGAAAGAGGTAATGCTTATTATGTTAGTCATGATAATTCGCTTTCCGTTAGAGGGGGAAATACTCAAAATTTTCATATCAAAATTATAGGATACAAATTCAGTAACAATTTGAGGCTAATAAATTTTTTCAGGTGGGGTTTCTGAGTGATCGGAGGCGAATGAATGTTGCGGTGACACGAGCACGGAGGCAGTGTTGTCTTGTTTGTGACACTGAAACAGTGACCGGCGATAAGTTCTTGAAGCGTTTGATCGAGTATTTTGAGGAGCATGGTGAGTATTTGAGTGCTTCCGAGTATGGAAATGAATAATGTGGAACAAAAAAATTCCTGTGACATTGGAAACAATTCCTATGTCAGCCGTTTTATTAAATTTGGATTGGAAATGGACAATTTTGTCAAGGGCGCTTGAGCTCATCGCAGATCCCATTTAGATGATTTTCTCCTTCCATTTCTCATCCCGATACATAATCATTCACGGGAAAAAAGATTCGGTAAGGTTAGCCATGTTCAAGTTTTTCAAGTCCGGCTACTATGCCCGAACTCCCAAGGTGGTTTTGGTGCATTGTGCCCCCCAAAATTTATGACCATTGGATGTTTCCACTTAGAGATAAACTTATTAGAAGTTGAGTTGTTGAGTTGCAACCTATAAATTTGATCACTATAAGTTGTGCGTTGTCATAAAACGTAGCAAGTTTGGTCACATGTAGGACCACTTTTAGTCGCAAGTACAACGAGCTTTTAGGTAGTACGCAAGACAAATTCTTGTTCTAATTCTGTTTTCAGCAAAACAGACTTGAATCATTTGAATGAGGTTTATGATACTGTTATTTGTCCTACCTTCGATTCCACTGTTTCTGGGGGTCAATTCTACCTGTACAAGACATAATAAGAGAATCCCTTGAAGTGTTATGTCACTGCTCGCGCAATTGTTTAGCTATCAACTCAAAACACAAAATTGGATGCTACGCTAGCGATTGTGAAAGAAGTGGAACTACCTTAAGGACTTTTGAGATTGTGAGAGAGAGAGGCGCTTGCATCTCCGACATACATACGGAACTGAGAGTTATTGATACCAGTTTTAGGCCCGAACAATAGTCAATACAGTCTAGTATTCACAACCTTGCTGTAAAGTAGAAATTGGGAAGTTAACAAAGAGGGAGCCTAAAGCAAAATTATTTCGAGTTTGGAATAATTGGTAGAAAAGGAAAATTTTTGATTGAATTCACATATCCGCCCTAACAAAGGAGCCCAAACACCTAATTCAACCCCATTACACTTCTATAAATGAGAAAATGGTTCTGATGGGATCAGTTATTAAGTTTCATACTGTTAAATTGCATGGACACAATCTCTAAGTGCACCAAGTCTGTCATCTGACGAATGCATATCTCCATCTGATAAAATCTCCTTCAACAACCCATTGGAATTTTGACGCTCGTGCTTCTTAGACTTGTCCATAAACCGATCGTGAATCAAAAGCAACGAACTCCCCCATGAATACTGCTGCAGAATGATAAGTGCATTTGGAGTCCGCTATCCCTTGTCAGGATCGTGGCAACCATTGTCTACAACACAAACATGAGCACAAAGTTCATCGTGAAAGTGTGTACCTCAAGCCCACTGGTAGCTGCATTCTCATTCCCGTGCAGAGGGACCAAATTGTTGGAAATAGATTGAGCTGTCGGGCTGCAGACCAAAAACGTGATACGCTCCAAGACAGAGAACGTGAATGGCCAGTTAGCGATGGTGGTGATCCTGGCTTGTGTTGTGATGCCCAAAAGACCTGTTTCCTTCTCATCTAACATTACAAGTGCCAAATCCGTTAAAGCTTTTCTTGCTCAACAAGACTGACCTTTGCCAATAGTCCTCTGACGAGAATTCAAGGCACAAAGAACAACTCCAAGTGCTTCTGCCATAGTCGTATTTTCTCAATCCCATCACGAGTTGCATTACATATATCAAGGGCCTTAATGCTCTTCTCAAAGAATTCAGAAACCGCATTCATTCATCGTGTACCTAGAAAGCAGAAGGAGATATTGACACCATCAATTCATGTCAATCAACTTAAAATAAAATCATCAAATTGTAAATAAATAGGAATGACGCCAACTCTCTTATATTCTTGGCTTGAGGAAGAATTTCGGTATTCTCTATAAACTTTATTGATTTTTTAGGTTATTTGTAAATCTGGCCAAGTCAGTATATGGGCAGCACCCCTTGGTGCTTTTCCTTTCCAATATATATCCCACGTTACCTATCAAAAATTACTTCCTTTGATGGGTACTTTACCAATTCAAGTAAAATTAATGTTCTCGTTTCAATCCCTCCAGGCTCCAAACATGAACAACTGGAGTGTTTTAAATCAATAGTATTGCAGCGTAAATTCCACTCCTACATAGTCCAATGCAATAAGTATGATGATGAACAACAACAAACCAATCTGGAAGAGATCAGCACTTCCACTCCAAGATTTACATCAGTGGACTAGGCTTGTGATGTGAAGCTTCAAATGATCACACAAAGGTCCAAATGGTTACCTAAAGCCATGCATTTAGAGCCAAATTAAAAATTGTCATGTTACTACTCAACTGGAAACAATTTACTCTTCATTGAATATTTTGGTGCTTAAACCATGATAATAAAAGACAGCCGTACTTAAATAATCAATTACAACAGGCAATAACATAGTTTAAGCATGTAATGTGTGGGATCGAAGGACAGTGGCGGATTTACATGAAGACCAACGGGGGCATGTGCCCCCACTCTACTTTCCATAATTACAGATTGGCCTACAATATTTAGGAACTATTCTAGTTTACCCCCTTTAGTTATATACTACTATATGTCTCTTATGTAAGAGTAATGCTTCATGTTTTCTTTCCCTTTATGCAAGCACTGCCCTACAAATCTGTTCCACGTATTAATGCATATGTTATTTTTTTGCCATTGATGAGTACTGGTTTTCAGTTTTCACTATGAATTTTCATCTATCTAGTTGTTTTATTGATTTTTTTTTTTTTTTTCACTTTCGCACTTACATAGCTTAAGGTTCTCTTGGTTAGTGTTAGTGTATAATGGTTTACTATGGTGATTTATAATATTAAAAGAGTTTTAAATATATTTACTCTTAAAATTTCATTCATTTGGTTGATTTTGAGCTAAACTTACTTATAGGCATACAAAATGCATTTCACTTTATTGCATCTAGCCCAAAGAAAATTAAATTTCCCTAACCTAATGGTATATATATGGTGCCCCCACTCAATCCAAATCTTGGCTACGCCACTGTTGAAGGATACAGTACCTCACTACCTAACTTGACTTATTCAAGCAAGAGAATAAAGCAAATTATCTTCGCCTTGTGGTAAGTTTTGTCCAGCATAGCTTGAACAGTGGTGGTGATTTCTATATATCTAACAAAGATCCGATTATAATTTCCAATAAGTAGACAGCGTCTTTGATTTTTTCATTCAGATTGGAAAACCTATTCCCATTCGCGGAAAAAGATTACTCTCTCTTGATTTCAGTGAAACGATTGTAACTTATCCACATGTTTTTTTTTTTTTCCTATGAGTGAAAAAATAGCACATGCTATGAAAATCATTTAGTGATTATGTATAAGTTTAGGGCTTGTTAACAACCCTTCACAGGGTGGGTTGTCGATCACTTTGCATCAACATTGCGAGGTAAGACACGTTTAGTTGATTTCTCCAGATTTTTTTTTTAAAATGCAAGGATTTTTGCTTCAACAAGAATTATTTCGTGTGGTTATCTTGGGAGGAGTAAGCCAAACCATTTTCGACGCCATATGTACCTTCGTCCATTTCTTCCTCTTGCCTATATTTGTTATCCATTGACTTCCTTCTCCTCTTCCTAAACAATTGGTTACTTAAATAGAACTTAATTCTTTCCTAATCAAACTTGAGACTGTTGAACTACCTTGCCTCACATAATCACAACGTCAACAAAAAAAAACAAACACATGCATATTTGCAACTAAAACACCACAATGAGAATTTCATAAGATAATCTCATGATCTCAACAAACAGACAATAACCAGACACTTACCACTTGCTAACTCTTTGACGCCAGGCATTGGAGGTATAGTTCTTATTTGAAGCATAGCAGTGGAAGGACCTCTAGCAATCGCCAGATCCACAAGACCAGATGCATCAGATAATCAACCATTTCAGTTAAGCAGCCACTGGAATGTCCATGTTTGTCCTAATTGGAATATTTCTCCGCAAAGATGACATCTCTAAGTTCAAGCCCTCCCATGCAGCTTGCTTTATCCCATAGGCTTCTTTAGGCATCCCTGCCTTCAAAAGGCAAGATATGAAAGAATTTACTGTGATTCTATCTGGGGCACACCCAACTTCCAACATCCTGGTAAAAATGGTCATTGCTTCCGACATTTTCCCTTTCATACAATGCCCAATAATAAGAATGGTGTATGTGAGTTTATCAGGATTGCATTTCTTGGCCTCCATCTCTGCAACAACTACATTTGCCTCAACCACATTACCAGCCTTACAAAGTCCATCAATCACAGGGTTGTAGATAAAGGGTTTAGGAACAATATCTTCCCTCAGTCTCAGTTGTCTCAATAGATCACGAGCTTCATTTATTCTATTCTCCTTGCACAAAGAATTGATAAGAATCGCAAAAGTATATACATTGGGGGCCAAGTTTCTCCCATTCATTTCATCCAAAAGCCTCAATCCCTGGTCCACCTTCCCACTCCGACAATAACCATCTATTAGAGATGTGAAGGTAACAACATCAGGAAGACAACCACAACAAAGCATCTTCTCATAAGTACTACGCGCCGATGACATGTCACCACTCTTGCCAAAACCATCAATGAGGACATTAAAAGTAATCAAACTTGGTTTAACCCCAGAACTAATCATCTCATCGTAAATACTTGAAGCCAACTCCATGTTACCCAACTTGCAATAACCTGATATCACTGACGTATAAGTTACAACGTCTGGCGAAATCACATTCCCCGACTGAACTTCTCTCAATAACTCAAGACCTCTATCTGCCTCACCAACCCTAGACAACCCATTTATAAGTGCATTGTAAGTTACAACATCAGGCGAACAACTGAAACTCCCCATATCATTGAAGAGCTCAAATGCCTTCTCCACCTCTCCTACTCTCAACAGACCTTGAATTGCAATATTGAATGTGCAAGTATCAGGACAGTACCACTGCGATTTTAAAATACGCCCGAAGAAGCTAACAGCCTCTTGTACCCGATTCCGCCTCACCAATAGAGTCAAAAAATTATTATACACAAAAGAACGAATCTCAACATTATCCAATTGAGCATGAGAAAGTAACTGTTTTGCAAAATCAAAGTTACCCGCATGCGCAAATGACGAAACCAATAACCCTAACACTGAACTATCAGGCAAGTGCCCATCAACCCTCATGTATTCATACACCAATTTAGCCAAATCATGAAAACCCATTTGACAAAGAGACCTTAGAAGCACATTATAAGTCGCAATCGAATGAGTTACATTCAAATTGAGCCTAGTGAACTGAAAGAAGTCGAATGCTAGCTTCCCATTGCAGTGGTAACCATTTAGGCGTCTTATAACTTCGAATGCAATAGAAGGGCTAAGATTATTACGGAGATAATCGGAATGAAACCCACTTAGAGAAGTCGTTGAGGATTGAATACAAAGAGTAAAAACAACCTTGACAAACCAAACATCAGAGTGATTTGAATGAGCAGCGTGATTGCAAAAACAGGCAATACCAATACCAGCCAGAGTCTTTGGCTCCTTGTCTACTATGTGCAAAATGGGATTGAGAAATCGGTAAATGGTACTGCTCGAGTGATTCGAGATGCAGAGTTGCATTATCTCCAATCACTCCTCGTTGGTATGGAGAAGATAAGTAAACAGTCGAGGAGTTGCATTAGAGTTAGGGATTTTTCTATGATTTTATTACGTACAGAACAAAGGAGTACGAGACGATTCGCCCTCAAACCCCCCTAACCCTAGCCGCCTTCCGCCGCCGTCCATTGCCGCCCGCTCCCTAATCGTCTTCGGTAATTTTGGTTTGTTTTTATCGCAGGGATTGACAGCTCCTTTTGCTTTTGGCAACCAAAATTGCCATCAGCAAAATTGCGTTGGACCCCAAAAATTTAAATAGAAAACTGCTATCAGCAGAGACCTCCAAACCGATCCTACGAGGAAAGTTAAAGGGTCCGCTCCTCTACTTCTCGCACCAGCTGAGCTGTGTTCCCAAATAATACGAAAGAGTCCTGCTATCAGCAAGGACAAGTTACAGGGAATCACGCAGAGATTTATAAAACCCCCAAAATTCCAAAATTTTGAATCGGTGAGATCTCCCCCCCCCCCCTCTCTCAAAACACCAAACACGATAGAGTCAAAATTCTTTCTGCCTTAGGCACCATGCATTGCGGGCCTCACCATGCATTTTTTTTTTCCCAGTAATTTGAATCGTTCATCTTATAGGACCCTCATAGTAGTATATTGAGATAAAAAATTATGTTTATCGGATATCGATAAGTATATCAACAATTAAATTTCAGTTTATAAAATAGACCGGCTATGGATAATTTAATTTTAAACTTATCTTCCGTCGATTTATAAACCAATTCATGTCCGATAAAACTGATTTTTTTGTGAAGATATACTACCTCTACAAGATGAAAGGTTCATATTATTATACTATACGCACGATGGGGCCCACAATTGGTGGTGGTGGAAAACTTGGGGTTTCTACCTATGGTGGATGGAATTTACACTCAACACGATATCCCCTCTTCTCTCTCAACGCACCACCACCGACGGCAACGGCCTGGAGTTTATTTATAAAAAAATAGAGTGCCAAAATCAATTCTCACAACTATAATTATTTTTGTTTTCGTGATGGAAGGTCTATAGGGTATCTCGGGCCAATTTGCTCATATCTCAAATTAATCCCTATAACTCTTCCCACATCATTTTCACATGCTTACGCGTGAAAATGAGGTGGGTGACTCCAAGAGTTGATCGTTAGATTAGTCAAATCTGAAATCTAAGTGAGAGCAAACTCTTACGTCCCAAGTCGAAGACCAGCAAGACAACTGATTAGGGTCGACCAAAATATTCCGAAATATGGTAGACCCTAAGGACTTCTCTAGAAACTCCTAAAAGTATTGAGTTATGTCTTAATCTAGAAGCATCAATTGATGTCTATAAGCATCAGTTATTGCATAAAAGAGTGTATACAAGAAAGCAGGTAAGAGTCCAAGTGAGAGATTAAGTGAGGTGTCCAAAGTTCAAGTGCTTTCCTAGATTATGGATTTGTAATCGATAAAGATACGTTTTCTTCTTGTGTTTCTACTCTTCAATGGATTACTGTCGATGTGTTTTAAGTTTGATGATACAATGGCAACTGGTGATAAGGACGAACTTATGGCCCAATGATTTGTGCTTAGAAACTGCCATATTGGTTCTACTGCAATGGATTGCTATTGGCGTCCCATCTATGAGGGGAAGACTTGAGTGACTCTTAGGTGATAGGGACGATCTTATGGCCAAATAATCCCGCCAATAATCTTTTTTGAAATGGGAAAGATGCAGGTGAGAAATGAGAATGACCTAGCTTTGGTTTACGGACGTATTAATTCTATGGCCCTTTTAATAAATTGTTTTGCCCTTTAAAGAATAATCCCGCAACTCCCCCACCACGACCGACGCACCACAATCTCCTCTCCTCTCTCCTCCATCTCACACACTCTTCTCTTGTCGCGCCACCACCGATGAGCAAGCAACCCCAAACGCGCCCCTACCACCACCGACGTGCACCCCAAACCAACGCACCTCCACCATCTCTTCTCTCTCATAAGTATTGTAGGGAGCAAAATATTCGAAGGTCCAAAAGGTTCAGATGGTTCATAAGTGATTTGCTGTTTTATTCTTAAACAATTAGTTATCTCAGTTCATCTGTTTCCAGAGAGGTTCAGATGGTTCATAAGTGATTTGCTGTTTTATTCTTAAACAATTAGTTATCTCAGTTCATCTGTTTCCAGAGGGACCCAGATACTACACTTGTACGTGTTATCCGAAGGATAAAAGGAATCCAAGAACCTAGATTGCCGAAGGATAGTATACTTGTTTCGTTCAGATAACCTCCTTCTCTCGGAGACATCCGTTGCTAGCCGTTTCCTCTGCCGTGAAGGCTTCGTTCGGAAACCGCCATTCTAGAACCTTCTGGAAGGTTCCAGAGATACGTGGGAGAGCCTCTTCGGAGGGTGAAGTGACATCTCTGATTGATGTGACCCCTTTTCCTCTGACTGGGCGGCTTCCTAATCCCCAACAGGCGGCAGTCATTTAATGCCTCTGACTCGTGACGTCATCCGGGCGTAATCAAGCACATGGGTGGTAGGGACAGCTTGTTCCACACTCCCTCATCAGCCCTTGCCTATAAATAGACGAGAACCTCCTCCAAGAAAGAGGTTCAGACTAAAAAACACTCTTCTTCTTTCTAAGCAAACTTTCTTACCAAACCTTTCTCCTCTCACTCCCATAACTGACTTGTTCGTCGGAATCGGAGCTTTTACCCCGGGGGAACAACCCCCTCTAGACGACGACGCCATATTTCTCGGTTCAAACGAGTCAAGACGGTCAGTGAGAAATCAGCCCCCACAGGTATCTCTCTCACTTTCCTCTCCATTAATCTACATTTGATTTTTTTAATAAAAAATTAGGGTTTTTTTTTGGCAGATTTCAGTCGATGTGTTATTAAATCAAATGAATCCATAAAATAGAAGATTTTGAGGAATATGAATGAATAAGGTTGTGAGATGAGCTCATCCCCTCTTTTAGGGTGGGGGAAAATGTGGGGCAAATTTTGTTTGGATTGAAGGCATTACTTCACAAAGTGTTTAAACATGGGATTGTTGTCGTTCTCTGTGTGTAAAAGAGGGTTTAAACATTGAAGTCCTTTGTTGTTTCTTGATGTCTGGTTGACTGGTTAATAATTGGGTCTACAACATTCATGGGATTGCTGGCTGTAGTTTTTGGCTCATATCGCTCCAGTCGGGCTCCAGTCTGCCCTTGGTTGGAGTGGTGTGTTTCAGTGATTGCTCCATTCAGTGTTCTTTATAGTTTTAGCCTTCAAATTTTGTGGGTTCTGTTTCTCTTTTGTTTCTTTTTCTTTTTGGGTGGATACAATTTTATTTTCAGGATAAGCAATTGTCTCTTCTGAAGAAGAAGAAGAAGAAGTGCAAGTCTCTTTTAATAGGATATGCAATTGTTTTCAGGAGCTACTATTTAGTTATTTTAATGCCTTTATGTAGTGGTGTATCTGTGTTTACATATTGTTTTGTGATGATCCAAGCAAGCTCAAATCCATATGTTCGTGGATAGAGTTTTCTAGTTTTAAGTTGCATCACCAGAAGAGTAAGCTTGGATAAGAGCCACTGGCCTTGGCTCTGGTTACCATTCTTGCTTAAAGAGTACAACTTTAACTTAATGCCAGTTACTCTACCATCCGGCTGTTCATGTTTGATCTTAGCCTGCAATCTTTTTGGATACTTCTGAGGATGTAATTTATGAGTATTCCGGCTAAGCCTAAGATTGGTTGTTCTTATTCCTAGGGTTCTGTTTTGCTTCTAAGTGAGGAATCAAGTGTTGCTGGGATGTCATGGTGCCTGCTTCGCAAATTCAAAAAAGTGCTCTCTTAATGGTGTCGTATATGTCCTAATGTTGGCTGCTGGGATGTCATAGTTTTTGGAGATGTAACCATATTTAGTTTGAGAGGATGATTTCATAAATTTCATCTTCTTTCGTTATATGTATGGTGTTCAATATTCTTTTGTGTTTTGTGGTAGCATGTTGCCATGTGAGAACGGCTACCTTTTTTTCGTTTGAATATCCATCTAGTGTATAGTTGTGGCACTGGCTTTGGGAATATAACAAGAAGGGCATTGATTTCTTTCTTGTTTCTTTCAAATGCTCTTTATACTCTCACTCACTCACACACACCTTTATCATACTTGTTTTTGGTGCAAGTTGCTTCAAAATTAACTTTCTTTCATGTTCTAGAAATGGGAAGAAAATAAGACTATTATGTGGGTGCGGCACACAACACCAACCGAGCAAGTACAATTTATTCTAATGTTGGAATTTGCAGATGGAAATTCAAGTGAAACAAAAAATGAAGTTGGAACTTGGAAGCTCAAGTGAAACGAAAAGAATGTGGTGGTCTTAATTTTCTCCTTGGTCATGTGTTTGCTTAATATCAGTCATGATTTCATAATGTAATGTTATGACAATATGTAGTTGTTAAAGTTGAAACTTGTTACCCTTTTTGGAATATCAAGTTGTAGTGTGGTGGTGGAACCATGATTTTGTGTAGCTTGGAAGCATTTATGACATGGTGTTGCAGTTGTTGTAGATCTCTTTCTTCTTCGATAATTACCATAGTATTGTGCTTGTAATTGCAATGTGTGGACTCATATTGTGGATGTGAGTCCTCGCCTTTTGTTTCTGGGGTTTTGGTTTGTGAGTCTTGGCCTTGCTTGTGTATTAGGTTTGGGTCTGTGGAATTGCCGATGTGCTGCTTTCTCAGTCTTTGAAAATTGATGGGGTATTTTTGGCAGCAACTTTTGCATGGAAAACTCAAGCAAACTTAGTACAATCAATGCATAGAGAACTGTTACTTGAAGCAACTTTTGCTGGATTACAAGTCCTGTCTGAACCAAGTAGTAATTTTTTGTTTGGCCCCTGGCGGCTGGGAAATTATGATTGCCTAATATAACTGTTGATGAGTTTTTATATTGGAAGCTCTGAAATGTATTAAGACCAGACTCTGAACTCAAATCATGTCCATATATCCATTACCCCACCAAATTTCCAAAGATTGAGATATATCCATTACCCCATCAGTATGGAAAACTCAAGCAAACTCAGTACAATCAAGTTTGACTATGGAAAATAATGCAAAGTAAAGAACTTATCCGTGGTGACTGTTAGCAAATTACAAATGAAAAAAAGGAAGGTCGAACAGATCATATTTCAGAGTTGCATTTGTCCTCAAGTCGAACAAATCACATTTCAGTTTTTTTTTTTTTTTTTCTCTTCTATTTACTTAATGCATGAGTCCTTTGAGTGCTATATGTTTATGGGCTAAGATGGATATACGAATACGCCGACACGACACGACACGGATACGCCAGCACAACACGATACAAATACTGGACACAACACGATGCGGATATGCCGACACGACACGGATACGCCGACACGACATGCCGTCTTTCTCCTTTCTCTAATGTCCCATCCCCATAGCACTGTGAACAAAAGCTAGCAAGGTTAAGATAACTCAAAAAGCAAGTACCAAGGTAGACCAGAGGAAAACTAATGACAAGAATTGCTACCCGGCTTTGCAACCTAGGTTTGCTCTACACCTACAACTATTGCACTAGGTAGTAAGTTAAGAATGTAGACATATAAGAAAAAAATCCCAAAACACACAAAAGAACTCAACATAAGCATCCATCTATACCATCTCAGTCAACCTCATCCTTTTGTTTTTTTGTCCTCTGAACAGCCAAAAGTATTCATTAACTCAACAATGCACATGTACATGGAGAATGATGGGGGAAGGAGAGAAAGATCTCCTCGCCAAACCCAAGCTAGATAGCAAAAATCCAACCCTTGGCACACTCTATCTCCTTTACATAAAAACAGGATAGTCTAAAGACTCTAAACCCTCCCACCCCAGCATGAACCAAGCAAAACAAAATCACCTCGACAAAGAAAGCTCGAAAGCCTACACGCCCCCGATCAAAACTGAAAACAACCATCACTGTCTTTATATTTTGAATCTCATACACGAAATCAAGAGTAGGACAACTACTTGAATTAGCTCATTGCTCGATCCAATTTAGCCTAACGATTGGTTCAGAAGAAATAATTTGTTCATTTTAAATTTTAATAGTAGCTCGGGTGAGTTCAGGACGTCACGCTATATTTTTTTTGTCTTCCGTATTTGTCTTGTACTTGAACTCGCTTTGTAAAGTGGGGAAACTGACCTCTTCTATAATTTTTTTTTCCTTATTTTGAAAAGGCATTTTGTGGAAGGGAGAAAAATGAACAATTTTGTCAAGGGCGCTGCTTGAGCCCATCGCAGATCCCATTTGCATGATTTTCTACTTTCATTTCTCAGGTCCCAATATATAATCATTCACGGGGGGAAATTCGGTAAGGTCAACCATGTCGGAGTTAATATTTTCAAGGTAAGGTTAGTCATGTTGAAGTTAATATTTTCAAGGTAAGGTTAGCCGTGTCGAAGTTAATATTTTCAAGTCCGGCTAATATGCCCAAACTCCCAAGGTGGTTATGGTGCATTGTGCCCCCAAAATTTATGACCAATGGACGTTTCCACTTAGAGATAAACTATTAGAAGTTGAGATGTTGAATTGCAACCTATAAATTTGATCACTTTAAGCTGTGCGTAGTCATAAAACGTAGCAAGTTTGGTCACATGTACGACCACTTTCAGTCGTACGTACAACGAGCTTTGCTTTTAGGTAGTACGCGAGACAAATTCTTGTTCTAATGCTGTTTTCAGCAAAACAGACTGACTATTTGAATGTGGTTGAAGAGGTTTCTGATCTAGGGACTGTTATGTGTCCTGCTTTCGATTCCACTGTATCTGGGCGTCAATTCTACCTCTACAAGACATAATAAAGAGAATACCTAGTGGTGTTATTCCACTGCTCACGCAATTGTTTAGCCATCAACTCAAAGCGAACTTGGATGCTATGCTAGCGATTGTGAAAGAAGTGGAACTGGAATACCTTAAGGACTTGAGGTGTGTAGTTCCACATCAGAGCCAAGTAAGAGAGAGACAGAGGCTTGCATCTACGACATACATATGGAGCTGAGAGCTAGGATACCGGTTTTAGGCCTGAACAATATGTACAAGCCTGTACCAGTCGATACAGTCTAGTATTCACCACCTTGCCATAAAGTAGAAATTGGGAAAACATATGATATGACGGTGACGTTATGGACATGAGAATGCGCAAAATGAAGTCAACCCATTTTTGACACGCCAGTCTGCCTTAGACTGCTTGGATTCAGTTGAATCAACCGTTTCTAAGATAACTAATAAGTAAAATGAAAGCACCATTACTGATCCATCTATCACCACAAAAGTAGTCATCCGAAAGTGAATATTGAGAGATTACTCGGTGCCCTTGGGGCATGATAGGTGGGAGCTCCAGCTTCCTCCTCACCACGCATTTGTGTGGAGCTCACCACAAAGTCTGGTGAGCCCACACAATTGGCACTGAATAATTTTGTTTGAATATTGTGCCCATTCAGAATTATGATGTTCCATCTTGTGATTTGATTACCTCAAACTTGAGTTTTAAGTACAGAAAGCAAAAAGACAAGTAACTTCCATAAAAATGGAGTTTGGAAGGCATAGCCAAAACCAGAGTATATTGACAAGTGCAGCTGATGAAACAGATAAAACTTCACTTTGACTTCGGGCTTCCTTTGCAAATGTTCCTCCATTTGTCTTTGAGGTCTATCGTGGTCCGACCTTTCTGAAACACATCACTTCCAAACTCCAGAATCCTCTTCCATGGGATATTTCTGTCATGAATGCTTGAAAATTTCCTCATACCATCCTGCAATAGCAGTGACAGTAGTAAAAGCTAAAGGAATATTCCAAGATTAGCATGTAAAAGAAAGAAAGGTCCAAAATAATAAAACAGAAAATTGTGCTGATTCATTTACTCCAACCTAAATGCCATAAAGGTGGGATCCCAGAAAAAATTCAGCCCCACAATTGGACTGGAGGCAGTAGTAGAGGAAAAATTCAGCCCCGCAACTTTTTCACTCTACGTTGGAGCAAAGTTCCCTTACTAACTCCTTTGCACTTCAGTGCTTCCACATGCTATCAAGGCTGAGAATCAATAGGTGTCTTGAAGCATGAAATATCTGCCTCGAAGTCAATTGGAAGTGAGAGGAGAGGCCCAACACGGCTCATATATCACCTTGGCTAATACTATTATACGATTATACCAGTTGTGGGCCAAGCTCTAACAAGGTCCAAGAGTACTGTGGCATTTCTTCTTGTGCCAAAGATGGACTGGGTACTGATAAGAAGAAGAAAGCTCCAGAAACAAAAAAATGGTCATCCTGGGGACTATAGCAAGGCTGAAAGAAATGCTTTGGTACAATTTTTAACTCCGACTTAGATTTGGGTGCTCCAGATAGAGGTAAATGTCAATTTTTATCTAGAAAACCATGATATTCGAAAAGTCTGAAGTCAAAGAAAGTTTCAGCCTCCCTCCACTCATTCTTGAAGATTACGTGATTGCAATGTCCAAAATACACAAAGTTCTATATGACAACATTTACTGCAGTAATAACCTATGATGACAAAAAAAAAAATACATACATCGTGCCCTCGTGGCATAGAAATACATGCAAAATGCAAGTACCTTTAGTATCTCCTCCTCTGCAGATGTCCATGAGACTTTCTTTCGCCTCAACTGAGGAATTGCTGGGTAGGTGCTGCAAATGTTTTATCACTCGTCAATCATAATTTCAGTTCCAAACAGAATATCAGATTAATCAAAAGACCAACTGCATACATGAGGATGGAACAGAACAAGCTGTTGCAGAACATGCTAAACTTCTACCAGAAAAGTTAATTTAAAAAAAGCTCAATCACTTAACAGCAAATTGTCAATAAAGAAGAAAAGGAAGACGACTTAAGTGGTTGGTTGATTAATAGAGTAAACAGTCAGCTTAACAACCATAACAGCACCCGTGTAATCCCCAATTGATGGGGGGTATGGGTGGGGAGGACTAGAGATAGACCTAAACTTTGCCAATATATGCAGTTTATGCACAAAGTGGCTGGCTCAGAAACTTTAACCCTGAAATAGCACCCCCTGATATCTCCAAAAATTGAGAAGTCAAGAAATATTATGTTGTGGAACCATGCCCCCAAATCAAAGCCAGAAGCTTTCGAACCTATTTAGGTTTGACCCTGGAGGATATTTTATGCATTCAATTCCAGTTGTTTAGCTTTGGGATTTAATTTATATTTTGCTTTGCATGTTGTCCGTTTTGTAGCTCCCATTGTTAAGAGTTTGC
Organism: Rhododendron mucronatum var. ripense; assembly: GCA_019656295.1. Taxonomy (NCBI): domain Eukaryota; kingdom Viridiplantae; phylum Streptophyta; class Magnoliopsida; order Ericales; family Ericaceae; genus Rhododendron; species Rhododendron mucronatum. The sequence goes on from BPLT01000111.1 coordinate 1,486,850, forward strand.
CTATAAATAGGCTCATTGTACTGAAATAATCACGTTTTGATGAATGGCGAATTTTATATCGTCTTGGGTGGACACCTATACTCCCTTTAGGCGCGGATTCCAAGAATTCTGGCCCCCAGGTGCAGATGCCTGGGTTTCTTTCTTCTTCTTCTTCTTCACTCTATTTTTTCTACTTAATTTAACTGTTCTGCGTCAGAATAGATATACAGGTACAAAACGCTCCTTTCATCAAGCAATACTAGGAAACTTACTACTGCTTTTTTTGCTCGCCACGGCTTCGGCGTTTTATACGGTAATTAGAAGTGGCCTTATCATTTTCTTCTTCAGAACTTTCCCCTACATCGACTTTTGGTAGACAAGCAGCACGTCGGTTTGGATTAGCAATATGTTGTTGTAAAACTTCATTTCGCATTTCATCTTCACCATGGCCCTTGGTCTCATGGCCACTCTCTCTATCTCTGCAAGTTGAATTATCATCGCCACGATCACAACCACCCCCTTCTTCAATCTGTTGTTCCTCTAGCGCACTTCCAGAGTGGCACTGTGAGCCCAATTTCCCTCCCCCTCTCTCTCCGTCTGGTAAAGCACCTAGTGTTCCATCACCTACTCTGTTCACACCTTCTTCTTGACAAGGTAGATCGTCATTAACCATTGACACCGAAGGTTCCATTTGTTTCTTATCATCTATATCTCCCCTATGTTGAGTACTATTCACTTTGTTTATATGGTTTTCATTACAGTTAGCTTGAGTGTTTCCATTCGCATTCTCATCTAGAATGAACTGATTGTGCTCAGGCACCAGAAATCTCTTAGTATGTTTATCCACCCGATGTCCATTCTCCAATCCAATAAAAACTGCAAGCTCGTTCCTCGCTAAGGCAGCCTTTTTCTTGATTTTAAGGTACTCCGAAATTGCATGAGAATATGCACAGAAAGGGCAGTAAAACTTCCCACTGTTATCAAAACTGGGTGCAGAGCCCAAGCAGCTCTGATGAACCACTAACGGACAAGCGCTTCCACTGCAAACCAACAGCTGACCACCTTTATTACACTTCATACAAAGATTAAGCTCTGTACAGTCAGCTGTTGCCAAAGAGTCCTGACTGATTGAGCATTGAGAGCTCAAGAAATTACGTTTTTTCAAGGCAACATCAATCTTCTCGTCCTGATAGCCATCGCTATCGCTGGACATTTCTCGTCTAGGATTATGCTCCCTCTCATCTCTGGCATCATCAGGAATATCTTTTAGGTGGGTTCCATCTAAGAGCGGCATACTGTTAGATGTATTGATTTGGGTATTTCCACACTTATCTCTGGATTCATCACCATGATTTTTCTGTTGAGTTTCATATAACGGTGAGGCCATTGATGTTCCCATTTCAGCACATTGCTTGCCATTATCCTTGGCCTCATTAGCAGGTAGGTCCTGCTGCGTTCCATCTCCACGTGAATCTTCAGGCACTGCCTCATTATTACAAGAATTTTGCGGATAATTAAGCAGTAATCCTGAAGCATCTTCACCATCCCTTTGCCCATGCCTCTTTGATGCAACATAGTGATCATGGCAATCCTCTGAGAATGTGCTTTCTTGTGACCCTCTTACATGAGATGATTTGGCCAAGTCACAGCCATCCCTTATAAGCTGTTGTCCATTTCTTCTCAATAAATCATCAGACAAGTCATTTTCGATTGCAGGAACACAATTCTGACAAACAGCCTGGCCAGAAAAAGTGGCATCCTGTTTAAGCTTCTTGGAATTATGCAAATGGGAGTCAGACCCATCGTCCGTACTGATACCATCCTCATAGGATTTTGCAGCCAGATCTTCAGTATCTAAGTCACTTCTATTCCTCTTAGAAGGTAAGAAAGTGGTGTTAGCCGCATCTTCTTGCAAGAAGCCATCAACATTTTCAGGGGTTGGAGAGGTTAAGTTCCCTCTGGCAACTGGATTGAGATCACCATCATCCGTGGGAATTCTGTTTCCAAACTGATTGCTAATTGACAATCCACTGCTTTCCATCAAGGATGCAAGAATTGGATGGTTTCCTTCAAGAATTGCATTCTTCAGCTGTTTCGTCAAAAGCAACATTGGCCAGATCATAAAACCAAATAAGCTATAAAAATTCTTATGTTCCTTTTACTTCTCTCAAATTTCTGTATCAATGAAACAGATTCCTTTCTACCTGTAGTATAGTGCATTTTGGCAAGGAAGCTCTCTTATGCATAATAAAGGTCTGGACATCCCATTTCAACATCTCTGGTTCATCCATTCTCAGATTCGAAGCAGACGTCTGACAAGTACAAGCATATTATATTCCGGAAAAACAAATTGTTCAGATAAGAGAAACGTAATTAAGCTCATGAAATACTCAACATTCCAGTTGTTCCATACTCAATTTGTCTCAACAATTTAACACGAAAAAGTGAAGATAAACATAAACAACATGGGATACTACCTCATGCACTATATCTCGAAGTACATGTTCACACTGCTTTGATGGATCCAGCTCAATTTTGGAATCTATGGCGGAACCACCATTTTTGCTTCCAGATTGCCTAGCAAAAAAACTCTCCAAAATTCTTAAGGAGACCATTTCTCTGGCATTTTCCCCCAAATCATCAGAGATTTCTGGAGTCCTTTTAACCAAATCTGATAAAACAAGAAACATTAACATCGAAACCAAATACTTAGTAGTTAGTACCAAGGAAAGACCAAGACATTAACCAAAACCCAACAAGTACCCAAGAGAATAGATGCATCCACTTGCTTGAAGCTTGCCAGAGCTTCAATGACCCAAATCCATGGAAGGGTTGACACAGAAGCAGCCATGAAAACCACAGTTTCGGAAGTTTCCAGAACCAAAGATTTGTTTGTGCTACTTATTCTTTCATTGTATCAGCGGGCTTCAATTGATCATATTGCCAGAAGTGGACTCAATTCATCTGAATTTGCAGAAAGGGTTAACGACCTTTATGTCCTAGAATCTGTGCTGCAAAATTTCTGCCTTTAAGTGGGTTAGTGGCCATGCTCAGCAGTGCTAGCGGGCTGCATCAAAGTAAAACCTGGACAAGCAAACAATTTTGACACATCACAAGGATTACACATGGAATCAGCACAGACTAAATAAAGAAAACTAAAGCTAAACATCGAAAAATCTAATCTGGATATCGACACCAGAATAGAATTATCTGCCTTGCCAACTTAGATTTTTTTTATTTTTTTTTCCAAACTGTTAGAGAATACAAATATCAGAATTACATGAAACTGGAAACAACTCTACACTCACCATAAGTCCAACCCAACAACTAGCCCCATTAAGGGGGAGAAACAATTCCACAATCACTATAAACCAAACCCAACCACAAGCCCCATTAGGGAGACAATAATCCCAACAAATACAAAGAAAAGAACTCTTGACCTCCCAGTGAGATGCAAGAGTGCTGGCAACTGAGCTAACCCAATTGCCAACTTAGACGTTCAATAAGTGAACTATTACAAAAAACAAAATAATGCTAATCTTCACGCTCTAAATCGCAACCTCTAAACCCTAAACCCCTTCCAGTAGTACTAAGCAATATAATCCGGAAGAATTCTTGATGACCAAGTACTAAAGGTGTGCTAAACTTGCAGAACTAGAGACATAGAAAACTAACTAATTGATTAGGCTTTTGATACTGTAGCACACCCAAAAATGTCTTCCATACGGAGCCTTTCCTCCGGCTTTAACTGGGCACGCAGTTGACGGTGGTTTATGGTTCTTAAATTAGTCGAGATGCGCGTAAATTAGTCGAGATGGGCGTAAGCTGGTCCGGACATCTAGGTATAAAAAAAAATCCAGAAAAACTAGAAGGAATCCGAAAACGAATAAACTCAGCGTTACACTACCACTAAAAACATGGAAATACTAAATTTTGGATTCTAACGGAGACCCAAAGGAATTGTATCCCAATGAGAAACCCATCACGGTATTGTTTCCGTGAAAATTAATTAAACTGCTTCCAAAAAAAACCCATTTCAATTAAACCCAGAAAACAAAAATTACATTGCAGGGAAAAGAAAAGAGAAGGGAATTCGGTCAATCCTTTGCGAATTGAAACCTTTAAGAGTTCAAAAATCAAGGCAGATGGTAGTGTAAGGGTGTACTCACCGATCGGAATGAGTCGGTTGGGTTGATCGAGAGAGAGAGAGAGAGAGATTTTAGAGCGATGGGTACATAAACGGGTCAGGTTGATTGTTCAATCAGGGCGATCGGGTCTCCAATTTTTTTGGACAATTTACGCTGGTCACCCCGAGGTTTGGCAACAATACAGCGATCCCAACAGTTTGAGAAAGTTACATCATACTCCCTTCGATTTTAGCGTAAGTCTGTCGACATAGACAAAAGATGCACAGATTGTGCACAGATTCTAATATTGGGCCCACTATGGGTTCTACATAAAAAATCCGAACTGTTCATTAAATTTAAAACATTTTCTTAAAGGCTCCTGTGAAAAATCAGTTGAATCCGATACCTATAAGTACTCGACCTAATCATATAAGTTTTCATTCATGTTCAAAGTTGAATGAAAAGTTAGATGACTAGATCAACTACTTATAGGTATTGGATTGAGCTGATTTTTTGTAGAGAGCCTAGAAAAAATATTTCAAATTTAATGAACGGCTTGGATCATTTTATGTGGGACTCGTAATGAATCCCATATTAAGATCTGTGCACCATTTGTCTGTGTGAATAGCACCTCTCTAGATTTTATAGGGCGCAAGACTAATAAGTTCCGAAAAGCTTTTTGGGTTTTTTGGAGAATTTTTTTTTATTTAAAAAAAAATTGCATTTATTAGTTTTGCATCAAAACTTTGTAGATTATTGATTTGTCTTAATTAGAGGAATCGAAAAAATAAATTTTTTTACTTTAATTTGAATATTTTTAAAAATATTCAAAATAAAGCCCCAAAAACCCATTTTAATCATTTGGCGAATATCTTAAATATATTTAATCTGATTTACTTTTCCATTCCAACTTTGATAGTGATGAATCATTGTCAACCTGTGCATAGCACATCATTTTCAAATGATAAAAAATAATAATAATACTCTCTCCGTCTCAAAATCTTTGAACTTTTTCTATATTTGTGTCGTTCTTTAAACTCTTATATTTCCAATATGAATCTTCAAAAACATACAATATGGATCTTGTTTAATAGTTCTAGATTAGGTCTACAATACAAAATTTTCAACATTATGAAAAATATTATAAATTGAGAGATACTACAAGAGTTTAAAAAATGGCACAAATATTAAAAAAAATCAAAAATTTTGGAACGGAGAGAGTATTGGCAATAAGCAAGAAGAAAGCAACCACATAACCTCTGAAAAGATCTTTATTCTTTTTAAAAAAAAATTGTTGCTGTCATTCGTGTTGGTGTTTTTTAGTTAGAGATGTTAAATAAGACCTACATATATAGTTCTAATAAAAAATAAAAAAAAACCTTGACTTTTATATGCTTATTCATATCTTCGTAATGATAATTTCATTTACTATTCAATCTCACGTGTGTAAGGTGTCGACGAATGACAGAAGTGCATTGCTACGTTGATGAATTTGGAAAATAATACTACGTTCTTCAGATCATATTATTTTGAATTTGTACTTGTATTAATTGGGTAAGTAAATTGCTAATCCCCCCTGACACACCCCCCTCGCCGGTCCCACCTTCATTTCCGGGAATACCCCCGCCCCGCCCCGCCCCACCCCCCCTCTCTCTCTCTCTCTCTCCATTTTCTTTCTTTACAGTTTGTTTTTTCTTTTTTTCCTTTTCTTTCCGGTTTGGGCTTTTTTTTTTCATTTTATTTCCTTTTCTTTCTTTCCAATTTGATTTTTTTTTTCTCTTTAATAATAGGTTCAAATCTAATTCTAGACTTTATAAAGTAATTAAGAGAAAAAAAAGTGTTTCAGTTGATCATATTTATCCGACTGTTTTATTTTTCTTTTTTTGTCCTTTATAGATTAAAAAATATAGTTATGCAAAAAAGTGTTTCAATTTTCAATCCGTTTGAACCAGTGCAAAGATATTATTTTTTTGATTATTTCATCCTAAATGGTCGTAATAAATTTTTGGCTCCAAAGCCTTTCAATGAACACCCTAAGAGAGTCCTGAAACTAAATAATGAGTTTTAGAGTACTCGTTGAAAGACCGTAAAACAAAAAATTCATTAAGATTTCAATTAGCATTCAGGAACTAATTACGAAATGTATTTTCCAAATGACATACTAATCTAGAATACAAATGTTATATTTAGGATTACTTTTTTTTAACTATAGTACAATTTTGATATATTTGTTAACCATTATTTAGCATAGATCCTCTTAACTGATTCAGTAGTATGTTGCTTCAATCGCGTTTTTACTCCATAGGATTGCAAATGGCTGGTTTCTATTTTTTTTTTAACTAAAACGGAAACGTTTCAGTCTTTCAGAGGCTTCGTAGGGAATACAGTGCCAATGGGGGCAGCAGGGCCCTTGGGTCCCCCTACTTTTTAATTTATTTTTTTATTTAATTATTTATATCTTATTTATTTAATTCCTATAAATACACCCTTTGTATATTTAAAAATATAATTCAAGAATTAAAGTGCTTTAATTTGCAATTCAGTTAAATCAGAGCAAAGATCGTTTTTTTATTATTTTATTTTAAATGGTCATAATGAATTTTTTTGGTTTAAGGTCTTTTAACAAACACCCTAAAACTCATTATTTAGTTTCAAGACTCTCTTAGGGTGTTCATGAAAGGCCTTGAAGCCAAAAATTTATTACGACCATTTATGATGAAATGATCAGAAAAATAACATTTTTGTACTGGTTCAAACGGATTAAAAATTGAAACACTTATTTTCGTAACTATATTTTTTAATCTATAAAGGACAAAAAAAGAAAAATAAGACAGTCGGATAAACATGATCAATTGAAACATTTTTTTTTCTCTCAATTACCTTACAAAGCTTAGAATTAGACTTGAACCTTTTATTAAAGAGAAAAGAAAAATTCGGAAAGAAAGAAAATGAAATAAAATGAAAAAAAAAAACCAAACCGGAAAAACAAATAAGAAGCAAACTGTAAAAAAAAAAAAAAGGAAGAAAAGGGAGAGAGAGAGAGAGAGAGAGAGAGTGAGGCGGGGGTAGATCCGGAAATGGAGGTGGGGCCGGGGAGGGGGGTGTGTCGGGGGGGGGGGGGGGGGGGGGGGAGTAGCAGGTCTCATTGGGTAATAGATGAATTCGTCCCATACATTACACCCGTTTTCAGATCATATTAATTTTTACTTGCCAATCAGGTATCAACTGGTATCCGATTGACATAATTTTTGGAACAGTCAACGTTCTCGACGAGATTTACAATGTGAGCTGTTCCGATTATTATTGTAAGCCCAGAATGGGCCCAAAAACATGAAAACTGGAGCAAACTAGAGAGAGGAGGTACTGGAGAGGAGCCGATTTCTTTTCAGGATCGTGTCTTTTTCTCGCCCCTATATAAAAATGCATGAGCCATCCGTGGTGCCAACTTCGCCACATCTTCCATCATCCAAGCCAATTTTTTTTTTTTGATGAGTCAAATAACGATTACAGAACACTAAGATTGTTTATCCTTCAAGAGAATAGATGCTAACCCAGGCGGAATACAACCTGGAAAACAAGTAAATTTCTTCTCTAAACACCTAGCTGCTATCCAATGCGCTGCTCTATTTTGTTCTCTGCAAACCCAAGTGAACGTCCAATTCTTCTGCCTTGCCCAATGTTTCATATCTGCCACCATTGCAGCTATTTCCCACTGCTCCTGACCAAGCTTACATTTCATGCAATCAACTAGCACTCGACAATCCGACTCAAATACAGCATTATCAATACCTATATCCCAAGCTAGTCCACAAGCTATACGGAGGGCCCATGCTTCTGTGACCAGCGCCGAAGAGGCCACTATTCTTCTTGATCTGAAAAATTGGATTCCTCCACCACTATCTCTGGCTAAACAGCCAAAGGCAGCCTCGCTGCGGGAAGAGGAAAAAGCTCCATCGCAATTGAATTTAACACAAGAATGAGGGGGATGGGACCATTTCCTTTCTCTATGTGGCTTTGTTGTATGTTGTATTTTTTCCCCAAATGCAACTTGTAGATAATCAGAACTGGCTCTCTTAGCTATGTCAACTGTTCTCTTTGGATCCAGCAACACCCCATTGAAAACACATTCGTTCCTGGCTTTCCATATGGCCCAGCAAACCTGAAAGATATATCCAACCACCTCCGGACTGGATTCTTTGGCTAAGTTTCCACATAATAACTCCTCAGCCCACCTATCCGCTGAAGTAATAGTGTGTTCTTTGATCCAAAAAGAAAGACCACAGCCAAACCAGACAGCTTCTGTCCAAGGGCATCTAAATAGCACATGTTCAATGGATTCATGCTCTAACTCACATATAGGACACATAGGGTTCTGAGCACATTTCCTTCGACAGAGGTTATCCTTACATGATACCCAATTTCGAATTACTTTCCACATGAAATTACGCACCTTTAGGATTGTAGGCGTAGCCCAGAGTTTTGTCCAAAACTTGTCTGGATGGCAATGAGAAGAGGACGGACGATGGGCTTTGGCCTTGGCTTTGTAAGCTTGAACGTAACCAGACTTCACCGTATAGAATCCCGACTTTGTGTGCCTCCATATGACTTTATCTGCAGAATTTGTCACATTGATAGGGATTGTAACAATGGCCTTTACTTCATCTGGTGTTGTACAACTTCTCAATTTTCCCACATCCCAAACTTTTGTTGGTTGTTTGATGAAATCAGAGACTTTGGTCCATGGGCAGTCCACATGCGGCTTTGACACTATCTTGCCTTCATCCCAACTTGGAATCCAGTTATCTCCCCAAAAATCAATGCTTTCCCCATTTTCCACATTCCATCTCAGGCCTTTCTTTAAAATAGACTTGCCCTCCAAGAGGCTATTCCATAACCAGGAAGGATTAGCCCCTCTTTCTGCTTCCATACACGAGATGTTAGGAAAATAAAGACCTTTAAGAACCTGCACCCAGAAAGCATTGGGGTTGTTTATCATTCTCCAATATTGTTTAGCCAAAAGAGCACAGTTGAAGGCTTCAAGGTCACGGAATCCCATTCCCCCTTTTCCTTTCGCCTCTGTTAATTTATCCCATGACCCCTAGTGAATTTTCCCACCTCCACTTCCACTCTCCCACCATAATTTTCCAATAATTGAGTTCAACATAGAGCATAAAGACGTAGGCAATTTAAAGCACATCATGGGATACATTGGAGTAGCCTGCACCACTGATTTAATGAGCACTTCTTTGCTTGCTTGTGGAAGGGTCTTTCTATTCCAACCTTGTATCTTCCTCAGGATCTTGTCTTTGATAAATGCCAAAGATTCCTTCTTGGATCTTCCCCAAAACATAAGCAGGCCTAGATACTTTGCTCCTTGAACCATGTCTTCCATCCCAAAAATTTCCTTGATCACTTCTTTCACATCGACAGAGGTATTTGAAGAAAAGTATAGACTGGATTTCTGGATATTAATCGAAATACCAGAAGCTTCACTAAAACACTGCACCAACTCTTTGAAAATTGAGCAACACTTTGGATTTGCTTTAAGAAACACCAATGAATCATCTGTGAACAAGAGATGGGATACAACAGGACACTTTTTCCTCATACGGATTCCCACCAAAGATTTCTTAAGAATAGCCTTGTTAATCAAAACTGACAAGACATTTGATACCATAAGAAAGAGGTATGGAGAAAGAGGATCACCCTGGCGAAGGCCTCTGTTAGGAACGGTTTCCTCACTTTATTAAGAGCCCAGTTTGTATTCAAAATCAGAGGATTGTGATCCGACCCCACTGCAACTTCCACAAAAACGATAGCAGTATCGAACTTCTCTCTCCATTCCATATTAGCAAAAGCTAAGTCAATTCTCTCCATGATGAATCCACCCTCTATTCTATTATTCCTCCATGTAAATCTAGGCCCTTTGCATTCTAAATCAACTAACCCACAATCATTAAGCATAACATGAAAGACTCTAATTATACCAGAATCAGGGATATTACCTCCAATCTTGTCTCCCACACAAAGTACTTGATTGAAGTCCCCAATACACAACCACGGAATATGCTCTGACATACCAATTCCTCTTATTTCATTCCATACCTTCTCCTTCACTGCATGTGATGGACATCCATACACAAACGTAGCTGTCCATCAGGAAGAATCTGCCTTATCTGTTATTATTGTATGCATCAAGTTTTTGTGTGAAAATTCCACATCCACTGAAACCTCATCTTTCCACCATAACGCTAACCCTCCAGCTAGCCCTTCGGGATCAACATAACTACCATAATCAAACTTTAATCTACGGCAGATGGTCTCCATTTTGACCTTATTATTCTTTGTCTCCATCAGAAAGACGATGGAGGGGCGATTTCTACGAACCAAATCACCTAAAGCCTGGCTTGTCAAGGTACGCCCAACTCCTTGACAGTTCCAGGTTAGGATCAACATTGAGGATGTGGCTGTTTTGGGCCAGCCCCAAGCCCTTTTCCATCCTCAGAATTTGCATCCTCTTCTTCCTCTTTCTCCATAACCACCTCAATTGGAACCATCTTAGTATCACCATTCTGGCCATCAAACGATTGAATAATGTTAACATCGCATAATTGTTCCTGATCTTCATAACTGTTCAGCTCCGGATTAGAGAAACTGTTCTTCTTCTGAGCCCTTCGATACAACCGAAGTGATTTGGGATTTGGTGTGGTATATTTTTTGGTGGTTTTGTTGGGTTGGTGAGAATGGGGTGATTGGGTAGTTTGGGATGGTGGGGTTGTTTGGGTGATTTGGGGTAAGGCGTACTGGGTGGTTTTAGGGTAGTTGGGATTTTCAGGGGCACATAGCCGGAGAATTTTCGATCTACCGGAGTCCTCTGTCTCATCTGGGGCTTTTCTTTTTATGGCAAGGCTATTAAAGATAGTAGCCAGAGCTACATCCAAATGTTGGGATGTAACTTTTTTGGTGGGGTTTGAATGCTGGGTAATTTTATTTGGGCTATTTGGTGGACTAGCCTCTTCGCTGTTAGGGTTGGCAGAACTCGGGTTTAGTGGTTCAAGTAATGGGTTGGTAATTTGTGATTTTGGGCTATCAGAGGGTTCAGTCACAAAGTATTGTTGGGTTAAGTTAGTGGGTTGTGCTGATTGGGTTTTGGGGTTAACGGTGAGATTTCGATCCACATTAATTCTTGGGAGCAAAATCGAAACCAAAGGATCCGATCCACTAGCAGCATGAGGATTGAAGGCATTACTAATAATACCTTGCTGGATAAGGACAGAAGGAGAGCATGTTGTATTACCTGTGTCCATTGTCCTGCTGCCACCTGTTGCATCATCGCCGACGCCTTGGCCAGGGGAATGTGTCGACCGCATCTCCACGGTCCCGTCCAAAGAGGGTATCACGCGCTCTAGCCACTCGCCATTTCCACGCGCCCCATAACCCCCGGAATGGAACACTGGTCGCTGCCGAAGAAGGTTCTCGACGCGTATTTCAGCTTCGTCTACCTGCTGTCGAATCTCCTTTATTGGAATAGCTGATTGTCTGACTCTTCCTGTCCGTAATTCCGGGCCATAGCCAGAGCTTGCTCCTTCTTCCCGTGAAACAAACCGGCAGCCTCTGTTTTCATGCCCTATCCTCCCACAGGCATAATAATAGTCAGTGAGCTTCTCAAACTTGTACGAGACCCAGATATCGTTCCCACACCCCGGTTTCCGACGAAGCCAAAACCCTTTGGGTAGTGGGTCTGAAAGCTTGATCTCCGCCCTAACTCGTAGGAAACTCCGGCCAAGGAGGATACCATCATGAGACGTTTCCATTGCAAGGAGTTTCCCAAAGCGTTTTCCGATTAGCTCTGCATTGGCCCGGTTCATCTTTTCCACCAGTAAACCATGGATTTGAATCCAAAACGGACAGTGGGTGAACTCCACATCCTCCACCGCACCACCGTTTGCTAGTGGTTGAAGCACCAGCAGATTGTTCGATACAGACCATGGTCCTTCCTTGAGAATGTGGTCTTTATCCTCTGCATCTTCAAAACGAAAAAGGAAAATGTTGCTACTTCATGAGACAACTGAGAAAGGGGCTCTCGTCTTCCACGCCACGTTACAAACGTTCGTCACAGCTATGACGTTACATGGTTTGGGGCTCAAAACCTTTCCCACTAGGCAGAAATTGTTGATTTCCTCGGTATCCCCACCTCCTTCTTCCAGATCGAGAATCTCTGTTTCCACCATGGACATTAAGGCAGGAAAGGCAAGAAGAACTAGTAAGCAAAGGGGAGTATCACAAAAACACAACGTAATAGACTTGGGATGAGAAAAGAAACGGGGATAAAGTTAGGGAAAGGAAAAGAAAAAATTAGGGCTAGACGGAAGCGGAGAGAGGCGGTGATGGATGGATATAGAGAGTGTAGAAGAGGAGTATGGTAAGGTGGCGTTAAAGATTACTGTGCGCATCCACTACGGGACAGAACTCTCATTTTTAGAGAGAGAAACTCTCAGTCTCCTTGTTTTTAGGAATGCTTATCATCCAAGCCAATTCATCCATACCAAAAACTGAGATGAGCATGATTTGAGAGAAGCTAGATCCCCTGTATGAGCCCAATACGGACAGGGGCTTGTTCGACCCCCTCTCGACAATGATCTCGTAAATCAACAGCTGAGGTGTGCTACGGGTCTGTCCGATCCCCTCTCGGCCATTGATCTTGCACATCTTAGCCATGGATTTGCGAGATCAACGGTCGAGAGTGGGTCGGACAGACCCTTGCCAGGATTGGGATCGGACGGGGGATCTCGGCTCGATTTGAGATTGTGCCAATATGATGCAGTACAGTAACATGATAAAAACATTAGTATAATGTTTCATTGTTTTAACACTGTCACGAGCATAAAAATAGATAATTCTTGTTACCGCACCTTTTTCGATCCTGTGTTAATTGTAAATCTGAGCCGTTCATCTTATAGACCCCACATAGTGATGTATCCACGCAAAAAATGAACTTGATCGAACATCGATAGGAGTATCAAAAATTGAAGCAAAAATGAACAGTTTATCTTTATTATTATTGGCAGAATCAAATCGTCCGTTTGATAAACCAAAGTTCAAATTTTGATATATCTATCGACTTCCAATCAAGCTGAATTTTAGCATGGCAATACTAGACTATGGATCTTAAAATATGAACAGTTCAAATTACAATAATAAATGCTCTGTGAAATCATAAAGGATGGTGATGAAAAAGTGAGGTTTTACACTGGCGTTGATAGAATTTATTCTCTAAAAATAACCTTGACAAAATGAAATATTATCTCATGAGAAAAAATTCTTTCCACCACGAATTGCGAGCCCCGCCATTTATTTTTTTTAGTAATCTAAACCGTTCGTCTTGTACAACCTGCATAGTAGTACATTCACACAAAAAATCATATTTATCGGATATCGATAGATATATTAAAAATTAAATCTTAGTTTATAAAATAGACGGCTATGGATAGTTTAACTTTAAACTTATCTACCGTCGATTTTTTAAACCAAACTTCAATTTTTTATATGCCCATCCAAGTCTGTTAAAGCTGATTTTTTGTGAACATATACTACTCTGCGAGCTCTACAAAATGGATTGTTCAGATTATTATAATATATGCATGATGGGACCCACAATTGATGGTGGTGAAAAGCTCAAAGGTGGATAGAATTTACTCTCTTATCTCATATATAGTTATAGTTTTTGGTCTGTAAACTCATGGGTAGGGGAGTGCAAAAAATCCGTAACTCGACCCACCCTATCTGACCCGACTCCACTCGAAGGGTCTCGGATGGGGCCGAACATGTAGGGCTGTAAGTGAGCTGAGCTACTCGCGAGCTCGGCTCGGCTCGTCTCGTTAAAGCTCGGCTCGGCTTGGCTCGTTTACTAAACGAGCCGAGTAGAGCTCGGCTCGTTCGACAAAAGCTCGGCTCATTAAGAGAGGCTCGGCTCGATTAAGAGAGGCTTGTTTAGTAAATGGCTAAGCTCGGCTCGATAAGGGCTCGGCTCGTTAAGGCTCGAGCCGAGCTCGAGCTCGAGTTCCGAGCTCGAGCTCGCCGAAGCTCGGCTCGGCTCGGCTCGTATATACCCCTACGAACATGTGGTTCGGTCGGGTATGGGTTCATTTTCTGTTAAAAATCAGATTTCGATTCGGGGTGGTGCGTTTCCTACTTAACCCAACCCGACCAAACTCAACCAATTTATATAGATTAATTTGGTTTTTTTGTCGGACCCGACCCGACTTAAAAAATCGGACTCGCGGACGATTCTTACCGCATATTCAATTCCGGCCCAAAAATAGTATTACCGGACATGTTGGGTCGGATTTGGACCCGAACCCGCGCCCACCCGAATCGTGCACACCACTATGGTAATAATACCAGATCAAAAAAAAAAAAAAAAACCAAAAAAACACCACCACTCATGTGGGTAATAGTATTCCCTTTGACGCTCCCGCCTGCATTGGGTCTAGACTCTAGAGACTCCCACAACAAGGAGGACCGTTTATTTGGGTGGGTTCAACTACACGAAAGCTTTTTGAAGTCCGAGTCAACGACGTCACATCCAACAAAGTCCAGTTAGCACACCAAATGCTGTGTGGGCAGACTCTCTGCTACTATTATAATCAGGTGGAGGGGAATAATAAATACGGCGATCTTCACCACCGAGGGAAGTTACGTTTGATCGAAAGCCGGTCAAGAAATCAAAAAATGGTTAGTTATACCGTTCCATTTCTCTCTTCTTGATTGGGAAATGGAATACCATGTCTTCACTCTCTCCTTTTCTGCTGCTAAGCATTCTTGAATCTTGGTTTCCTTAAAGATTAATTGGGTTTCCATTATTCTACTCGCTATTGAAAGTAGAGTTCTGGGTTCTTTCTGTTTTCCTTTTGTCCTACCGGGAAGAATTTGAGTTGACCAGTTTCTTGAAACTAGTTGCCTTTTTTTTTTTTTTCATATTCTTCAACGTTCCTAAATCAAGCTTTTCTTGCCTTCGTGAAAATTTGAAGGTTTTTTTTAAGCTTAATTTGTGAAGTATTTGGTGCTTTTTTGGCTTAGGGCTGTGTAATCTTGATTGTGATTTCTGGGTGTAGGAGGGTTCTTCATATTGATGGTTGTAGATGCTATTCTGCATCTGAGAAAGAATTTTGCCAAGATGCCTCTACAGGTCTTCTTAAAAGACTTCAGGTACTTGTTATTTGGATAATGTTGCATTTGGAACTCTGATTTGTTCATGGCTTTACCTTGCATATTCAAATTGGTTCTGATTCCAAAAGTTTGGTTCATATATTTCAGAGTGTTACTACTTGTTAAATCTTTTTATTGTTTGGGATTTGGTCATGACGCCTAATAGTTTGTGCCAAATGGCCTGTTTTCTGTTTGTAATTGGGTGTTTGGGAATTGGTATTCTTCCCTTTAATTTACGAGGGATTAAATGATCTTTTTGTGTTGGCTCGCTAACGGGGAGTTGTAATTTATTTTCTTCAGTGATGTTTTCAAGAAGGATGAACTAGGTGTGGAGATAGCCACAATTGCTTTACCAGCTGCGCTTGCGTTAACAGCAGACCCCATAGCTTCCTTAATCGACACAGCTTTCATCGGCCATATAGGTACGTGTATCCACGGCGATAAATGTGAAATCATGAATAAGTTATTTCTCTCACTAGCGTACAACAAGACTAATTTAGAGTTATTGGTGAATGAGATGACATGAGAATGGATGTGACAAATGGGAATTCAAATCTTGAAACCCATTCTCTGCCATGCGGATGTTTGGAGGACATCTTCCAATTTTAAAGTCAACTGCCCATCAATGTTGCTACTGGAGTTTTGGGTTGCAAATTGATACAAAATTAAGACTGCAAAAGTGAAAGACTTTGCAAAATATATATCATGAAAACATAATTTTTCACTCTTTTTCACCCATTTAGGATTTTTCCACCCTAGTCACCGAAAATGGAAAAAGGGTTTGTCCAACATAATTGAAATGAAGCTATTTATTTATTGCCCTGTATCTTATATACTCTTTGGTTCTGGTTCTTGTTCTATTGTTCGTAGGTCCTGTGGAGCTAGCTGCCGTAGGAGTTGCTATTGCTGTTTTTAATCAAGTATCAAAGATTGCAATTTTTCCACTGGTTAGTGTTACAACATCTTTTGTTGCCGAGGAAGATGCTGCAGCTGAAAACCTAATTGATAAATCATTTGATATTGAAATTACGGAAAGGAGTTTTGATGAAAATGATGAAGAGGAAGAGTTTGTTCCAAACGTTGGTATGCTTCTCCTCTTCTTTCCTCTTACCTTGTTTATTTACGGGTCTACTAGTCATGCGAATATATATAGATTTCTTATGGGAATGCAAATATAAAGGAAATAGCGTTTAGGTTAACATAATTGATACTTTCCTGATTTCAGCAATTTGCTTTTTGGTGATTAACCAGATACAGACAAGTCTCCAGCCACTAATAGTAGTTATATTGGAAATACAGCAAAAGTCTATGAGAGAAGACATATTCCTTCTGCTTCATCAGCTTTGATTATCGGTGCTGTGCTTGGCCTCGTCCAAGCTTTATTCCTAATTTTTGCCGCAAAACCATTGTTGGGTTACATGGGCATAAAATCTGTAAGTGAAGAGTTATTTCATAAAACTATAGTCACTTGAGTTAAGTTGCTTATTGCCTCTAATTGATTTTGAATTCTTTATATTTTGTTAATTGTTCCTGTTGTCATTTTGTCTTGGACACAGCACTCCTGCTGTGGCTTGAACCCCGTTACTGGAATACATTGACAAGTCTAGAATCCATTTTTGGCGCTATAACGTCTGCAGTTTAATTGTGCTTCTAAAGATAAAATGTAGAGAAACCCAAGTTTTAATTCCGATTATACTGTTGGGGCATTGTTGTTAAAAACCTACGATACGGGATACATATCCTACGATTCATATGGTCTCCTTTGGAAAACTATACATATCCTATCCTGTATCTTTGTGTATAGAATTGTCACGATGAGATGACGTATGCTATGATATATACACGTATCTTGATTCCGTGCGTATCCTACGATTTCTTATTGAAGAAAAGTCAGACCTTATTTTAAGAAGTGGAAACCCTCAACACAGTCTAAGTCGTTTGATGTATTATGGTGATACTCAAACCATTTGAAGGAAACCCACTTTAATCCCTTAGGACTCGAATAGAAGAAAGAACCATACTTTGGTTTTGTTTTGCATGAATCATATAAGCTTTTATTTTCTTTCCATTTTTAAGGCACTAGAATGCCTCAATGTTATAGACTCCACTTGGGAGACTAGAAATTTTGCATCTTAGAAACTTCTTTTTTAATGTATGCATAGTTCTTTTGGTTTTTTATTTGTTATAGTTAATTTCTAATTGTATATTAACTTTTGTTAACACATTTAAGATACACAATATATGTCCTGATATGTTCCACAAAATGATACATGATACATATCCCGATTTGATAACACGGGACTGCTGGGGACTAGGAGTGAGTAAGTGACGAATAATGAAATAAGATTGACCTTGACTGTAGAATGAGAGTGGGATGAATCAATTGTGGAATAGGGTCTTGATGTTGTGAAATTGAGTACTACTGAGTGAATTGGAGAGACAAAATTCGGTGGCTTTATAATTGCTAATATGGCACCAAAGTGCACACAAGTAAAAGTGCATAGATGAGATGAAGATTGAGAGGTAGAGATTTGCTAAGGGCCGTAAAGTGATATATGCACATGCAACATTTCTTGATTTTAGCTTGCTCCTCCACCATATAGGGACATCAGACTTCTTTAAATAATAAAAGAATCCTGCAGTGTTGGTCCTCACCCTCTGTCATCACCAACACATTGCCGTGACTTGTAGCGAGCACTGTTAACCCTATGACTGTTCTCAGCTGAGTGGTAGTTATCATTCCTTTTTTTCTATTCTTTCTTTTCCTTTCTATTACTGTATTTGTTTAGTACATCCATCATAGGCGTGTACAAGTAGCTGGCCTAGTAATCACTTCAGGAAAAAACACCCAAGCCTTTGTTTGGAATTCAGAAACTGGGGGGGAAAGACAACAGAATTTGAAATATTCTGCATTTAGTTTCAGAAAGAAACCTGAAGTGACGACAACATGGAGTACTATTATTTTTGTTTTTCTAAACTGGAAAGAAGATTAACTAACTGCTTACATTTTGTCCTTTTGTCTGTTTAGGATTCTCCAATGCTAACTCCAGCAAGACAGTACTTGACATTGAGGTCTCTTGGTGCTCCTGCGGTTCTTCTCTCTTTGGCCATGCAGGGAGTCTTTCGAGGATTTAAGGATACAAAAACTCCTTTATATGCGACATGTAATGAAACCTTTCTCTTTCTATTGTTTTTTGGGTCTAGGCAGCCAGCAGAGTTTTTTCATGATCAGTTGAGGATGTGATTGGATGTCCCATGGATATAAAATTGAAACATGTCTGCCATTTAATCCGACCGTAAAACATGTTTGCCATTACTGTCACCTCAAAACAGCCAATAGCTGTTCCACATAGATTATCAGTTCCAGGCTTTCATATCTTAAGTAGTTTATGTTCAATCGTCTTTTCTGGTCATGGCTCCATTGCAGGGAGTCGAACTTGTACCGGTGTACGCCGTATTAGCTAGAGTTTGTGCTCCACTGTGAGCGCTTTTAGTGAATTTATTAACTGGTTACTCAGAAACCAAGATCCCTTAACTTGTCATATTGACAACAATTAGAGTCCTTTATTTCTTTTTGCACATTAACTTATCTTCTACCTTTGTGGATTTTCACTTTTGACGGTTGAACACAGTGGTAGGAGATGCAGCAAACATCATTTTGGATCCAATTTTTATCTTCATCTTTCGTATGGGTGTTAGCGGTGCAGCTATTGCACACGTTATTTCCCAGTAAGTTCTATCTTTTGCCATTCATCTTCAATCTATCAAATGTTACTTCTTTGCCAAATTATCTTCTTGAGGGCATTGCATCTCTTGGAGTCTTCATTTCTCATCGTTTATTTTCATGGTAATTTCAGGTACTTAATCTCCCTTATACTGTTGTGGACACTAATTGGACAAGTTGATCTCCTACCCCCAAGAATCAAGGATCTACAATTTGGTCGGTTTCTTAAAAATGGTGAGGGTTTATTGTACAACTAGACAATAAATGCTTTGGAACTATATATTACTGTCATATAAAAGGCTTCCCGTTATTTCTACTCATGTGGAGGATCAACCTTCTTATATCCACATCTCTTACCTTTTCCTAAATTGGTGCCTTCTCCATCTTTTTATGGGCACATTTATGTCGTTGATTTCATCAATCATCTAACGTTTGTAGAACAGTAACTTCTTTTCATTCATGACCAAAAATAGACAAATTATAAGGACACTTATTCAAGAGATCTAGCACCATGGAGCGACTTGTGGCTAAATGGTTCCCTTCGCAAATGACTCCCAGTGCTGGAACGAGATTTAAGAGCTAATCTGATTCAATGATTTGAATATTACTGATATGACTGTCATTAAAGGCACACATGGACTATATAATTGTTTAAGTTTAGTTTCTTCGTTCTTTGTTTCTCTCTTTTCATTTTCTTTATAATCCTTTACGCCATCTGCTTTACTAGTTCTAGCAGTAATAGTTGCCCACCTGTTCATAGCAAGAAAAGTGTCTCAACATATCCGAGTCTTCCAGGATAGTGTTAGTAACACCAATAAACACTCTCAGGACACATGGCATTATATGGGGTTAATGAATACATCATTTTTACTTTCTTTGTTTCATGCAGATTTTACTCGATTGAGAATCATAATTGCCGTTCAAAAAAAAAAAAAGAGCATCATAATTGTCCAGGATTTAGTGGAGAGTTGCTGGTTACTTTAAAGTGTTCTCATCACTCATCTCTGATGACTACATTTCAGCTTACCTGCCAAAACCGTTTTTTCTGTGTTGAAGATATTCTGGAAAAATATAGGCCATGTGCAGTTGATGATGTTGATCTTAAACCTTGATCACCGATGATAAGAACTTTGAGTACTGAAATTGTGGACAATTGATTTTTGCGAGAAAAACGTTTGTTTAATACGGAAAAAAAGTCTTTTTTAGTTTGGGTTTGACATTTCTTGTTGCTAGATGGCATTTACTCAAGTTGCTGGTTTTTCTTCTAATGCATCAGATTATTGTTTTTGCTCGAATTTCACAAGTTTCCTTCAAGTGATGATGTTTTTCATGCATCAGATTTTGGTTGGCCATAAGTTCCTTTTGGTGATGTTCTTTTTCTAATGTCATGAATGAATCCTGCTGTTGACCGTTATCTTTCTTTGAACTACTGGAATCAGGGTTTCTGTTACTGTTGAGGGTAATAGCTGCAACGTTCTGTGTGACTCTGGCGGCATCCATGGCTGCAAGGCTAGGATCAACATCCATGGCTGCATTTCAGATTTGCTTGCAAGTTTGGCTGGCCGCCTCTTTGCTTGCAGATGGGTTGGCTGTTGCGGGACAAGTAAGTGACTTTCTATTTTCATTCTCAATTTTCCCATTTCAAAATTGGATGCATAGATACCAAAGTTTTGACCTGCATCTGTTTCTGGTGTACACTCTTGACATCCCACACACATTGGCCGGACTAACAGTTTAACAACCAAACTAACAGTTGGAGACAGCCTATGAGTTACCTTGGCAGTACTTTAAGCCATGTCCTTCAC
Source organism: Rhododendron mucronatum var. ripense (assembly GCA_019656295.1). NCBI lineage: Eukaryota > Viridiplantae > Streptophyta > Magnoliopsida > Ericales > Ericaceae > Rhododendron > Rhododendron mucronatum. Next base: position 1,507,693 of record BPLT01000111.1, read on the forward strand.
TTGATTTAGTGGAAGAAACTAAGTGCACTTTTGCAAGGAACGGTTGTTGTCATGAAAAAGTAATGAGCAATAGTTCTATCTCACAAAAATATTAGATAATGATTTTTTCTTAGTTCATATGTAGAACCCGATCATGGATACTTTCGAAGTAGTGATCCCATACTGAGACAGATTATTTGTTCTTGTTTTTCTATTTTCATTACGTAGCTGGTTGGAGTCAAATCTTTGTTTCTTCAACATTCTTTTTAGGTGTAGATTTCAGATAATTGGGGATTCATTTAAACCTTGTGTTTGTTTGTTCCCATTCTAAGATTGGGGTTTTCTTTCATGCAAAGTTCTAGTTCTGGAGTTGAACCATTCATCTGGGAGAAGGGCTATGGCGCTGTGCTAATTTGTATTCCCTGTGCCTACTTTCTGAAGTTGGGAGCAAATTTATTGTTCAAAGTGTCATCATACTTGATAAGCTTCCTTCGGAATGTCATTTGGTGTACACTCAAGATTACGAATATGATGAAATGAGGATACATCGATTGTTTATGAATTTGCAACTTTAGGCTGTATTCTTGAATAAGAGAGCAAGTAACGCGTCATTTTTGTAGCTCCCCGCTCTATGACCTAGAAAACGGAACAGTCAGGCTTCTAAGCGTTAGCATTATTACTTGCAATACTACTTCTGCGAAATCAGGCTAATTACCTCTAATGCTTATGGCACCATTGATCAAAGACTTCGTAGAGTGCAATAAAATGTTAATAAATCGATATAGAACGCTAACTTTTCTAGCGTGGCTCTAACCATACTAAACGTACCCAACCGGCAGATAAAATCCACATGGGTTCAGACCTTCTGCTTTCTCGTCTTTGTCGAATTGGTTAGGACTAGTTGATTTAGCCACTTTGCCCCGAGACTGCAGCAGAGATGTCCCAGCAAGTTAGCGGCATAAACAAAGATGGATTTGTTAATGAGAAAATAGAAATGCAAGTGTCCCACATAATGGCAAATTGCTCAAGTTGGCTGTTGTGTTTAATCGTAAGAAACACTTTTCATTTCATACCTGTAGTTCTGGTTGTTGCTCTGAAAATCAAGAAAGACTTGTCGGAAGTCGCCGGTTGGGAATGAAATGGCTTTTGAGTTTTTTTTTTTTTCTTTCTTTTTTCAGGCTATTCTGGCAAGTGCATTTGCAAAGAAGGATTTTGACAAAGCCACAGCAGCTGCATCTCGGGTATTGCAGGTCCGTATTGCTTTTGCTTTTGATCCAATTGATACTCCAATTTCTTTTTCCATTTCTTTTCTTTTGCCTCACCCCTCCTTTCTAATGTTCCTCTCTGCTAATGGCTCGACTCTGCAGTTGGGTTTGGTTCTGGGGCTAGTTCTATCTGTCCTTGTTGCTGTTGTATTACAATTGGCATCCAGATTGTTTACCAACGACGTCAATGTTCGGCAAATCTTAAGTTTAGGCATCCCGGTATCTCTCTCTCTCTTTCTATCCCTAAACTACAAGATTAGTATTAGTTTAATGGAGACGTTTATTTGGAACTGATTTCTTTTTCCCTTCTATTCTTTAGTTTGTTGCAGGGACCCAACCCATCAATGCTTTGGCATTTGTGTTCGATGGAGTCAACTTTGGAGCATCTGATTTTGTTTATTCAGCCTACTCCATGGCACGTCTATAACCCTTTGCTGCTTGCCGTTACGTTTTGTTTTATTCTATTAAGATCTCATCTTTTACATTCTGTTGAGCTCCATTTGGCCGCTCTGAAGATGAAGGAAAATATATATGGGAATTCTTGTTACTTGCATCCTGTATCATAGTACATAAGTTGATGTATTTCCTCGTCCGCCTTCTTCGTAACCACACAGGGATAAATTTATTTATGTCATCTTGTTGTGCAGGTTTTGGTCTCGTTTGTGAGCATCCTGTGCGTGTTTTTACTGTCATCAACTAGTGGGTTCGTTGGGTTATGGGTTGCTCTATCCATCTTTATGACTTTGCGTGCAGTAGCCGGCTTTTGGAGGTAATTTCTCTTTTTAAGAGCATGGGTTTTATTTTGGAAAGAGCTGATAGTTCTATATGGGAGAAACAATTCTTTCTACAGGAGAGAGAGCAAACATTTGTATTATGCACCGAAAGGATGGTTTCTCAGATCAACCATCCTTTTGTTGCATACAAAAACAAGATCGGATTGGTTTGCTAGAAAATTGCAAATACTGCACCTATTAAAATAGTTGATCAAACACGCTCGCGCGCACACAAACACACACATATGATTTCAAAAATGAAGTGAAAGCATAGTGTGAATTTACCAATGGCATTCAAAGCTTTGCTCTTAACGATTCAAGATCCTCTCATGTGACTCAAAACGGGACTCATCACGGTCCTAATTCATGATCCCGAACCGTTCATTTAGTAGGTCTCGATGTGTACGTTCAAATTTGCAGGATAGGGACTGGAACAGGACCTTGGAGTTTTCTCAAGAGATGGAGATGATAATGGCTTCACCAGAACCAGGAAGCTTATCCATTATCAAAGAAAGGGAGAGAAAACAAGAAGGAGATGCAGCAATGAATTGATTTGTATATAATTTGTTGGGTGATAGTAGACTATCATCTGCACTCTGCAGATTTGGAACATATTTTGTTGTATTTACAATTGATTTGTATCCGTACACATGCATTTGTACAATCAAAGCAAGTCTTGAACATTTTTTACCCTGCTCTGATGGCTCTCTGATTTAGTACATTAGATTTTTCTTAATTGGCGATTACGCCTTGGAAGTTGGAAGTAAATCCCATAATTGTTAAATGTTGCAAGAGTAAAAATATACGTCATAAATTTCCCAAGGAAAGTGCTTTGTTTATTGGAGAGGGCTTGTTTGCAGTCCAGTTTTAGACTGCCTGGATTGCAGAGTGCCGTTTGCGTGATCCCAGCTGTTCAAAAGTGTTTTCAATGGTCCAAATTTGCAAAGACTATCCTATAGGTAAATCTGAATCATTGATTGTCGAGATGGATGGCTGTGATCAAGATTCAGGTGGCAGAGGTCTTCTGTGCGGTTGACTGCAGGATCATTGATTGTCGAGATGAATGGTTGTGATCAAGATTCAAGTGGTAGAGGTCTTCTGAGCAGTTGACCGCATAGCAGAGAAGTCGGGACCTTATTTATTTTGTGGAATGCCACCAAGTGGTCAGTAAATGTAGGATCAAGCGCTTACCATCTTATCAAAACCCGCAGATAGTGGTAAAGGCGCAACTCTATTTCCTTATACCATAGCGTAGTAGGCCCCAAGCGCCACGGTTTGACCCGCGTGGGCAAGATGCTGGCCCGCGACCAACAGTAAAGAACCTGAAACTAAGGGTTGGTTTCACTTCTAAACCAACGAAGTAGTTTTCAATAGTAATGCACTGCCAATCGGAGGTGACCTACATAGGCTGGCATGAATTGGTTTACGCTTGAAGAAATATCTGTTACTGCACAGGAGAAATGTTGTCTCGGACAACTTGAGATATCAATGGGAAAAAAATGCTTCGCTCTAACACTGCAGCTTTGATACACACAACTTCAGTGGCACACGCCAAGAACTTTTTAACTATTTCTTGTTTGTGTGACCGTCGGCTCAAACGTTAAGATGTCTAGAAAAAAAAATTCAGAAAAACTACTAGATCACGTCCGGACAATAATGTTGTTATCGCACGGATGAAATACCACTCTGATATCATTAAACAACCTTAAACATCTAACTCAAAATCAATTAGTAGTGGGTAAAGAAGCTACTCAAATATATGTACTAGTCCCTCTGTTCCATATTATTTGCCCATTCTCTATAATCTTGTCATTAATCCAATAAAAAACTAAACAATTCCGTTTATAATGTTTTTGAAATTCCTCGTACAGAATTCAATTAACTCTGTTAATTGATGCCGAAAACATGAAGCATGTTATCTTGGCCGATACATATACAAGGTGCATAATCAAGAGATTCTCTTGATGGTAAGCTAAACCGATACCACATATATTTCTCGAAAAATGAAATACCTTGAATGCTTTAGCGTATCTCCAGCTTTTATCAGTACAATATTCAAATTTGAGTAAAAAGTTAAGGTAAAAGCTTCATTAATGGAGTCGGAAGTAGTCCATCAAAATTTGAGCAATGATTTGAGTCTTAGAACTAGTCGATTATAAGTCCTTGTATTTGATCTCAGCACAACGACTAGACCATTACAAGTCATTTTCATTTTGACTTTGCATTGCAACGGAAACGGACACAGAGAGAGAGAGAGAGAGAGAGAGAGAGAGAGAGAGAGAGATTTAAGCACATTTACATATAGGGAAAAGAATAATTGAATGGTTCCAATTTCCAACCACAACAAAATTGACTGATTGTATGGCGCCAAAATAGCAACAATAATAGACTTGGTTGCACTTGTACCTAGCTAGCCATTATTTCTTCGACATCGTCAAGTAGATGCATCAATTATTTTAAGCATCCATTGCCGTTGGAGTCTTTGGACCACCCAATTTGGATAATTCAGGTGTTCGGATCAATTTAAGCAAAACTTTATTAATTTTGGAGACTAATCTCATCGTCTACGAACGGAGAGTCCAATTTAAGGCATTTTGAACCTGAGATTTTAGGGGGAGTCCCAATCCTAGTAGAAGGCCATTATTTCATCTAGGATACGTGATTTGTTATTAGTATGTTGTTGGTATTCTGATATCCAATACTATAATATTATTGTGCAGCAGACCCTGAAGAACCAACCACAACTTAAGGATCGTTGATGGTCATGATTGTAGAGGAGAAGTACCAAACCAAACGTACGCAGAATTTGTACTTAGAAACCAAATTACAAACAAAACGCATAAGAGCTGCCAAGATCTCCGGTGGTTTGACTTATGGTTGGTTTGGACCTAGTCTAAAAGGGCTAACAAACTAGAGATGATTCCATTAATATTAAAACAACAATGCTTCGAAGGACTACATTAACGGTGACAAAAGCAAACTCTCACAAATAAACAAACTTACCATTCGAAAATACAAGTTCTTTCACCAGAACCCAATTGAAACCTCTCAACCAAAGCTCTCTCTATAAAATTAATCTCACAAAAGTAGTGTTTCAACCAAGAGATAACAAGATCCAAAGAATCGACAAGGATTGGAGTTCCACCAAGTGACCTAGGCCACATCACAAAAAGATCTTCCCAAACCCACCACAGGGGGACAACCGAAAAATGATGAAGATGAGTCCCGTTTTTTTTTTTTTCCACCTACCTTAGAAGTGAAGAAATATTTCAATGATTCTAATTGGGGGATGATGCTGTGCAGTGGTGTGCGCAGCACCTTGCTACGCACTTTCGAGCCATCAGATCGTGCATCTAACGGTTTGGATCTTATCTCGGCAATGAACGGTTCTCGATCATTTGTTGTCGAGATGAGATCCGAACCGTCGGATGCACAATTCGACGGTTCGAAAGTGTGCAGCACGGTGCTGTGAACCTCAATGCACAGCACCAACCCGAAGTCATTAATTGAGAGAGTCAAGAAATATTCCTTGCCAAAACTTAGTTCCTTGCACCCAAAGTCCTAAACCAACAACAAAACCTCCAAAACTGTGGGAGTATTTTGCAAGTCCAAATCAGCCAAAACATGTATTCTCATCCAAAAGAACGGCGTTTCAGTTTTGCTCTTTAAAAAATAAATACTTATTTGCAATTTTCAAGCTTAAAAATAATAGGCTTATTGAAATAAAAAAATATACAATATGGATCTTCATTGATAGATTTCGATGCGATCTATCAAACTCTGCAAAAAAAAAAAAAAAAAATCGTAAGCCTATTATTCTTAAATTTGAAAATAGATTCTTATTTTTTAAGTACTTATTTGAGAAAGTGGAATAGCGCCTTAACCACAGCCTTAGATGGGTAAAGCAGAAGCTTTTAGAGTCAAAATTGCATAATGGTGTCCGGATGGTGCACACCATGTCGAGCCGAATCCCATATGTATAGTGCTTCCGAAGTACGATTAAATACGAGTAATTTATCAAAATTGTGCTAATTCTCTGTGTTCGACCAATTCACACGAAATTTTGTCCCACCTTTAATTGAGACTCCAGTAGTAGACAGTTGGACTAAACCTTGTGTTGGTCGGGTTTTTCGACCGAATACCTAGTTGTATAAAAATGAAGTATTAGGTAAACAAAGTTTTTTTAATTATTGCAAAACGTTGTTATATATAGTAATCGGAGAGGTTCCAGGACCAACTAAAAAAAATCTAAAAAAATATCCCAAGTTTTCAATCAAATTTTGATGATCTAAACCGTTCAATGTGTTTAAAACGTGCTTTTAACGGTACTCGCGAGAAATCAGCTCAACATATGTTCGAGAAGTGCTCGATGCAAATAGTTTTTCATAAAACATTATATATAGACATTTTATGAAAATATGTTTGGATCGAGCACTTTCTGATCATATTTTGAGATGATTTCTAAAAAGCTCCATTCAAAACATGTTTTAAACACATTGAACGGTTCAGATCATCAAAATTTGATCGAGAACTATGAGATTGAGATTTAGAATATTTTTTTAGTTGTCTCTGGAACCTCCCCGGTAATCGGATATACATGCATGTGTATTTATCTAAACACTGGCTCCGTTCAGTTGTCGAGAAAGTTGTGTAGGAAATTGGTTCCCAGAAAAAGTGAAGTGAGGTGAAGTAAAATAAAAAGAAAATTATTTTCCAGTGAGTGTTCATTTGACAAAAGAATTTTGCAAGAAAAATTAAGGTTTAGTTGTTCATTTGTCAGGAAAAAGAAACTTTCGGGAAAATTTTGTGAGTGTTCACTCATTTTCCTTTTCCCGCGACGCAAAATCCTGTGTTTTTTGCAGGATCACTTTTGCAGGAAAGTAATTCCTGCAGGAAAACTTAAATTGGTAAGTTTTAGAATTTTCGTGCCAACTGAACACTAGTAAAGTTATGGGAAAATTGACTTTTCCATCATTCCCTGTACTTTCCTGACAACTGAACGGGGCCTTAGGTGGAAACCCCAAGTTTTCTACTAACACCATCAATTGTGGGCCCCACTATGCATATATTGAAATAATATGAATCATTCATCTTGTAGGACTTACAGAGTAGTATATTTTCACAAAAAAATAGCTTTGTCAATCATGGATAGGTATATGAAAAATTGAATTTTGGTTTGTAAAATCGACGGTAGATAAGTTTAAAGTTAAACTATACATGACCGTCCATTTTATAAACTAAGATTTAATTTATAATGTGCCTATCGATATCCGGTAAACATGACTTTTTGAGTGAATATTCTACTCTGTAGACCCTAGAAGATGAATCGTTTAGATTATTTAAAAAAAATGCACGGTGAGACTCGCAATGTGTGGTAAAGTGGTAAGAATTAACTCCATATATTCACATTCGAAAAGGATATACACATGGATTTCAGATCTGTGCAAGCAAGCACAAACCTCTTTCAGGCCAGTTTTGGGTCCCAAAAAAATGATCGAAGCTGTTCATTTTGTTTAAAATATTTTGTTTATGGTCCCTACCGAAAATCAACTAAATAGAATATCAGTAAGAGTGTATACGAAACGTTCAGTTTTGTCCAAGAATTTAGCCTTGAATTCTCGGACAAAGTTGCATGTTTCTTAGACACTCTTACCGATATTCTAGTCAGCTGATTTTTGGTAGGGATCATAAACAAAGTATTTTAAACAAAATGAGCGACTCCGATCACTTTTTTAAAACCCAAAACGGGTCTAAAAGAAGTCTGTACATGCTGACACAGATTACACAGTCTGTGTAGATAGCACCGTTCTACACGTTTGTTTTTGTTCGAAACTTTATCTTAAAGTTACTACTTTTACAAGGTCAAAATCAAAATGGTCGAGTTTGACCGACCAGATTAAACAGGGATGATGCTATGGTGTCCCCGTCATTTTGGGGACACCGTAATTTTTGGCATAACAAAACCCTTACAAGCATAACAAAAATCATTACAAGTATAATAGAATCATAACTTGGTATAACCAAGGCATAACCAAAAACCAATCAAGGCATAACCAAAAATCAACTAAGGCATAACCAACCAAGTTATGCCTTGTTATGGTTTTGGTTATGCTTATAATGGTTTTGGCTATGCTTGTAATGAATTTGGTTATGCTTATAATGGTTTTGTTATGCCAAAAGTTACGGTGTCCCCAAAATGATCGGGGACACCGAAGTCATTCCCATTAAACAGAGATGGATTTGTGGATCGAAAAAGAAGGTGAATTAGTCTAATTTGGTGCAAATGTAATTAAATCGAAATAGAGCATTCAAAGTAAAAATCTTTTTAACGGACCAAATGAGTCTTCAACGACTGCATTCACAAATTAATTTGATTTAGTGAAATCCCAAGATGAATTATTAACTACTACTGTACTATATATAATAATAGCACCCCTCCATTACAATGTACAGACCTTTTTGTAGCACGCGGTATGAAAATTGAATACACATATATCATGATAATTACAATGACAACACACCACATCAAATGCACAAGAGTTCGCAACCATCAAATCAATCCCATAAACAACCACCTAAGGTGTGTGTATATATATACATTTATATATACACACACTCAGAATCCAATGAAGGATTCCGCACGGTCTTATCGTACGGGACTTTCCTTTTCCGATCGAATTGCGACGATCCGAACCGCTCAAAGTATGCAGAACGTGATTTTAAGAGTACCCGCGAGAAATAAGCAAATAAAATGATCGGAAAGGGTTTGATCCGAACAGTTTTTTACTAAACCGTTCAATAAAAATTGTTTGAATGAAGCCCTTCCCGATCATTTTTTTATTAATTTCTCGCGGGTACTCTTAAAATTACGTTATGATAACTGTGTGTGTGTGTGGAGTATATATCTCAGAAAACCTATGGGGACCGACATGTTCCCCATCGAAATCATACCGACGTCCGGGCTCGGCCATCTCCGGCCATCAGACGGCCGATTCGAGCCGTTCAAAAATTCTATAAAAAAAACGAGGGGGCCTGTGCGGGAATTAACAGCATCCGATGTGTGTAGGGTGCTTGATCCAAACACTTTATTTTTCGAGTATATATGTATATACATATATATACGAAAAATAGGATATTTGGATCAAGCACCCTACACACATTGGATGCTGTTAATTTTCGCGTGGGCCCCCTCATTCTTTTTTTGGAATTTTTTGACGACCCGGCTTGGATTGCCCGTCGGTACGATTTCGATGGGCAACCTGTCGGTCCCCATAGTAGCTCTCTCTCTCTCTCTCTCTCTCTCTCTATATATATATATATATATATATTTGTCATTTGGCAGAAGAGATCATTTACATCACATAGAAATACAGGAGAAGTACTGGTTGAATTGTTGGGCTTGGTTTTCTTGTAGACTCTCACATTTAATATAGTATCCCAGAATACACAGAAAAGCCCTCTAAGGGAGATAAGGGAGAACACCCATACGAAGATGAAAATATTCGATTTCTTGACCTTCTAGTGAGATATAAGAGTTCTGATCAATTGAACTAACCCTGATCGGTTCGACAACCTAAGAAATACACTCATTTGGGACAAAAATAAACCAACAGATGTCCAACTTGACTCTTTGACCTCTCAATGCATGCAAAATTCTATGGGAGACCACTTAAGTTTATGTTTTTTGGCTGGCAATTTATGCATAAGTGTGAGGTTAGAGGAGAGTTAGTGGGTTAATAAGCAAAGGGAATTCGATGTCTCTCTGTAGATTTGAACCATAAATTTTTTTCTTGGAAGTCAAGGGATACAACCAGATATGCTTAAGAGCCAAATAAAAAAAACAAGTTTAATACCAAAGAAAATTGAATTTTATGCTTCTTTATCAAACAATGTATGAAAGAGTTTTCATGTCCTTTGATCAGCATCTAACCCTTCTTCTTTTTCTCTCCCTTTTATGGACTTGGGGGGCTGCGGGACAACAACGTACTGTCCCGGCTGAGGGGGCCTCGCTCCGGTCTCGCTCCGACGATCGAAAACGTTCACTTCATAGAGCTCGTCGAGTTGAACAAGTATGTAAAAAATTAGCTCGATCGGATATCATTAAGTGCCTAATCGAAACACATATAACTTGCTAATAATGAGTTCTAGTAGATTTGATCCAGTGTTTCGGATCCATTTTTTTCAAGACAAAACGGTTTCGATTAGGCACTTAATGATATTCGATCGAGCTAATTTTTTTACATATTTGTTCAACTCGATGAGCTCTAGGATGTGAACGTTTCCAATCGTCGGAACGAGACAAGAGCGGGGCCCCCTCGACTGGGACAGCATGCTGAAGGGACAACAGCCCCCCAACTCCCCCTTTTATCACACATTGATGAAGAACACGTGGAGGCCCAATTTCATGATCAGTTGGACCGAGCCAAGCCCCGAAAGTCCAAACGATGTTTAATTTCAGATTACCCAAATTGGCTAAATTCGGGCGAGCTCGGAATAGGCCCAAACTTGGTGGGCTGACTTATTTTCGCGCTCCGGTCCATACTCATCAACCCTAAAGGTTGATGATGAACGGTGTTTTTCGGCCTAATTCCTTCGTTTAGGCTTTCAATTGCGTTATTTTGCCGTTTTAGGAAAGATTTGATTCGTTAATAACTCTTAGTCCGTAATTCCTTTAAAGTTGATTCTTTTTGGGAAAGTCTTGTTTTTCTTTCCCGTTTTCAATTTTAGGAAAAGCCCCAAATTATGGGACTTTTATTTTCCAAGTTTATTTTTAGGGTTTCTAAGGTTTTGCCTATTTAAAGGTTTGTAACTTAGGGTTTATGCAGCTTTTTATCAATAATATTCAGACATTGTCTTTTTCTCTTGAGGATTCAAGAACTGCTCGTGGCTACGAGTACCTATCATTCGTTTGATTAGTACGCAACTAATCTCTTTGTTATTTCCGCTGCGTCACACATTTAAAATGGAGTGTTAAAAAAGTTCGTTTGGGAAAAATCATTTAAAAAGGAACACAGGTAAAACTGGGAGTGCCGAGATCTCAGGGGTATAAATGCATTAAAAATAACAAGTGGGGTCGATTTTGACTACTTCACACTATAAAGGGTCTCTATGGTGGGCTTCTAGAAGGTCGCCTTTGGCAGACACGGCCAAACTGAACTTCCCCAAGTTTACGCGTGCCACGTGTACTTCGAAATTCTTGTGAGTCCAATTACGATAATGACCTTATTAGTTCTTTCCCAAAAGTGTCAAAGAGGCTTCTTTTCCTAAAAAAAAAAGAAGAAGGAAGGTTTCTTTGACGCATGCTTCTAAAAGGCCTTGTTCTCTGTAGTTTTTTTTGGGGACTTTTTCTTGTTTTGTTTTCATTTAATTTTTTTTTGTATTTATTAATTTTGCACTTAACTTTTGTGGATTATCGATTTGTTTTAACGGAAGGAATCAAAAAATCCAAAAAAATTGACTTTTATTCAAATATTTTTAAAAATACCCAAGATAAAATCCCCAAAACCGACTTTTCATATAAGTCCACCAGGTGGACAGTGGGGTTTCAACCCTCATCTTTTGTCCCCTTTACACTTCCTCCCCGGAATTATTGATTAAGAAAGTGGAAATCATGAGAATTGGACACAAATATTGGTGGCTAAAATGATGACCCTGCATGATAATGAGAAAGAGGGATAGCACGGGAAACACATGTTTTTCTTTTCTTTTGAGGAATTTTTTTTAACTCTCCTTTGTATTATAGGCACTTCCTTTTTCGCCAGAAAATATACCTATTAAAAGAGGGCAGTGTAAATTAATTATAAAAAAAAAAAAAAGCAAATACAAAAGGGAGTGCAAAAATTATTATACTCCTTTTATGATGAAGCAAGTAACATTTGGTCAATGTAGAATGATTAGTCCAAACCTTGTGTAAAATCAGTTTAAGTAAGTCTAATCTTTCTTTTACTACTTTATCTCATTGTAAGGCATAAAAAAGCACTACTTAATTACGGACCAAAATTGTTACAAAATAAAATAATTTTCGCATTCCATTTTGTTCTCTTACGTTGTCTTTTTCTCCTTACTTATGTGAAATAGCAAAAATGCCCTTCATACGTGAGCCATCAATTTAAAAGTAAGTTCTTCTTGCCGAATTCACGTTTATTTTCAACTGGTCTAGTGCAAAATGAGGACTAAAAAAGATCCATTTCCTTGTGATAAGTTCTTTTATTTTTCTTCCTCTTTTGATAGCATGCAGAAAAAAAGTTAATTAATATTCCCGTGCTTAATAGTTAAAGATTAATCGTTGTTTTTATTTTCAACTTTCTTATTAATTAGACCGCCCTGGTACATAGTACAGTTTAGATGACGAAGAATAAGAAAGTAAAGAATGTTCAAACTGACCTAGGTAATGAAGTGTTGGGATGCAGACAACCTTCAGCGATAGTCTAGTCCGGGGGTGTGGGGGTGAGGCCCGCACAGCACAAAGTGTCGCAATCTGTGTGCTTTGTAGTGTAATTGAAAAAACCCTAGCTTGCCTAGGTTTATAGATTTGCTATGTTTCGAATTTTTTCAATAATCAACCCACAAGCGATATATTAACCCAATCACACAACGAAAAACAATAAACAGAATATATACGTAGAAAATCCTAAACGAGAAAAAACCATAGGAATGAATCATGCACTAATACCATTGTACGATTACAAGTAGTTATTACTCAGTGTTCGCGTATCATCATGAATCCTAAGACCTTGTCAAATTCACTTTCATCGTACTTCTGTTTGATCGCCGAATCTTAAATCCTCAAGCCTTCCAAGTGAATCGCCTTTTGAACTCTACGAAACGGCTTTACGTAGAGATTGAATGTGTTGAAGTAGAAAATTCCTCGAAGATGATTCTTTAGAGCATAGGTATTGATAAACTTTCACTAGTCTTCGAGGTGCACAAACCCTAGCTGCCAAAAGTGTTACGAGATGAAAGATATGAGTTTTGGACCTTATTTTGGTGTCGGTGCCGTTTTATGACCTAATAGGTTGATATTTATAAGCAAGATCAAAGTATGCAGCATGCGCCCATTTTCAAGTGGTATCAGACCCATGAAGTTATGGATTCGAGTCGTAGGAGCTTCATCATGGGGGAGGGATTGTTGGGCCCGGAGTGCCTTCATAGATTTGATTACACACGGTGGCGACTCTAGGATTTTGAAACTATGGGGTTATTTATAAGCACATATTCTCTTACTAATTATAAATAAAATAATTCAGTAGTAATGACAACTTGTAATCTAATCTTGACAAAAAAAAACACATCAAAAGCTCAACAAGCATTTCAACTAAAATAATAAAAGATATCAAAAGGTACGTTCTAATAATCTTACTTTTAGTTTCACCCAAAAACAAAATAAACTCAAGAACTTCTATAGTTGAATTCAACGGGTTCCTCATTTTGAAATATTATGTGATACTAGTTTCTTTGTCGATAACATCAAGTACTTATTTTACGTTTGCGTTTTATTCTATGAGGTGTTTTAACTTTTACTAAGGGTTACAAAGATGAGTAATTTTCAGTGGTCTCGGGCCCAACACCCATCAACACCATACATTTTCGCAGGATCCATACACTTGCCGGTAGATTTCACAAAAATGTGTGGTATTTAGGGGTGTTAGACCACCAAATAATGTTTCTCCAAGGAGGGGGTGGGTTTTTAAGTGAAAAAATAATCTAGTGTGGTCATCAAATTGTAATGGGTGGTGCTTTAAGTTTTAACTTAATTTGACGAGGAAAGGGTTCAAGTGGAAAAATAATTTAGTGTGGTGTCATCGTCAAATTGTAATAGGGTCATTTATTAATTTAGAAAAAAATTTAGTATAGTAATAGTATTTTCCCCCCCTCCATGGGGTCGCCTGACCCCGTTGCTTACTATGTGGCATCGCCACTGGTTACACAATGTCATTGTCTGGAACCGCTCTAAAAACAGACTTGCAGGTGCGATATCGAATGCCATAAAAAGACTTACTTAAAACCTTCCTTAACACCAATTGGTTTTAAGAGAAATGGTAGAAAAGTGGTCCGACAGTAATAATTAACGTTAAGAGAGTTATAGGGAAAACAGAGAGGAGGCGAGAGAAAATTGTTCCTAGAGACAAGAGATAAGACTTGTGCTCCATTAATTCTTTGATTATGGTGGACTGTTTTTCTATTTGTTTTGCGATTTCTATGATTCTAGTTTTCAAGATCTGTAGGGGCATTTCGGATTGAACGTGGAGTTCGATTTCTAACATGAAGCAGTTGCTACATCGTCGTGTTTGACTGGTCACATTATTAAAAAGTGAATGTATAAGATGCACGCAATTTTACTGGGAAAAAGCTCTACACACCTCGTATAAATTATATATGTTACGCCTGTGTTAGAAAAATGTTATGCCTCTAGGTGGTAAATGTTATGTCTCTCAATTGTTAACGGTGCATACAGTATGCATTGTTTCTCTTATTTGGTAAAATGTTACTTCTCTCGGTGAGAAATGTTATGCTTCTCAATGAAGGGTCAAGCTCCCATCCAGTCACCCTTACCGTCCAGTACCGGCTAATCGGCCATTTTCCGGTGAGAGATGGTTTTGTTGAATGATCGAATCTGTTCATATTGTAGATCTCGTTGAGATGCACAACCATGTCAAAAATCATGTCCATTGGATATCGTTTAGTACACGATCGAAACAAATTTTGGACAAATGAATGAGAGAGGTTCCAATCCAATGTGGCTATGTATTTTTTTCCAAAATAAACTGATTACGATCATGTACTAAACGATACCCGATGGACAAGATTTTTGACATGATTGTTCGTCTCGACAAAATCTACAACATGTTTCGATTATCGAACAAAATCGTCGTTCGTCGGAAAATGGCCAACTGGCTAGGACTAGACGATAAAAGGGAGACTGACTGGGAGCTTGACCCGTCAATGAAATGTTACGGACGCATATCGTATGCTAATGTGTACCATAGACATCATACTGAATTATACTCCCTCCGTCCCATAATATTTGTCCGGTCCGCAAAACGGAGACTACAAAATAAATTCAAATTTTTTTCACAAGTTAAAAGAACTCGTCGAGATCTAGTAAGTTGTTGAATTTTTTTCCAACTTTTCTTACAAAAATAGTATTATTTTTACGTCTCCGTTTTGCGGACCGGACAAATATTATGAGACGGAGGGAGTAACGACGTACTGTGGATACTTAGACTGGTTAGTGCTACGTGAATGCGTGAAGCGAAATCTCGCAAAATCACCCGTCCAGTTCATCTACTCGTACACGTACAAAAGAAGTGCCAAAAAAGTCATAGAAAGAAATTACTTCACCAAACTCTCCTTTTTTATAACAAATCACATGACTCAAGAGTGGGCTACTGTTTCTTTGTTTTCCTACCTCCCATCTTAATTTTTGTCAATTTTATGCAGAGGGCTTTCTTCGTAAAATCACTTTCCTTAGCAATGTCTTGGAAACCCATTTTTGATATTTGGTAAACAACAAGAAAACATTTTGGAACAAGTCTCTCTCTCTCTCTCCTCCGGAGAGAGAATGGAGAGGAGGGATGTCTCCACGAATTGGTTTGACCTTTCTGCACATCTCTCTCTCTCCGTGGTCTACATGATGAGATTCACACGCTTAAATTCCTCCTCTCATCCCCTTCCCCAAACCCTTCTCTTTTCCTCCCTTAAAATCTCCTCTTAACCTCCCCACATTTCATTGTGTAGCCAATTTCCTCAATTGACAGCCTGAAGTCTACATCTTGCAATCGTGCCTCTCTCTCTCTCATCGAGATTTACAATTGGGTTCCAAAGATCTGAGAGTTCAAGGTTGGTGTGTCAAACCTCAACTTTTGATTTGGAAGAAAACCCAGGTTTTGTTTTCCTTGATTTCTATGTTTTCTTGGGAAAAAAGATTAGGGCTTGATACATCTTCATCTATTTGTTAGTCAAAAAGATAAGGGTTTGGCAGTTCAGATTTTGATCACGGAAGAAAATTCATCAAACAAAGAAAGTTGAGAATTTCGAAGGTTTTGATTGATGGGTAATTGTTGTGTGTCACCATCTTTTGGTTCAGACAAGAAAAAGGGCAAAAAGAAACCAAACCCATTTGCTATTGACTATATAGCGACCCGTCCAGTTGGAAATGTTGGATACAAAACCTATGTATTGGACGAACCAACTGGCCATGAAATTGAGCAGACCTACGAGCTGGGCCGTGAGCTGGGCCGGGGCGAATTTGGGATCACGTACTTGTGTACTGATAGATCTTCTGGGGAAGTGTTTGCTTGCAAATCAATATCGAAGAATAAGCTGAGGACTAGAGTGGATATAGAAGATGTGAGGAGAGAGGTTGAGATCATGAAGCGTTTGCCGACGCACCCAAATATCGTGACCTTGAAGGACACTTATGAGGATGATAATGCAGTTCACTTGGTGATGGAACTTTGTGAGGGAGGGGAACTGTTCGATCGGATCGTTGCAAGGGGGCATTACACCGAAAGGGCGGCTGCTTTTGTGACTCGTACGATTGTTGAAGTTATTCAGGTGAAGATCTTTCTTTAGATATTGATGTCATGTTATTGGTTTTGGACGGCCTAGATCTTTCATCACTCTGGTCTATATGGGAGTCAGTATTTGTTTTGGTATTATTGCTACGATCTGCATTCTATTTTCCTAAATTTTTCTTATTTGATGTATGTTTCCATATTTGCAACTGGAGTATCATGGTTAGTTCTATATGATTATAAGCTTGGAGATAATATACACGCCTAAGTAGATATGTCTGTTTATGTGCAAAGGGGAATTCAATAGAAGTCCTTACTGAGAACCCAAAAAGTTCACGTCTGTCTGCAGCCAATGTTGGAAGTTTTGATTTCGTTTCAGTTGTTTCCTGCCGATGACCTTGGTTACTAAGATGGTACATTGTGTTGCCGGCTTCTATGGGTTAGTTGTTGGAATGGAGGGAATTCAAGTCCTAGTTGATGTAAATTTCTTTTTCACTTTTCAGTTTACCCATATGAAAATAACTTATCAGCTGATTTTGGGTAACCTCAAAAGTTTAGCATGTCTTAGTTCCATGCCAAGACTCCTATCTCCCATGATAGATTGTGAAAAGTCAATTAATTGTGGCCTTGTTGCAAAATATGCAACCTTTTCCAAATTCCAATTCTTTTATAGCTAACTTCCTTTTGATAGGTTTTGCTTCATTGTCTTTAGTTTTCCTTTTACTGTTTGGTTTGGACTTTATTCATGGCATTGCTTTGGTCTCAGTGAAGTCAACTGTTCTATTGGCTGTTTCCAGTTTTTCTACTTGCTTCAGAAAAGATTGTTTCCATTTTCCTTCTACTATTCCTCGAAAGATTTGACTTTTGGACGTGCTTCTAGAAATGCAATTATAGTCCTTTTGTTGTGTTGCAGATGTGTCACAAACATGGGGTCATGCATCGGGATCTCAAACCTGAGAACTTCTTGTTTGCAAATAAGAAAGAAACAGCTGCCCTGAAGGCAATTGATTTTGGGCTGTCAGTATTTTTTAAACCTGGTAATGTCTTTCGATACCTGTTCACTTCTTTCATTTGGTTGTTGACCATCATAGACTTCATAGTTAATCTTTGTTTATGATGGCTGAATTTGTTGGATTTGGAACAGGTGAGAGATTTAATGAAATTGTGGGAAGTCCTTATTACATGGCTCCTGAAGTGCTAAAACGGAATTACGGTCCAGAAATAGATGTCTGGAGCGCTGGAGTAATCCTTTATATCTTACTTTGTGGTGTCCCTCCTTTTTGGGCAGGTCAGTCTTTGTTTTCAAAATATTTGACTACTATTTTTCATTTTCTCGAGGTTGTAGCCTTAAAAGTACATTTTCCTTGCAGCCTTCATGTGCAAAATAGGAAAATTGTAGAGTTTCTTTTTATAAAAGTCGTGTGACAAAATTACGCATATATCGCTGTAGTTCAAAGCAATGAAGTGTGTTCCTTCTTTTAAGTGTTTTCCATCCAGTGGTCTTCCTTTCGAATGGTATATTCCCTTTTGCCCCCATGGGATTGCTTGAGGACATATCGGGGTGAAGAGGATTTATACTTTTCCTGAGTGTTGCTAATATTATCAGTGTTAGAATCAGAGACACCCCTACACTTTGTTTGAATGACAACCGGAATTTTCCATAACATTATGAATCTATTTATGTTAGCTGCATGAATGTTTATGCTGCAGTACGCCGTTATATGAAACATTAGAGGAATTGTTCTGGTTTCCTTTGTTGTTTAAAAACCTATTCTTTTAACTGTGCAGAGACCGAACAAGGAGTTGCTCAAGCAATCATTCGTTCCGTTGTAGATTTTAAGAGGGATCCGTGGCCCAAAGTTTCAGACAATGCAAAAGACCTTGTAAAGAAGATGCTTGACCCTGATCCTCAGCGCCGGCTTACTGCTCAGCAAGTGCTAGGTAGCGTGTGGATTTTTTCTATGTAAACAATGCATAGCAGAATAAGTAATCCTTAATAAAAATTGCCTAGTATCATTTTCTTAAAAACCTAAACCATGACTCACTTGTTCAATTTCAGATCATCCTTGGTTACAAAATGCCAAAAAGGCTCCAAATGTTTCTTTAGGTGAAACCGTGAGAGCAAGGCTCAAGCAATTTTCTGTGATGAACAAACTTAAGAAACGAGCTCTTAAGGTAATATTTCAGTGCTTGAATCGAATAAGCAGATATCTCCTAGAGTTGGTTACTTTGCTGTTCAAGATTGTTTGTCAGCGTCAATCAGTCTTAGTGTGTACACAGTTCTGCAAATGCATTTCAGTACTGAAAACACTTTGGCAATTAACAGGTGATTGCTGAGCATCTGTCAGTGGAGGAAGCAGCTGGGTTAAAGGAGGGATTTCAATTGATGGATACTAGCAACAGAGGGAAGATCAACATTGATGAGCTAAGAGTTGGGTTGCAGAAGTTTGGCCAGCAGATTCCTGATTCAGATCTCCTGATTCTTATGGAAGCTGTGAGTACCTTCCTCCATTTGTATGAGAAAGTAGGTGGAAGAGTTTTCTAATTCAGGCCAGGCATTTATATATTGTCTAGAAGTATGTTAGAAGAATCCACTGTAATTGTGACCGAGGCTCCGCATGCCGTGGTCTTGGGCAGGCTAATGTGAAACTGTACCGACGTACAGACGTTACTGATGAAGGGGTAGCCACCAATTACCATAAGGCCGCTGCTAACTGTGGTTAACATACTATTTAGACACTGAAAGTCAATTCTTCTAGTAATATATCGTTGATTCTTCATTTCACTGAATTTATTCATGTTGGTTTTATAGGGTGATGTAGACAAGGACGGACATTTAGACTATGGAGAGTTTGTGGCTATTTCTGTTCACCTCAGAAAGATGGGCAATGAGGATCACCTTCACAAGGCCTTTGAATTCTTCGATAAAAACCAAAGTGGGTATATAGAGATTGAGGAACTAACGGATGCCTTGGTTGATGAAGTTGAGACTAACAATGAAGAAGTCATCAATGCCATCATGCAGGATGTGGACACAGACAAGGTCCGTATTAGTTGTATTAGTTTTTGTTTCTGTTCACTTTGGATTTCCAGTTTAGCATGGATTACAGTAGAAGTTTGGATATTAGACGTCAAGTTATATCATAGTGATCTTTTATGCTACACTTTGGACTTCTGGACAGCATGGGAAGGTAATGAAAATGTAGGAAAATATTGTGAAGTGAGATGCTTCAGAAGCCTCCACTGCTTGAGATCTTACCACTTTAGCATATTATATGGATTCCATTTGATGTGGGAAGATTTTTAATGATTGGTTCAATTCCTAATTCCGTTTCTTGTGTTTGCAGGATGGACGTATAAGTTACGAGGAGTTTGCTACGATGATGAAGGCCGGCACAGATTGGAGAAAAGCATCAAGGCAATATTCACGGGAGCGGTACAAGAATCTGAGTTTGAAATTGATGAAAGATGGATCATTGCAGGTGAATATGGGCAATTAGGGCCGATAGATACACGAAGAAATTACTCAGCCAAAGAGATGAATATTCCCAGGATCTTGATATTGTTTGCTACGTAAATCCTTTTTTTTTTTTTTTTTTATTTCGCAAGTTTCTTTCCTTGTTTTCTTTCTACTTTCTTGTTTATCCGCTCAACCCTGTTTCAGGATACTTGGGATGTGCTTCCTGAGTTATTATTGTAATTTTTCAATTGGGTATTGTTGCTTCTATTGTTTGGATTAGGCGCCGGAAAGAAAGTGTGAATGTGTGATGTAATTTCAGGCAAAAATGGTTATCTGTGGTTGTAAATATTTCTGGCATATACCTTTTGATTAAATGGTCAAAAGTTCTGTACTTTTTTATTTGAATCTGTTTGCCTTTTATGTGGAGAATCTTCCCCAAAAATTTGCGGATAACCTGGATAAAGAAAAGCCAATTGTATGGTCTCTAATTTTTTGCTGCCTCAAAAATTAGTAGTGGTACAGGACTACAGGTATAGGTATATCCTTATGATTCAAAATGGGATAACACATTCTTTCAAACTTTAGAGCATCTAGAATGGCAACTGGGGGTTGGT
This sequence comes from Rhododendron mucronatum var. ripense, assembly GCA_019656295.1. Taxonomy (NCBI): domain Eukaryota; kingdom Viridiplantae; phylum Streptophyta; class Magnoliopsida; order Ericales; family Ericaceae; genus Rhododendron; species Rhododendron mucronatum. Next base: position 1,528,300 of record BPLT01000111.1, read on the forward strand.
GCTGTCCCGGACGAGCGGGGTTTGCTCCGGTCTAGACTGGTTGTTGCCCAAAAAGCATTGCCAAAGCCAGAACTATTGACATGCTAGTGTCACAATGGCATAAATTGACAATACTGTGGAAATGTTATTTCTTCTATTTTTCCTACCAAATTATGCTACCAATTGGAAAATGTACTCAGAAATGACTCCATTGAATCTGTTGCATAATGGCTTCTGAAGGGCTTAAAGGGAAATATGGAAAGTACAACAAATAATACTACAAGAAAACAATGAAGGCTCCTTCCTTAGTTTAGCATGGGCAGCTGTTTTCAGCATTTTAAAGAAACTTCACAGATTTCTACCGGTCCTTCGAACTAGTATTGCTTCCCTCATGATACTCAAACATGCTTTTAGGATACAAATCCTTCCCAAATGTCTTTTGTGATCTTGCAATCAAGTGTCTTGTATCACAAAATCATTGCTTCAACAGATGGAAAAGAGGAATTCTCTCTCTCTCTCTCTCCAAATGATCCTTTTTCTTTCCCTTTCCAGCAACTAGCCCAACTTTTCTCCCTTTCACCATCAGTAGTAAAGCTATTAAGCCAGCCAGCATGTAAGCCTTTATCCAGTGATCTAATGAGGCTCATGTCTAGTCGGAGGATATAGCCCTCTTACTTTTGGTGCTTTGTTGTTCATATTTTTATAATCGTATTTTGGACAGAATCCTTTATAAGTGCCGTGTGCCAATGAGTGTTATCTAACATGAATCATTTCCTTCTGATTTAAAAAAAAAAAAAAACAAAGGATGGCAACGAAGGCTCTTTTGTAGTTCACCTCCACAAAATAAAAAAGAAGGCTCCTTGGTCCACTAAAGCTGGACCTAGTTTTCTCCTTGGTGCATATTCCTCAAAATTCCAACTTGATCTGACAGCCGGAAATGTCCGGGGAACAAACGTATGGAGGAATACGATTACGAAGGATTTGAACTCCTAAGTTTGCGGTTCAAAAAAAAAAACTCCTAAGTTTTGTGTAGCTTCGAGACGAGTATGTACTTAAACCATTAATTGTCAAAACCTTGACTTCACACTTATGCACTGTAACTTGTAGTGAACATTGTGGACCCTAGCATTGGTATCTTCAAATTGGGAAAAAAAAAAAAAAAAACCCGAGTTAGAACAGAGAAAATCAGGTGATTCAGATTTATTGCGTCTATCCAAGCAAAGAGTTTAGAGGTTTCATCTTCCTCGGGTGTCGATGACATGGCCGTAACTGTAAGGGTCTTTTATGATACGATCAGTAATTCAATTCATTTCTAATCGGGTCTTGCTCTATGAAGCCTTTTCAAGAAGAACCCAGAAAAAATGTGCTCTGAAACTACAAATCCTACAATGGGCCTAGAGTCTCCAGAGATCCCTTTGAAGTGCTGATCCATCCATGTCAAACATGGACCAAAACTCATGAATGAGTCCAAGGCCAAGTATTGTGGCTTCTTGGGCCTGACACCAAATTCAAATCTAAAATAGACCCACTAAAGCCGCCGGGATGGCTCGCTAGAAAAACTTGCCAGACCCCGTCCATCTCGCGGGAGGAGAAGGAAGGGGGAGAAGAGTGATAAGTTAATCCGGCTCCGCTCTAATTTGGTACTATTTGATTCCCCCACGTGCCTGAACTATTTATTCGGCAGATAAGCTAATACCCCTGGGTCTAAGTGAAACTCTCCCCACCCCTTAGGATAAACTTATCCGGGTGGATGTTTTTGTCAACATCGGGCATCAACCATACAAAAGAAGTCCCAAGGAAATCCAACCCCAAAAGATTCTGTCGACAAAGACCTCGTTTGATAACGGTGATAGATGGGTGAGATTCGTAAGGTGTAAATAATAAATTTCAACATTTGAATGGGAGGTAAAACATGTGCCAGGCCTAGGATTCTCAACTTCCATTTAACTAGTCACTTTGAAATTACATCATCTAGACCATCCAGTTGAAACCTTTTATGGGCTTTATTGGCCCACTTAAGTGATGACGGAATCGGTCACTTTTTAGAGTTTGTCGAGAATATCACTTACATCAAAATTGCAAAACAAACGTCTTTAAATTATATATGTCTGACTTGAAGTGAGCCCCACACAAAAAAAGGTAGCGAACAATTACCAACCCGTCAATAGCCATAGTCGGGCGACTCGGGCTTATAACCATGCCCGTGATCTATTAATTGCCACTATTGCATAATGGAGCTGACTCTCTCTTAATTGGGTCTTTGGCTAAGTTCATCTAACTTCTTTTTCTTTTTCTTTTTTTTTCGTCAATCAATATAAAAGATCATTCTACATCAGATAATAATCTACCTAATAAAATATAAGGGTGTGGAGACCACATAAACACAAGTTAAAAAAAAGGCTGAGATTCATTTGATCTAAAGGTTGATGTGTGCTTTCTAACTCTCTTAAGAAAACACTCACACTCTTACAAATATATTACAAAAATGCCATCGATTCTATTTATCCGCTACTCGGCTTCTATCATTGGCATTAGGGATGGCAATGGGGACGGGTCGGGGACGGGGGTACTACCTCCACCCCCTACCCATTACCCCCTACCCCATCCCCATCCCCGACCTGATCCCCAATGGAGATTTGTTTTTTTCCTCCATCCCCGACCCAAACGGGGAGCGGGGATCCAAAACGGGGATTCGGGAATTTGTATTTGCGGCACATAATAGTACCTCCATTTCCTACACCTGTATTTCACAATTTTAGCATATACTACCAATTTTCAGCGTATAACAACACATGTTATTCACTGTTTTAGCAAGTACTATCAATTTTCAGCACATAATAACTAATTCCAACACATAAGTTAATCTACAACATTGTTTTTCCAACATTAAGTTAATTCCAGCCAGCACTAATTTCATAATTCCATAGTTTTTCCAACATTACCAAAACAGGAGTGATATATAATATAGTATATATTTATTTATTTATAAATATAAGTATATATTTCGGGGATTCGGGGACGAGGCGGGGCGGGGAACGAACGGGGAACGGGGAGGGTTCGAACGGGTCGGCCGAGATTGCCATCCCTAGTTGGCATTAAAAAATAAAAATGTATTACAAATAGTCAAATATGACCATACCTATGACACTACCGAAATGCGTAGTACTGTAGTTACGGGTAAGCACCAGTATATAATAAACTCCGAGCCCTTTACTTAGTATTTACTATAAAATAAAAGTAAACTCCTAGCCCTTCCTTCTCCGTTGTCGCCTTGTCGGCTTAAGGTCATCCACAATCGTTGTCGGCCACCACATGAATTCTGACTCATACTACCATCTAATAATCATTACTTAAGCACAATTCCGAAAATAAAATTTACAGTATTTTACACTTAGAGAAGCCGATTAAGTGTGCATCTTATTCGAATTACTTGATTTTTAAGCAAATTATGAGAATATAGCGATTCAAAAACTAACGGTTGAGATCATAAAAAAATATCTCAATGAGTTTCATTTAAAGTCCAAGGGATACTTGAACCAAGCCTTTAGTATTTTTAACAGAACATAAAATCCAAGACAAAGCCTAACTTCTTCTTCTTCTTTTTTTTTGTTGTTGAAACCAACAACGGAGGTTATATTAGATTAAAAGGAGTACAAGAGTGATAGGTTTTTACAAAATGTGAAACAATGTTCCTCTCTGATCATGACACAAAGTTCAGAACAAAGCAGCACGATAAAAAGCAAAAACACCCTGAGTAATTGCTGCATTCTTGGCTAACAAATCCGCAACCCCGTTAGCCTCCCGATCGAAAAAAGTGACCAGCACCGAGGAGAACTCAGAAACCAGAGCCTGAACCTCCTGGAGCATCCTCCTGAGCAAACCTGCTTGGACCTGCTTCCTACACAAAGCCGAACTTTATGCTTTAACATTTTTACTCGTACAACATGCAACAATATTACTAGCTAGTGGACTCTCATTGATCGAATTCTATTTAAATCCCGATTCCGTCGCTGACTGTTTATCACCAAGGTTATTGTGGGCATTTTGGTCTCCACATGATAGAGTGTGATTCATGTGATTGTACTAGTTCCTTGGTAATGTCCATGTTAGGACCATCTGTATAATGGTCCAACCATACACATGGCGGCTTATTTAGGGGGATGAGAGTGATGTCCAAAATTGGTCCACTACTACTTATAACCTACGAATTCAACGTTGGCCTGATCGTTTGATGCTTACTTTTTGGAATTTTCTTATCTATAGTTAGGAGATAATTTCCCACATATTGGAGTATGACAAATACATCAAATCTCATATTCATTTTGTCTAAAATTGTCTAAAATTTCAAAAGCATGTTAGATAAAAGTCACCCATCAGAGTATTTCTTTTTTCGAAAAAGAGAAATTTGTGTTTTTCTTGTTTTCTCTTTTTCTTTTTTTTGTTTTTTTTTGTTTTCCGTTTTTCTAAGTATTAGTAGAATGAAGACCCACCTCCTGTAGTAGGCAGCGTCCCGAAGTATTTATTAAGGTTATTAATTTAACTATATCAGAACTTGTGTCAAATTGTTTGGAACAGTTATGCTTTTGAGTACGGCCCAAAAACAATTTCATAAATGTTTTTCGGTTTTCGCTTTTGAATAATTAACTTTTGCTTAACTTGTGACGTAACAAATTTATATCCCACCTTGCCCATAACATTCTACTTGTTATAAGTTGCAATGCAAGCCACTTTTATAGCTTTTCTTAAACGGGAGAGTCTGTGCTAGTGCACTCAGCTGACATGGGACGCCTACTGTGCCAAAAGGTGGCTAACCTTATGAGGAGTAATAAGTAATTCCGTTACTTTTGGAGTATATGAACAGTATATTCCATTTCTCACATAACATGTGAGGCTTACATGTGTCCTCCATGTGACTCTCACATATTATGTAAAATGAGGAAGTATATTGTTTATATATTCCGGGAGCATTGAATAATTTTCCGCTTATGAGCGCGATCTGAATTGTTGATTTTGCTTGGATTTGTCGAGTTTGTCAGTCAATCACGAAATGGGATTGATTGGGCAAGCAAATCAAAAACATGCTTGGAGATTTGTCGAGTTTGTCCACGTGATGTTTGTCTTCTTTTTTTCCCTTTTTTTTTTGTTTTTGTTTTTGTTTTTTTTTTTGTTTTAAGCAAAATGATCTGTTTATTCCAAAGCAAGGAAATAAATGCTCTTATCTTCTGTGTGCTGGCATATTATTGTTATCGACAAGGATTCCAATATTCCATTTGTTCAATCAGCCTACTAGAGGACGACAGCGGACCAAACCTGTCAAACGTGAATCCAACTAGAGCCGACTTTGAGTTAAAGTTTGTGTTGCGGCCGCTTTAGGTTTTCTTAAATTTTTGAATTTCGGGAGCTATAATAGTTCAACAAAAAGGCCTCATTTTTAATTTGCGCTTTGAGGTTGTCCAGCCTAATTTTGTCTTTATTCAAATTTCTTTCGCATTTGTTAATTTTTCGTCAATTTTTTTTTGTGAATTTTTGCTACGTCATGACGAGAGGAATCTAAAAAGTATAAAATTATTATTGAAACCCAATTTTTTTAATAAAGACGAAAAAATTGGATAAATTTTATGTTGTATGTGTGTATATATCTTCTATATTATATTCATAAAACAGAGCTGCTTTTGAGTCCAATAGAAAACCAACGCTCAAGATTTACCCATTTCGTCTGCATAAATCTAGACCATTCATTCAACATTCCTTTTAAGTCTTACACGTTTCCCTTCGATTTTTTGTAAAAGGAATAATTTTTTGAGTGATTTTATTTATAATTTGGAAATGTTCTGGAAAAGTAATGTATATTATTTATGCATTTTCAATGAAAAATATATCACCCCGTAAATACAATTGCAAAAAAAAAAAAAAAAACCACCAATCAGGTCAAATCTTACCACGATTAGAATTAACATATTCGTATATTAACGTTAAAGTCCATTATAAAAGTTGACTTTATAATTTCTCTTTTTCTTTGCAAATCAATATAGGTACTCGATTATGGCCAGTTTTTTCGTGTCCATTTGCCTTTTTTTCCCCTTTAGTCGTAGTATACTACATTGAAACACCATTCAGTAATGAGAATATTTGTGCATTTACACAATATGTGATACTTAATTGCTTGATTACTGAATGGATGTTATTTCCTACTTTGCAGGTTTCTCACTAATCCATCATTGACGGTAAGAATCTCTATTTTACGAGCTCTTCATTAGTTTTTGTTCTTGAGTTCTGATCAATTCAATTGACGTGTGTTTTATTATTAGGATTAAAAAAAATTATAGTATGTTTCTGTTAAAGTTTTGATATCAACGTTGAAGAAATTGGACTAATGGAAAGAAAATTTGAATCATTGATTGACTTTTGCATGTGATTAAAAAGAGAGCAATATGGGTAGCATTGGATTCGTCTCCGATATGTTGCTACTCATATTCCTTGCATTGAATTGACCATTTGGATATCTGATCTTATTTTAAAACACAAATTTTGGTAGGAAAAAAACCAACCAATTTCACATCTCATTTTTCAAGCATAATTAATGTAGCTCCTTCTCTTGCTTATGTATAGTTCAATCAAATTGGATTTGTTTATAACCTTGGTGAAGAGAAATATTCCTCTCTCAAAATTTTAAAGTTCAAACAAAATACTCGGGCTAATTCTTTATTCATGGTCAGATATGCAATATTAAAAGGAACGCAAATGAGCCAGAATTGAAATTGAAGGCATAGAAGGCAATGTTAAAAGTTAGCATTTCAAGGTTGTTGAATTCCTTAGTGATCATAAGTTTGTAGCACAGAGCTATTGGTTTACTATTTTACGTGTAAAATTCTATTTGTTTCTTGGATGATTTCAATTAGGTCGTTTGTTAAGTAAATACGTTAAGTACGAAGTTTGATGTCGGAAGTATGTGCATTGAAAAAGTGTATTTTGCTTTTTGTTGCTCGGTTTGTGTTATGTCATGTCATCTTTAAATAGCTTGGGGCTCCGAGGAAGGGGTCTCCTTCAAATAGGAAAATCGTGCCTCTATGTCTATGATCACCATTAAGAAGACCCTTGAGGAAGGGAATTGATATTCGCGTCCAAACATACGAGCTATTGTAATCATATTAGTTTCGACTCTATTTCCCATATTCATCTTTCTTTTAATTTTTTTTGGTTTTCAGATCGGTGATTAACTGATTTTGTGGCATTGTATGTTGAAGCAAAAAGGACAAAAAAAACAGTAGGTACTCATTGTCCTGACCCTTTGCATATATGTTTTGGCGGAAGTTAGGGCGGTTGGAAAGAGCATGTCATTATGCAGTGGTTTAATTCGCCTAAGTTGTGACTATACTTTGTCCTGAAATTTAGACAAGCTTTTTTTTTTTTATTGATTGTTGTAGATTGATTTTTTCCTTCTTATATCTGCTTAATTGAATCTAATTATATGGATATTGTTTGAAGCTTATTTAAGATAATAATAAGATCATGAAATCTGGGTTTGTTGTTGGGTTGGTCAAAAGAGAGCGGGTAATTCTATTTAGTTGTGTTCAGAAGGTGTTGCGCCGTGCCTTTAGGCACGGACAATTACTAGTATATATACATGACAGTGTTTGTGTAACTGTGTACGTATACATGAGGGCATATGTCATGTGTGGGTGTACATATGTATTTGTGTATATTTATGTGCGCACGCGTGTGAGGACATTTACATAATATGATAATCCAGGTTAATTTGAGCTAGGGTTCGGTGCGGATATTGTACAACACGGAATCCGAACCGAAACTCGCAGATTTTTCTGATATAAAAATGAAAAGCCAAACCCACAGGGAAAAAGTTGAATAAAAACCTTCCTAATTGGTGCAGTTCAGTTCTGGTGAGATTCCCATCCCTATGATCAACCGTAGAACTGCCCAACACCCTTTTTTGCTAGCACTACATCCGAACGCACACCTATGCTTACATGAGAAGTGTGTTCCGCACTGACTAATTAGAAGTGCATCTAGTGTGTGTGGAACTCACTGCTCATGTGAGCGTTGGGTCACTTGGGTGTGTGTGTGTTCTGGTGTGGTTTTAGAATTATTGCTTCAATCATAACGTACAATCAAGCATATTTATAAGATTAAAAAAATGCCACGTGTTGCTATGCAATCTTAAGGTGTCCGGCAATTATGGTTTTTTTTTTTCAAAATCACTAGGATTTGGTCGTTTGTGTGATTGATTGTGCTAGTTATCCTGGTGGCTTTGGCGATTTATGCGCATGGACGTGTGTCCCTACTTATACCTAAACCTACTTCGTGATTTGCCTTTGATTGTCACGTTTTTGGAATATTATCGTTCCCATTTTTTCGTAGATAAGGTTTTAGCTCATTCATATGATTGGAATACGTTGGAATGAAAAATATTCATTTCGTTAAGCGCCAAAAGTCTAGGTACACAAATCCAAGAAAATCAGATAATATACCTTGGACTCGACTTTGAGTAGTGATGGGCATGTTTTTATACTCTCTTATCTGAGCACCCACGAATTGACATGTGCCCCTAATTACTGTTCAAACTGGCTAGTCTGCTCAGCCAGAGAAGTGTCGCTCGGCTGGGATAATCCTTGGTCGGCAAGGATATATACCCACAATCCCATGGTAGAAGCTCTCCATGTTCGTTAGATTGTGAGTAGTTATAACTTCCTCTTTAATGATCCACTACTCTTTGGTTACCTTCGATATGGGAAAGCGCGTCGACCTCCACTACCAATGAACCGCCCCACTTGTTGACAACCGCTACACTCTCCCCACAATCTTGTCCCATGATCATGGAGCACCTCCATGCTGGGATGAGGGCCTATAAATATTAATGGAAAGGACATTTACATGTACGTACTATGTTTTTCACCTAAGCCCTGTTTTTCATCCTCTCTATCACACGTCGACTGACTTAATCATCGGAGGGTCCACGATCAGGAACACCCCCAGTCAGATGACTTCTTGCGGGAACTCTTTGAAGACGAAACTTGTATTGGCTGTCCAGATTTTGGCATCAGCACGTAGTACCAATTAACCCATGAGCCCTGCTATTCGCAAGGATAGCAGGGTAGCCTAAACACATTTTTTTTGCATGATTTTTTACAAATCTTCCTTACGATTAGAATTTCTGTTAACGCAATGGGTACCAATAGTGTAATGATGGCAGCCCTTTGGGATTTCCCACAAACTAATCAAGCCCTTCAAAATAATTTCAGAAAGCTGCTACACACACAGACATCTGTGCATAGATTTTGTTATGGGCCCACCACGGGTCTCACACAAATCATCTGAGCCGTTCATTAAATGTAAAATATTTTTTCAAGGGTCTCTGTAAAAAATAAGCTCAATCCGATACCTATAGGTACTTCATCCAATCATCTAACTTTTCATTCAGATTTTCGAATAATGAAAAGTTATATGGTTGGATCGAATATCTATAGGTATTAGATTGAGCTTATTTTTTACGGGGACCTTTGAAAAAATGTTTTACATTTAATGAACGGCTTGAATAATTTGTATGAGACCCGTGATGGGCCCCACAACAAAATCTGTGTACAATCTGTGCACAGATTGTATGTGCGTAGACTTTCTGATAATTTTAAGAGCTAAACCACTAGCTCTTTGAAATTGTCATATCTTTGGCCAGCCCCACCTTCCTTTGTTCTAGGCCAATCTGTCAATTTCATAATTTTCTTGGTATGTTAATAGGAGTACAATCATGTAATCATGACAAAATCTTGATACTGGTACGTGGATCCTCGTGTTAAGGTGATTTGGACAGGTTCACATGACAAATGAAAAGAGAAAACATGTACGCATGATTGAAGCAAAAAAATCAGATATTTTCCTTGAGCTAGATTAGCATGATTAACCTATTAAGGTTGTTTTTATGTTTCTCGGTTTTAGTTGGTTATCCGTTGTCATTTTATAACTTGCTCTGTAATTGAATTATCTGTAGATGCCGTATGACGGATATTAATGAGCTGGTTTAATCTTACAATTGACATAAAAAAAAAACTATAAGGATTAGAACAAAGGCCAATTAAAAAAAAAAGTCAAATTAAAGCTCATTGTTCAAATAATGCAGTGGTGATTGGATATTTAAAGGAGATTCAATATAGATTATTGGAGACAGCTCTCATTGAGAACCACACGTTTCAACCTAATCCCTCAAAATAATTACTAGTAATTTAACTTTACAACATAGATGACACCTGACTGACTTGAGGGTCCTTGGAATCAAGTGCCTATGATTTACATTTATTTGGTCCATCTTTGTAGGTATTACCAGGGAAGATGCGTGAATTCAGGGGATCAATCTCATAGTTCATTAATTAGGGGCTCAATCAAAGTTCCTGCACGAATTGCGTGAACAGGAATTGATCGTAGCACACTCATGGGAGACTCGAACCTCGGGTGCAACATTGAACGTGCAACTAGGCTAGCCCGAACTAATTTATGCGGTCACGATTGCATTTACTCAAAGGTGCAAATCAACCGATTGGGATTAGCTTAGTTTGTCAAGACTCTTGCATCTCACTAAGAGATCATGAGTTTGAATCTCCATACTTTCGTATGGGTGCTCTTCCCTTAAATGGACTTAAAATCAACTTTCAAAAAGCAAATGAAATAAAGTGCTTTAATAATGAACCATGTAAGTTGTACAAACAGGAATGGGGGTATATAAAATTTGACAGCTGCTAATGTTACAGCAGTTAGGGGTGTGCAAAATACCCGAGGCCTGACGGACCCGACCCGACCCGACCCGAAGGGTTTCGGGGGGGGGGGGGGGGGGGTGGGGTCCGAACATGTGGTCGGGTCGGGTTCGGGTTCAATTTTTCGAAAAAATAAGTTTTCGGTTCGGGGCTCGGGTGCTGTTTTTCCCAACCCGACCAAACCCGACCCGACCAACCCGACCAAAACATGAACAATTCATGTAGTTTTACCTCGGTTTGGTCGGACCCGACCCGACCCGACCAAAAAAATCGGGCACACGGGCGGGTGTACACCATCGTTCGGTTCGGGTGGGTTTTTCTCCTACCCGACATGGTCGGGTCGGGTCGGGTGGCGGGCCATACCCGACCCGCCCGACCCGTGCCCACCCCTAACAGCAGTGGCCGTACAGCAGCCCGGTACAGATGGGTTTTGCGCCCGTCTCGGGTCCCGCAGAGATGATCGGAGCCGCTCATTCTGTTCAAAACATGTTATTTACGGTCCCTGTAAAAAATATTCTCAATCCGATATCGATAAAGCCGTTTTACAAATCATCCAATTTTGCTTCAGAATTTAGACTCCGATCATCTTTGCGAGACCCGAGACGGACACAAAGGCCATCTGTACCGGGCTTCTGTACAGCCACAGCTGTACTTCAATCTTTACTGATAAAATTTGGAACCTATCACTGTAGCAAAACTCAACTTTGGTAGTTGATGATAGAGGAAGATTTTGGGTACTGGTCAAGATACGTTTAATTCACCAATCAAGTATACCGTTGTATCACGATTCCTGTTTTCCTTTTCACAGTACTTGTTTGTTTGGGAGTTGAGTGATAGAGGAAGATTTTGGGTACTGGTCAAGATACGTTTAATGCACCAATCAAGGCTACTTTGACTACACAGGGTGTATTGACTGTATTCTTTTAAACCTAATTTCTTCTTCGTTTTTGTATATTTTGTTCGTCGTTTTTAAATTTTTGTTAGATTCGCGTTTGCTGTGCACGCATTATAGGGCCTATCTTGGTTCCTGCTATTTGATACTGCTATATGAACCATTCATTTTTTGTTTTTCTCGTTGAAATATGTAGTTCTCGTGAAAATTCATGTTGATCGGACATCGATAAGTATTTGATCGTGGGCATTTTCTTACAAGATTTTTTCCTTGCTTTCGAGCATTGCACGAGTACTGGGCTTGTACATATAGGTACATACAAGCAGCGGCCCGTGTAATGTACGTACAAACAAGCAATGGCATGTGTAACGTCCGACAAAGTCATTACATAAATGTTCAAATTCTGTTATGTTTAATGATATCCTCAAAATGTTTAAACAACAAATTTGAAGATTTTATTGATAAACAAACTTCATAAGCTGCTAGTTAACGTTGATTTTTGCAAATTTTTATGCTAATGTTTGTTGGGGAACCATTGAAGCATACCTACTCAGGATGTGGCACTGATTAAAAACTAGGCAAAAAATTCATTTTAACCCCTAACCTTTTCACTCAAATCAAGCGAAGACACTTGATCTTTTAAAATTGTCAATTAAACACCTGAACTATCAAGAAACGTATCAATATTCCCCCTACCATCAATCTCCACACACAACAAACGAAAATGCTACTAGCATGTACGGTTTTTCAACAAAAACCCAAGAGCAATAATTTCCAACAATAACGTACATGTCAGCGTTCTCCGTTTGTTTTGGACAGAGAATGACGGTAGGGGGAATGTTGATGTGTTTCTCGATAGTTCAGGTGTTAAAATGAAATTTTTCCTAAAAATTAGGTGGGACCTTTCAGGCAAAATATCTGCTTGAGATGTCATATTCAGAAACCAACCTTCATTAACTAGTAGTACTGATTGCGGATCAAAAAAACTAGTAGTACTAATTTCTATTCAAAAAAAAAAAACCTAGTAGTAATTACTCCCCAGGCAGCTAAAAATGATTAAGGGGCGGGGTAGAATTGGAACTCTGGTGACAAAATTTGAATAATTAATTATAAACCTTTGACAATATATTATATTTAATACCAATTACTACAGATGATCTTAGGTTAATAATTCCTAATATTAAGAAAATGTTCACATATTTTAGAGTTAATCATCAATAAATGTAGCAAAAAAATAATTTTTAACAATGCACCAAAATAGAAATCGATCTTATTTCAAATCCCTAAAATATTCTAAGATTGATTTTCAAACTAAATTTCAAAAAATTCACCTTTTGAATGTATATGAATCTTTCAACACTCCATAAAACATGGGTGGGACGTGCCACACTCTCCCATTTCTTACTCTCGCCTCTGCTTGTATTGGTGAGAAAAAATGTGAGAGTCAATGATAGCCATGTTCCTTGGAATGGATATGAGGAGTTCAATTTATTCTTCACTTCATAATGATTTTGAAAATTATGACCACCAAAATTTATTGTGGCCTTTTCATTGGTAGAATAAACTCTCAAACTTTTTTTCCCCAAAAATATAACTTCATTTGTCGACACAATTAATAGGTAAGCCTGCTGTGCCCATTTTAATATACTCACAAACTAACGATGAAAAAGAGTTTAAAATAAAATTGAGGAAGTGATAATGAGTCTCATTTAATTTTTGGAATGGGAGAGTCTGTCGTGCCCATAAGACGGGCATCGTTGACCCGAAGTCAAAAGTGTGATATGATCGAACAATTCATTATGTAAACGTGTAGGATAAACCTATAAAAATGAAATCGATCAAATATTGGTAACTCATTGAACGAATCACTTCTTTCTTTTTTTGCACTTATAAATGTCCAAAAAATTATACTGTGGATGAATATGGTTTGTTTATTAAATTATTGATATCCAATCAATTATCGATATCCAATCAACATCTTTGAAAATCTCGTTTTCATGCGTAGAGTTTTACAAAGTGAACGATGCAAACAAAAATATTTTTGGGCTTGGAACAAAACCCGTTTCTTTGGACACAGCCAACTCCCGCTTGCCGGCAATCCCCATTCCTCGTTTTTTAGAGCTTTAAGAAGCAACGAACATACAACACGTGTTCGCTTTGTGTTTCTAAAATCAACCCCCTTATTAGCGGACACTATGCAAATGAAGGCAATTATCAATTAGCACTGCACAATGAAGCAATCATTCAAGATCTCAATTCCATAATCTCGGGATTGCGTATTATCATTCTCTTTGCATATTTATTCTTTCCTAATAGGTTGTGTCATTTTCCTATATATGTGTGGTTGTATCCTGACTTTATTCTTTAATAAGAAACAATTGATTCCAACACCAAATACACAATTTAACACCCCTCTCTATACGCATGCTCTCAATAAATTTTTACTATTATAATTATCATTTTTCTATCTATCTCCCTCCAATCATTAACTCAAAAAACCTCTCTCACAAGTTCTTTTTTTTTTTTTTGTCAGCCCTCACAAGTCTCACAACTACTAAAATCGAAGAGCTGCTGATTTTGTCACTTCTTTTTTTGTTTATAGCACTCCTCTGCAAATGTATTTTTAGTGTAAAAATACACTTATAAAGGAGTGGTGTTAAAAAAAAAAAAAAAGTGGCAAAATCATTTCTCAACCGAAGATAAAGATTGAACTGTCATCTCATCTGCCACATGGTGACAACACGTACGCGAAACAAGCTATTACGGTGGGCAAGGGACACAGAAGAGGGACCCACAGAGAAAGTGGGTTTCCTTTAGTCCCTGTTTGGAGTAACCACCCAATTGTCATGCAGTGGTGACCTGTGAAAGGGACCCAACCAAACAAGTCTGACGTGTTAAAGACAAATCGTACCCATATGTGCCCCCCAAAAGCAGAAAACCAATCAGACTCGTGTTTTATATCCATTCTGTGACGTGGACTACGGCTCCGTTTCATAAACCTTCTTAAAAAATAAGCAGCGTATTTTATATTTTTAAATTTTAAAATAATGTAAATGAAAAATATTTTTTTGATTTTTTTGCACCGTATAAAACATCTTGATGGGATCTATCAATCATAAACACATTATTTTTACGCTTGAAATTGTCTTATTAAAAAATAAGTAATTATTTAAGGTTGCGGAACGGGGCTTAAAACTTCTCACGCTCGGCGCTTCCATTCACTTAAAAATTATATATTCAGAAAATACATATTCATTTTGGACCCATCTTGGGTCTCCCAAAAATATGATCTGAGCCGTTCATTCTGTCTGAAATATTTTGTTTAGAATTCCCATAAAAAATCAGGTGAATCAGAGATCGATAGGGGCACTTACAAAGCATCCAATTTTCTCCCATAATTCAGCCTTGAATTCTGAAGAAAAACTGGATGTTTTGTAAATGCTTCTATCGATATCAGATTGAGATGATTTTTTGAAAAAAACCCTAAACAAAATATTTTAAACAAACTGAGCGGCTCTGATAATTTTTTTAAAACCCGAGATGGATCCAAAACTAATATGTATGTGCCGGTATAGATACAAAATATGTACCTATAGCACCTCTGATCCCATATTGGCACTATGGGATCTTTGTTGGGAAAATATCTGCTCACACAAGATGTATAATCTGGGTATCAAAACTGAGCCCAACCACCAACCGTGGGTAGGGCAAGGGTCCTGTCCAGTCCAATTCCAATCAGTTCGGTTCAGTTTAAATTATTTGTGGGTCCTTTCTGGACTTACAACAATAATCAAAATCATTCACATTTTAGAGCTCATCGAGAACATCAATCACACCAAAAATCAGTGTGCTGTGTTTGGATTGAGATTTGAATTTTTTTTTTGAAAAATAGTAGGGGTAATAAGTGGAGAGAGATAGAGAGAAAAAAGTTGAAAATAAAGGAATCTAGGGGGTATTTTTTAAGAAATGCTTTTTAAAAACCAAAGAGAACAAAGCACACGTTGACCAAATATCGTTTGATATGATTTTAAAATGAATTAAGTTTGGGGGAAAAAAATATGCAACACTAGATTGCAACTCGTTAAACACAACTATCCAAAAAAAAAAATGCTTTTTGTTATCATATCAAACGATATCCGATCAACGTGATTTTTGGTCTGATAAGTGTTCTTGATGAACTCTAAAAAGTAGGACGGTTCTGATCATTATTGTGGACCCAAAAAAGGCTCACAAGTGGGTTCAAACCGGACCGAACTGGTTGGAATGGGGACTGGACAGGACCCTTGCCCACCGGGGTACCCCATTAGGTGTACACTAAATTTGCGCTAGATTTTATAAAAATTATTGTCGATTATTATATTATAGATCGAAGTCATTTAATTTTTTAGAAATATTATTCTAAGAATCTTAATAAAAATCAACTCATTTGGATATCTGTAGAGAGATTAACTCATTTAAATTTTACCCCTTTAAAATCAAAACAAGAATTGATCAGTCATTACCGATATTCAAATGAATTGAATTTTTTACAGAAACTAGTAAGAACATATTTTAAACAAATAGAGCGACATCGATCATTTGTGTAGAACAGACAATCCGATGTATATTTGGTGTATTGAAGCGTGTGATGCACGTGTATAGTCTAATAATGAGCGAATCATGTGTATGGGAGAATTTTGTGCATCTCTACCCAAATTTGTGCCCCAAAATTTCTGTATTCTCTTTCGGAATATTTATCGTTATTTTCCAGAAAAACAAAAATAGATGTAGAGATTACTCCACGTATCCGTCAGGAGTATTTGCTAGTATAATTTACTTTTACTATAAAACTTTGTTGTATTTAATTTAGCGTCAGGGTCGAGGCTTAAATCCATGATGTTAAAAAGAGGAGAAAACTGAATTTTTTTGCTAAAAAAAAGAAAAAGAGGAGAGAGGAAAGAAAAAAATTTAATATTTTTCAATTGAAAAGTGGATATAGAGAAGTTTATACTATTCCTACAAACTCCAATCACAAACCTCTGAATCTCTAAATTCATCTCAATTTCAAAAAAAATTCTCATTTTTCCTCCAATCATTATTCAATTTCAGTACAAATCTAATACTTTTTACATTTTATATTCAAAAAGTGATTTTGGGAGGATCATTTTTTTTTTCTTTCTCAAACTCTGTATATGGAGTATCAAATTTTATCTTTCAAAATAGAGGAGGAAATAGAGGATGAGTTGGAGTAGGGATTTGCTCCAAAATAGAGGAATAGATCGAGGAAGAAATGGAGGAATAGAGGATGAGTTAGAAATACTTTAAACGTTACATAACAAGTTTAACCCCATCAATAAGTGTGAGAGTTGAAGCACTTGTAACAGGCACGGACCCAACGGGGGCTCACACTGGGTCACGCAATATACGTGCCCCCACTCGACTTTGTAAAATAAATATTAATAATTTTAAATAACTAAATTGTACCCAATAAATTTATGATAATGTTCTAATAAACTACTTTTCATTTTCTTTACGAGGATTTTTGTCCAATTTATTTCTTTGAGTGCAATTTTTCATACAATCTTTTTTGTGCAAACACATCTCTTTCTCTATTGTAAGATACAGTTACACATATAGCCACTAATTTGTTATTATACAGATATAAATTGTATTAATTAAGGAACTATGGACGTATGAGATAAATTTACTAATTTGTGTGTCTACTCTTCGCTAACACAAAATTCTAGATCCGTCCCCGCTTGTACATTGACCAAAGTACTTGGTTGTTCAAATTTTAATCAAACGTTGATTAGGATACAAATTAAAAGCAAGTTATTTCTTATAATCCCACTCATTCCTTCAATGGCCGGACCAAAATGCTTTCCACCAACTTCCTCCATCCTTGCACATGATCGCTTATTGCTAAAAAACCAATACTCTAGATTTTTTATTTTATTTTTTTATAATCGAGGAACAGTCCTATAGCCCAGAATGGCCGGACCAAAATGCTTTCCACCAACTTCCTCCATCCTCGCACATGATCGCTTATTGCTAAAAAAACAATACTCCAGATTTTTTATTTTATTTTTGTATAACTGAGGAACAGTCCTATAGCCGATACACAATTGGACCAGACTGTACAATCTAAATCTTGGGGGAACTAGCACGGTCACGTCAGTCATGGTCCCCCACTTACGATCAAAGTACTCGCCCGGTGAAAAATCGAGTCCCTAACCAAAAAGAGTACTCTCAAAATTAGTCATCCGCCCTTACGACTGGAGCAAGCCGTGGGTGGGCAATCGCTACATTGCATCTCGAGATTCTGGAGTTTAATCATGTGCAGTGAAAAGCAAAGGGACACTTGTAAAGTCGGTAGTAATTGTTTTTTATGCTAAAAAGTTAAAGTCCGATAAAATGCAACCACCAAAAAGTGGTGAGCAGAGAATCTCAAGAGGTTCGGTCAATTGAGCATCATAATCCTGCATGTTTGTCTTGTACAAGTTCGCATGTTTTCAATTTAGGCAAAATATCTTAAATTTTGGGTCATTAAAAATTTATCCGGTTGTTAATTTTGAGGCCCCGAAATAAAATGAAGCGCACAAAAATTAACTCGGACATGATTTGTTATCATAAAAAATGTGGTGATCATGATCAAACCACCCTCAACCGGTCCTTTTCAAGCTAATACTCCGTCCCAAAATATTTATTCGATCTGCAAAACGAGAATTAAAAAATAATGCATTTCTCTCCAGAAAAAATTCAAACTTTTTTTCATGAATTAAAATAACTCATCAATATCTAGTGAATTGTTGAAAAAAATTAAATTTTCATTGCAAAAATTATTTTATTTTTATGTTTTCGTTTTGCGGACCGAACAAACATTATGGGACATACAGATTAATAACGATGGATGATCGACAATGACAAGAGTGTAAACCTTACAAAACTAATTAATTTTTAGTGCACATTACACACACACACACACTCTCTCTCTCTCTCTCTCTCTCTCTAGGCATACTATTTTGCTATGTTCAGTTAAGTGTTTTGTTTTGTTTTCTAATTATTATCCTACTTTTTTTTAATCATTACCCTATTTATTAAATTATTATTTTCTCATCTCTCTCAATCTCTCTCCAATTATTACCCATCTCTCCAATCATTACTCTATTTCTCTCTCCACCCATTATCAAAAATAAACTAAACTAAACTCTCAACCAAACAAAGCCTACTCTTGATTAATCTTCAACTTTAGAAATACTAGTAATTTTGGAATCATGCATATGGCTTCCATTTATTTCACTCACTGTACGTAGTTTCTTAGGCCCCGTTTGATAAATTAATTAGCCCTTAGGATTGGACTTGGTAATTCAAAATGGGTTAGGACTATTAGTCCAGGGGACTAGTAAAGTGGGTTTTAAGAGTATTATGAATTCCCCAGGGAATATGGTATTATGAATCCCAACCCAACACATTCTCATTACCAACTCATTCTCATTACTAATTCCTTCTATCAATTCAATTCCATCTCAAACAAACATACTCATTACTAATCCCTTCTCATTATCAATCCAAATCCTAATCTCATCTCCTTACGAATCTCACCCATATATCACTATTATCAAACGGGGTCTAAAGTGTTGTTGCTTTTGTTTTGTTCTGTTTTTCTAATCCGCTCGGGGTTGTTTCCGGTTTTTCATTTCTGGAAGAAGTGAAAGTAAGGTTTTGATGCTTTCCCAAATTTTCAAAATAGTGAAAGCATGTATATTTACATTATTTGGAAATGGAAGTAGTGCACCAAATATATTTTCCATTCCTTTTTTTTTGAAAATTCTGAAAAATAAAAATAGAAAACATAAGTCCTACCAAACATAGCCATAGTTGTTGATATTAAGTTTCCACTTTCTACACTATGACAAGCATTCCAAGCACTTGTCAGAATTAAGGCTCAATTTGAATGGCGTGAATCTTGAGAAGGATGCGAATGTGATGTCTTATTTGCATGATTCCGACGTTTGAAAGAGATGGGAGCGAGAATGTGATGTCATGTTTTCATGATGCTTATGTTTGGAAGAAACAAAAATATAAATGCAATTCTTGATTACATATTCAATCAAGAATCACATTTCAAGATTAAGTGGGAATTTGATCTTTCCCTTATTTGTCTATGGTAACATAAACAAGATTATGGAAAATATGGATGAAACACTAAATAAACTTGATTTATATAAAAATCCAACAATTAAGACAACGTTAATTAAGGACAAAACACCAGACTAGGAATTAAACTTACAAGTATTGAAGCTTAATTGAAACTAAGAACAACAATGGAGAACCCAATCCTAGAGAGAAGGGAGATCCATACAAAAAGTAAGATAGACCCTAAAGCGAGAGAAGAGTCAATACATATCAACCCTCTCTCACACAAAATATCCTAAAACATACCATAAGTATATTGTATACCATAAATGAAAGGTTGAAAAAGTGGCAAAAATATGCCAGAAAGCCATTGGTATCGATACCTATGCGACTAATATCGATATCCAACGTTCTGTTAAGCTTCTGAGTGATTTAAGGTGATTGATATCGATACCTATACAACCTGATATCGATACCTATTAAGGTAGATTTTGTTTGGCTGAACTTCGCAGGCTCACTCCGGCTACTCCTGAACTTGGATTTGGGTGTTATTTAGATCGTTAGAAAGCTTGTTAAATCTATTTTCTAACCCAAGTAGTTTGGATCCAAGATAATTTGTACATCAAAGGATATGAAGAATCTATCCTTAGTTGGTCGGAAAATGAATAGCTTTGGAAAAATCATCCCATCTCCTTCAATTCCCTTGACCCTTAGGCGTCCCGCGCAACCTCCGGCCAACCCATCTTTTCATTACTTTTCGGGCACAACAACGGGGTGGCACGTGGTCTTGGGTACTTGCATGGTTGCACCCGAAGCATTACTTAGCGTTTAAGCATGTCTTATTTATCCAAATTACTTGAAACATACAAAAACTTACCTTACGTGTAATATCGCATTAAAACAACAAAATATGTATATTGACACAACACACTAGAGGATTTAAGCACCAAAATTAAGCTGCAATGGCTTTGTTTGGTTGATAGTTTAGTTTAGTTTTGGTAGTGGATGGAAAGAGAAATAGAGTAATAATTAGAGAGAGGGATAATGATTGGAGAGAGATAGAGAGAGAAATGAAATTAATAATTGGAGATATAGGGTAATAATTGGAGAAAAATATAGGATAACGATTGGAAACAAAACTAAAACTAAACCAGTAACCGAACACAGTGATTGAGTTCTTATCAATGAGCGAGTTTAATGTTACTGATGAAAGCAAATGGGTTCGAGTGGATGTTGGTAGTAATTATCCGGCCAATTGAGTTAATGCATTAAAAGTTACTACGTCAATAACCGGAAAAACGGCAATGGGTTGGGATAGCTCTTATTCCGGTGCAACAGATACTTGTACCTCCCCGGGCGCTCGAAACGACCAAAAACAAAAATAGAAAGACAGAGCTTGAAGAAATTCAGATCCCACCCACCATGGTCGAACAGGAACTACCTGCTTCCAGTACAGACATCCCCTTTCTGAGTTAAACGTGACAACTATGGTGAGTGTGAATTAAAAAGTAAGGCGCGACTTTTTTTTCGTCTTTATTTAAATTTATTGTATGTGTTAGTTTTACTTCAAATTTTCGTGACTTATTGGTTCATCTCGACGAGAGAAACCGAAAAAATAAAAAAAAGTTTGATCAAAAAAAAAATAAAACTCATATTTTTTTTATAAAAAACTCATATTTTTTTAAAAAGACAAAAATAAGTTTAAAAAAAAAGGGCAGTCTTTTGACTTATTTTTTGTATTTTCAAAAAAAATACAGGTTTCGATAAATTTTTTTATACTTTTTCGGTTTGTCTCGTCGAGACAAACCAATAAGACACCAAAATTTGATGCAAAATTAATATATGCAAAATAATTTGAATAAAGTAGGAAAAAAAAGTGGTTAAGCTGAATTAAGCACCATTATTACCACCGTCACGAGGAGAAATTTTTGGCAGTGGTTAAGCTGAATTAAATGATGGTTGTTTCGAATCTTGGTTGGGTATAAGAGACAAGAGTCAATGACAGCTAGGAGTAAAATACAAAAGATAATTTCAGTACTACACATAATTGCCTCTTCGAAAGCTGTGCTGATTTTGTTTCTTGCTCTTGTCATGTTGCCGGGTCTTTCCTGCAGAGCCGCGTAATATGCCCACATCTCGTGCACTCACCGCGGGCTAACGTGGTTGGACTTGGACCCGTACCTCACATATTTTTCACGGATCAAGATTCTCGGTGGGGATCTTATGAAGATTTTTGTGGGATTCGAATTGTTCATCTCGACAATTAATTATTCGAATTAAAAACAAATTCTTTCAAAAGAAAGTAAACTCTTCTCTTGAAAAGTTAGTATTCAATTTGAACAATTAATTGTCGAGATGGATGATCTGAATGCAAACTCAAACCATCCTCCCATAAAGTATTCTCGTAGAGGATCCAAATCCACTTTTCACACTGCATTTGCATAGAAACACGGTTGGTAAAGTAGGGAATAGCATCTCCGACACTACTCTCCAGTTTTGCCTGGTAAAAAACTAAAAATAGATAATATCTACTCTGCCTATTCACTTTAATTTCCATCAATGAATTCCAACACTATTCTCTACTTTTGCTCTCTATCCAAATAAATTTTTTATTTATTTTTGTACATTTACTCAAAAATTTGAGTGGCAAAAAGGTAAATAGAATGAGAGAGTAGCTAGTCTAGTTTGCCCTCTACTAGTAGCTAGTTTTTTTTTTGATAAACTACTAGTAGCTAGTTGAAGTAGACAAAAGCAAAGTGACTAGCCAATTAAAGAGCTTCTTAGGGCATCTCCAGCCATATAAGCATAATTCTAGCCATTTACCATAGAATTTCCCTTTTGGCTAGCCACAAAATATGTCCACCACCCAGCAGCCTCAATAAGAACCTCAACAAAGTAAAAAAATAAAAATTTCAAACGAGCGCGTGTTGGGTAGATCTCATTCTCTCTCACACGCGGCCTTTGATCAGCCTGTGAGAGCTTCGGTGACCTCAGTTGCCGACGGGATCGGTGGCGTTGGAATCATCTCGACGATATCTACAATGCTCTGGGCTCAAAACGATTTTAGGATTAAGTCTCCATTGAAGCCGTTGTTGCCAAAAAAAACGGAGAGTAGCCACCGACTCCGATCTGTCTGGCCAAGCGAGCCTCCGTACTCGCTCACACGAGTGAGGGGTTGGAGCGAGGGGAGCAACTGGCGAGTTCGTAGCGAGGCTGCTGGGAACTCGATTTTGATGGTTTTCGCTCGGGAATCTGTGTCGCCGGAGGAAATGATGACCTTGCTGGAGATGCTCTTAGAACACCTCCATCAAGCTCATCTCACCTCCAACGAGGCCAAACTGGCGACTGAAAGTGGTCCGGCAGAGTTTCCAGCAGCCTCGCTTGGAACTCGCCTTTTTAACCCCCTCGCTTCCACACCTCGCCCCGCCCAGCGAGGTATGGCTGCCTCGCTTGGCTTCCTTCTCTCTGCTGCTCCTTTCTCTCTGATCGCCGACATGATTTCCGACTTCGACGAGTATAGATAGGCAATCAAAAATCAGATTGGCGAACGAATTTCAAATCGACTTTCACCGGCAAGTTCGTCTTCGACTTTCTTCGATGGGTTTTTGATTTTTCCAGCTAGTTTGATCAGTGGGTTTTTGTATGTATATATATGGGTATGTATGTGGCCGGATTTGTTTTGGCCGGCGACTTTCTCCGGACCTGGTTTGGTCATTCCCGTTCCTGTAATAATACATATATATACACACACATGTGTGTGTGTTAGTATGTCTTTTTTTTTTTTTGGTTGAGGCAAATGGCTAGATTGTTGGGTATTGCTTTGATTTGGCGGCTAAGCAAGACAAAAATTCTAAGCAAACTGGATAAATTTTTGCATGGACTGATGGAGATGCTTAAAACATTGAAATTTGAATTTTAGGAAGCCTTTTGGAGATGCTCTATGCAGGGGTTCGGTTTGACGGGACCTTAACTGTGGTTCAGGCTTGGATCATTCCTCCGCAGCTCCGCGCTCCTGTGGCCGGACCTGCAACAAGTCACGAGGGCTGGATTAGCCCAGTGACCCTCCAACGATCAAGTTAGATCTCAGGGGAGGAAATTAGGTCTAGAGTTAGGGTGGAGTAGCATCCCTCTCACAATGAGCATCCCTTTACTTGGCCTTCAAGCCAACGCGTGAGGCGTACACTCGAGTAATAGCCTCGGGTGACGTCATATGTGACGAGAGGACCAAAGCGGTTACGGAGCACATGACAATGCCTGATCCAAATGATTACTGTTGCCACGTGATCAATATGGGACCCATCTGGTGTAACCACCTCCCTCAGGTGGCTTCGGGGGCATCAGAGCAAAAGCATATCACCGAGCGTTAAACCGAACGACATGCCAGGACCACCAAATGCTACCAAACTGGATGACACCACTAACTGTGGTTCAATTCACCTGGCCTCGGTTACTGAGGATGTTAACTGAGGCCACCACACTCTATTAAAACAACGGCTTGTAACCCGGCGGTTATCTCTTACTTCTACCACAAGAGAGGTTAGGGTTCGAGTCTCGTCTGAGGCATTTGGGGTTCATGACTATAGACAGCTTCTAAACCACATGTGGACTACTAACCTACTAATTTCCTCGCTAACCTCCGACTGATGTTATACAGTACTAGCGAATTGCCCGTGCCTAAAGACACTTTCAACATAAGTTTTATATCTCTTAGTACGCAATTCCTCTGCATGAACACATTTGCCTCCAAATTCACATCAACTTTTCCATTTTCACAAAGTATCAGAACCAATTTTTGAGAGAGAGAGAGAGATTTGGTATAAAAAAAAAAAGATTGTTTAAGTAGTAATTCCTTATTTTGTTTTTTTTTTTTCTAATCGTATGATCATAAATTTTTAGAAAAATGATACAACGGTTGTAGAGGTTGCTCTCGTTTATATACCTAGACATTTTTAATAGAAACCGCTCTTTTTTATAATATAGATTGGCAAAAATAGAAAGTGGGTAATGTATCGAATTTTTATTTGACGAGCGTTCGAGCCATAATTCCACTCTCTTTTTTCTTAAAATAGTGTAGATTATGAATTTCTTAGTTTTTTTTTTGCATGGGTCCCACATACACTGCATTATCTGACTAGTATTCAAAACGTCATGCAGTTGAGCTGTCAAATTTCGCACTGCGTTTACATTTCCAAATTCTTGCTCTCACGAATTTTAGTGATATGTGATGTGTTTCAAATATGCTTTTAGGCTCACGCTCCCGATTTATGCACGCGGATCCTGGATAGTGTGATTTAGGGTGGGACCCAAGGTGAATCCGTGAATGTTAGCACGCGTGTATAGTGTTTTGAACGTATACGTAACCGTGGAAGGGTGGTCTGTAGAGCGAGAGAGGACCACAAAAGTAAGGATCCAAACCAAAAAAAAAGGACCACAGAAGTATACTCCGTATATGGGAGGAGTGAGGACAAAGTTCGACGCATGGTATCCGATTGGAAAAATATTGACCTTGTGACGTGTCCGAGACAGTATCCCCGACCTGTCTGTCTGACGTGGAGGTTGGCTAGTAGTAGTATTTTATTTTATTTTATTTTGGACAAAGCCATTTCTCTTGTTTTGTTTGAAATTATTAATGGAAAATTCTAAAATCAGCCCAATAGACTGACAATAGTAGACGTGTGAATATGTATTAAAGAGTGTAAAAAAATAAATAAAAATACATATTTTCCTTACCTTCTAGTGTGCTTATTGTCAGCCAAACTATAGCAAGACCGATTACTAATTAACTAATCCAACTGAAATTTCTCTTGTTTTAAAATTCTTTTAGCCATTTCTATAATCGCATTTTTGTGTGATAGTTATCTTGAACGGATCATATTAGTTTGATCTATTTCTTAGAGTGTTCAAAATTCAAATCATCTTCTTTGTGCAAACAAACCACTTCCTGTCAATCATACGATGAAGTTACGTATATAATCATTAATTTATTACTTTAGCGCAAAAATATGAATTAATTAAAGAATCATAAACAAATTTACTAGCTTATGCACACTACCAATGCCAATTTCTCGATCCGTCGTGATCGCAAGCAATTTTCGCAGGCCACCTAAAACAAGCAAAAAGTCTGTTTGCACAGACATTGAGAACAGATAATAAATAGATTTTTGGGTGAGCCTACATCGAGTTTCACAAAGATGATCCGAACCACTCATTATTTTTAAAATATTTTTTTATAGAGTTGCCGTAAAAAAATAGTTCAATCCGATATCGAAAAAGACTTTTTCAGACTTCGTAGGGTGAAACTAACTAGTTCACCCTATGAATTTAGAAGAAGCCCCTGTTGATATTGTATTGAACTAATTTTTTACAAAAACCCATAGAAAAATATTTTAAGGAAAATAAACAGTTCGGATCATTTTTACAAGATTCGAGGTGGGCCCACCAAAAAAATCTGTGAATCATCTGTTCTGTAATTATCTGTGCGGCTAGCACTTCTCTTTTCACAAGTAGTAATGCCTATCACGCTACACTACTAAAACAAGCACCGCATTTTTTGACTATGTAGGGGGATTTGAAGTAGTAAAAAGAAACGCACCCATGTGATATCAAAAGTAGAAATCGAGTCTAGACCAAAAAAGAAAAAAGAAAAGAAAAGGGGGAACCATTCGAATCTTGTGATCAATGGATAGGAGGTGCTGTAGTGCACTCGGTGTTGTGCGCGTGTCGTATGATATATAGACTGTCGATTTCATCAATCAACGGTTCAGATTAAAAATAATTTTTTACGGATAAAAGATATTTATTACAGGTCAAAATTAAAAAACACATCGCAACCATTAATTGATGAGATCGACGGACCGCGTGTCGCACTACACACGCACTGCACGTAGTATAACACCAGAGTGCACTACAGCACCTCGGATTCCGTGATGAAAAGGATTTTTAGAAAATTTTATATTCAATATAGTCAATGATATTAGACCCACTAAGAAAATAAAAGCCTACTCATCAAATTGAGAAATGAATTGTAATTACCATATAATAGTGATATTCTACACGTAGTATAACACCCGGATTTAAAATTCATAAGGAATAATATTGTACGAAAGAATGTTCTGCTGCGATTCCTTTTCTGATTTTCTTTTACCACCAAGTGAGCGGGCATTTCCAATTGGAGATGTCAAATTATTTTGAAGGTTAATGTGGCAATTTGACATCTCCAATTTGTTATCAAGCTCTTTCTGTTCAACTCTTATGTAAAAAAATAATAATATTGAGCTCATAACTTAAAAAGGAAAAAAGAAAGGTTCAAACGGCACAAATTTTGAAGATTGGCATGGGAAGACTTCCTCGTCAATTCCACGTGTATTTAGCATCAAAGAAACAACTCTGTTGGATGGTTAGTTGCTGTCAAATGTTGATGGTGCGTGGTCCATCTAAGAATTGGTATCTCCCGTAGGAGATGCTCTAAGAGCATTTCCAACGCATGGCTTCACATTAGAGATGTCAAACGTTTTTTGAAGGCTAACGTGGCATTTTGGCATTTTCAATTTGACATCAAAGCTTTCCTTTCTAACCCTTGATGTCAAATAAATGAATTTGATATCAAATTATCCCTTTCCAACCCTTATGTCAAAATACAAATGGTCATTTTTTGAAATTTGGCATGGAGGAGGGAGGTTGTCAAAGTTGGTATGAGAAGGCTTGCCTTCAAATCCACATAGGAATTGACATCAAAGAAGGCTGTTGGATTGGATTGAATTTTGGTGTCAAATTTTACCGTTAACATGTCCACGTAGGATTTGACATCTGCCGTTGGAGATGCTCTAAGAGTATCTCCAACCGGATATGTCAAATTAGTTATGTTAAATTTTTTTTAAAGGCTAATGTGGTATTTTGACATTTCTCATTTGACATCAAGCTCTTTTTCTCCAACCCTTATGTCAAAAAAAATAAAGCTCATAATCTTAAAAGGAAAAAAAAAAAAAAAAACTCGTAAGGCAGTAAGCAAAATCATGTTTGATCTCAACGGAAAGTTTTCAAACTTTCATAATATTTACCTTTTGAAATTTGGCAGGCGAGGGGTAGGTTGTCAAAGTTGGCAATCGAATGAAAGTTGTCAAAGCCATGTCAGCTTTTACATAAGTGAAGGCAGATGAGTTGGATTGTGAGTTGATGTCAAAAATGACTATTAACTTGTCCATGTTAACTTTGACATCTCTCTTTAGAGATGCTCTAAGTCCAAAGGCCCTGTACCGAGCAAAGTCATTACGGGATTGTAGAGATCAACTCAGCCGTCTATCTTAACAATCAACGGTTCGGCATTTTGGCTTAATAATAAGGGCAAATTTTCGTAGTAGTCCCTGTAGTTTTACGGTTGTCTCACTTTCGTCTCTCGAGTTTCAAAGTGCTCGAATTTCGTCCCTGTAGTTTGTTTTACGTTCCAAATTGGTAAAATCATTTACATCGTTAACGAAACTAACGGGAAAAAAAAGTGTTCCAATTTTCAATCCGTTTGAACCGGTGCGAATATCTTATTTTTTTGATCATTTTATCCTTAATGGTCGTAATGAATTTTTGACTCTAAGGCCTTTAAATGAGCACCCTAAGAGAGCCTTGAAACTAAATAAAGAGTCTTCGGGTGCTCGTTGAAAGGCCTTAGAGCCAAAAATTCATTACGACCATTTAGGATAAAATGATCAAAAAAATAAGATCTTCGCACCGGTTCAAACGGATTGAAAATTGGAACACTTTTTTTTTCCGTTAGTTTCGTTAACGATGTTACCAATTTGGAACGTAAAACACACTACAGGGACGAAATTCGAGCACTTTGAAACTAGAGGAACGAAAGTGAGACAACCGTAAAACTATAGGGACTACTACGAAAATTTGCCCTAACAATAATGGAGGACTATTTTTGTCTTTAGTAAATTTTTTTTTTCAAATTTGTTAGTTTTGCATTAGCAGCCCTAATGTGAAGGTGACCATTGCATGGTGGAATATTCTCCATTATGACAAATGGAGCACATTCTACCAATATAGCAGTAACACATCACATGGTACCCAAAATGTGATACTTACTTAAACATGGTTACCAAAGCATTAGCGTTGCGTTCATTTTATTTGGATAACTAGCTCGTCTCGACGAGAGAAATCTAAAATGTTAACAAAATTTATGTTCACGAATCACATAATTTTTTTTTAAATATAGACAAAAATAATCAAAGAAAATTGCTGGCCCAAGGAATCGCTTGTGGATATGTGTTTTTGCGTAATTTGTTCAAATGCTACAATTCCCTCTATGAAGTAATATCTAATAAAATTTGAACCAAAAAAAGTTATAAAAAAAGAACCGTCTAATTAGGTTGGAATTTAATGGGATTTATGATGAAGGGAAGAGGAGGACTATGGTACCTAAGAAAGTAGGAGTATATCACTGATCAATGTCACGAACAGCACACCATTCTTATCCAAAACCCTCGGAACACCCGAAACAAATGAATATCCAATCCAAAATCCCGGATGGAGGGACCGTGCTGCGCAGTCCCGTGCTGCGCAGCGTGCTGTGCGGGGCCATTCGCCGCCGCTCCGGTCTCGGTTTGATGATCGGAAACGTTCACTTTGTAGAGCTCGCTGAGTAGAATAAGTGTACCAAAAATCAGCTTGATCGGACATCATTAAGTGCCTCATCCGAACATTATTATCTTGAAACGAATGGATCCGAAACACTAGATTAAAATCCACTGTTTTTTGGTACACTTAATAATTTCAAGATAATAATGGTCGGATGAGGCACTAAATGATATCCGAATGAGCTGATTTTTGATTTACTTGTTCTACTCGACGAGCTCTACGAAATGAACATTTCCGATCATCAAAACGAGACCGGAGAGGCAGCAAATTGCCCCGCACAGCACGCTGCGCAGCACGGTCCCTCAGTCCCAAAATCCCAAACAGCCATACAAAAAGCCAAATTACAATTCAAAAACTAAAACTACTGCGCCGATTCCGCCGTCCCAAAATGCTGCCCTCACCGTTGCAGGTATCAGCTTCCCGGGGATGCAACAGACACACGCACGCCTGCAAGTTACTTACCAGTGGTGCTACCGGACAACACGGGGTTGTGCTCTAGGGGCCGTTCGTCAATCACCTAATTCTTGAATTTGGCACTCGCTCGTATTTTCAATCTTCCTTGCAAATTTTTAACCGTGTAGAATTTTTTGACAGATTCTTTACTTCTCGCACTCGTGCATTATGTGACAGCTAAATACTTAATGGCGGAGCACATATTTTGGGGTGGAAAGGCTCCTAAATGGTACAACTTGACGCTGACGGTCTTTCAAGAGAAATTACTACGAAGTAGAAGTACTAATTTTCCAATGCGTGATCGCAGTTGGGTGCCGTGTACTAAAGGACGGCGACCCAACCAAACATATCCCTTTTTCCCACGGAATTTACGTCAGAGTCCTCTTCTCAGGCTATTTTTGGCCGTTAAAATACTCAAAAGTCTCAAACTCAAAAAATAATCCTCGCTTATTGTGTGCAATCGTAGTACTACTACCTACCTGAAAATGAAATTTACACTTTGATTTTGCACGTGCCATTTCAAGCAGCATTAACCGAAACTATTTATGGGTTTGCGCTGTATTATTTTAACGACAATAGTTTATGTCTTGTTTGGATGGTAATTTGAAAAAAAAAATTCAATTTAAAAAATAATAATTACTCATACTTTCAATCATTACTCACACCTATTTTCAATCTTTATTCTCATTTCTTTCTCCAATCATTACTTCTATTTTCAATCATTATTCTCATTTCTCTCTTCACTCATAAGCCTACAAAATTTTTGGGAATTGACTTCTACACTCCATTTTTTTACCACATACACTCCATTTTTTTGTATTTATTCAAGTGAATTTACCTTTTTACCCTTTCATAAGTTCACTTTTTTATCCATTAAGGGATAATAGAGTAAATTCGCATCAAATAAAGATAAAAAAAGAAGTGTATGTGATAAAAATGAGAGTGTATAAGTCAATTTTCAAATTTTTTTAAAATTTCTCAAAAACTCATCCAAATACAGCATTGGTTGTTTGCACTAAATAATATTTTAGTTGATGTATATAGGGAGAATGATATGCCTAGAAATCCGTATAAATATGTGTTTTAGTCCATTTAGTTTAACGGAAACACCTCTCTTATAAAAAGGATGGTCAGCTTTTAAAAACCATCAAGTGAGTGGTTTAGTGAAATGCTTAATGAATAGGTTCAAGTCTAGCCGTAAACAATTTCTTTCGCACTCTTAGTCGATGTAAACTTTTAGCTTTGATTTCAATATAAGTGTGGTGAAATTCCCTTGTAGATATTATGTTGGACCAAGAGCACAACCATAATTTTGAGTCAGTCATGAGGTCAAAATTTTAACTAGAAAATGCTAAATAAATTTCTTTACCATAGTAAATCTTTAATATATGTTACTAAGGTATGTATTCTAACATATAGTAGACCTTGAGGAATTTTTATAATTTTAATGATACATATGCATTAGAAGGATAGTAAATACTTATTCCGATATATGGATGGACAAAATAAAACAAAGGGCAAATTATCGAGTTTTACGAACAAAGTTTTTTCAATTTGAAGAAGTTTTGGGCAATTTTATTTATTTTTATAGTTGACCAATATTACAAACATTATTGGGCCAAATTTGTTAAATTAAATTTAAGGGCGTGCAAAGATGAGAGCTTTGAAAAAATTGAATGGTGACCCACTTGCCCACACGTGACTTCCTCATGGAGCTCAAGGCAATAGTAGATATGTGGAGTTGTTTACTCCTATCTACACACCTAGCCATGTGAAGTACCAAAAAAAACACATCACATAATGGTTTCCACATAACATTCTTAATGTCTAAATGGTTAACCCAATTCAGTCGATGAAGGGCCTTATTCCGTTAGGGTTCTTAAAAAGTAAGTAATTATTTGTAATTTTTGAGTTTAAAAATCCTTCCTACGAAAGGTTTTCATTTTCAAAGGGTTGATTTGGCTTTAAAAGTAGAATAGTTTGGCTTTAAAAATAGAATTGTTTTGCGCCAAACTTTTGTGATTTATTGATTTATCTTGGCGAGAGTAATCGAAAAAGTAAAAAAATATGATCGAAACTCATATTTTTTTTTCAAAAAGACAAGAATAAGTTTGAAAAGCTCTCTAATTGACTTATTTTTGTCTTTATTTAAAAAATTATGAGTTTCGATCATATTTTTTTACTTTTTTGATTCCTCTCGATGAGACAAATCAATAAGTCACAAAAGTTTAACGCAAAATAAACAAATACAAATTTTTTTAAATAAAAACAAAAAAATAAGTCACATGACTTATTAATCCAAAACTACCCAAGGTCTATTACTACTAAAAGTCTCTACCTATTCACACTCTCTTAACTTATACTCACACTCTTTTCTTGACAGTTGACATGTTCATGTAAAGGCTAAGGGCAATGATTTATTAGACTCTAATTATCAAAAACAAAAAGTAAAGTGTCAAAATTAATTACCATAACCTAAATAGTGGAAAAGAGTGTGAAAAGTAACTTTCGGAACCGAAAATAAGTACTTATTTTTTAAGAAGGCAATTTCAAGCTCAAAAATAATATGTTTATGCAAATAATTTTCTTAGCAATATGGATATTATTTGATAAATCTTATCCAGATATTTTATACGGTGCAAAAAAAATAAAATAATTATTTTTTATTTATATTATTTTTGAGTTTGAAAATGTGAAATAAATATTTATTTTTTAAGAAGGTGTTCTGGAACAGGGCCTAATAAGAGAGACAATTTTGTTTACAAAGCAACTGTAAATAGGTGTTTATAAAGCTCAATCTCGGTATTCAAAAGTTTTTTTAGACTATCCGGATTAAAGTTAATCTTTTACCGGTACCGAAACAGACAGCTGAAATCACTTAACTCCGTAAATAGCTCTTCGTAAATAAGTTGCTCTCCATTATTAATAATACTCCACAAGATATTAATGCAATGCAAGCTGTCACAAAGCCATGTCATTACCACAAGACTCCTACTAGTAACTATATATTAATTAGGTCGAGAAATTAGGTCGGGAAATCACAGACGCAAGATGAGAGCACTCCCCCACGTGTCGCGATCCCATAAGTTGTTTCTCGGAAGTTGTTCGACCTTTAAGCCGACTCCGACTATATAAACCCCCATCCCCGGCCTTTCTTTCCTCCTCACTTCCATTGTCGTGTGTAACCCGTGAATTACTAGCTGTTCACGCGTTAGCTCTTTCAATTTCCACCCCCATTGAAGTTAGCGTCCCCTTGTGGAATGCGCTTCTGCTGAGTTTTCCTTCCATTTCCAGCCTTCTCTCTCTTCTTTCTCTCTCCACCTATACGTACAATCACTTGTATACGTCCAGACCTGAGGTTTGGTTGATCGGAGCTTGGGGAGGACGAAAGGTTTCTAGGGAATTCTGTTGAGGTGAGTTTTGGTGGTGGAAATTTTTTTTCTCTTTAAACATGCAAGAAAACCGGCTCTAATTTAATTTAATTTAATTTAATGGAATGGGACTCTGCGGTGAGACTCGGACCTTAGGCTACCCTTTGCTCTCGGTGGTGAGTTGTTTCGTGAGTTTCTTATGGGAGATTGTTCATTTCGTAATCCGGCTAGGGAGCTTTGGAATTTGATCATGAGACGAGTTTAGGCCGCTGGTTTTCGTCGGGAAACTTTTAGATTGATTCCTGCTTGATTCTGTTGATTTGCTCTGTTTGTTGAATTTTTTGTTGAGTCTCTTCGTTTTTTGTGTTTTTTAAAAAAATAAATAAATTTTGGCCAACTTTTTGTTTTTCCTGTTGGTATTAATCATGAGGGAGAAATTTTGAAAAACAATTCACCGAAAAAATGCGAAAAATAAAATAAGAAAGGATCTTGATGATTTCAGCCTCGGCTGAATGTTTAAAAATCTCTTCCTTTTATCTTTATTTATTGTAAATTCTGGTTAATTTTTTTTCCCTGTTTGCAACGGCATAAAATTCGAGAAACAATTCACAGACAAAAATGAAAATAAATTAAAACTAATTTTTTTTATTGTTCTGTCTTTTGATGAGTGTTTTTTTCTCAGTTATACGTGCATTTTTTTTTTTTTTTTCAAACATTCGTCCGAACGAAAGAGTAAACAATTTGAACACAAAAATCGAAGGTGACTATAGGCTTCTGTCTCTTCTTCGGACCCGGGGGCTCTGCTGCCCCCGTGGGCACAGTAGCCTACTGTGCCCAACCCAGGATTAAAAACGTCGCCGTATGATTTAAAATAAATTTTTTTTAAAAAATTAAACGGCGATGTTTTTAGCCCTGGGCAGGGGCAGAGCCCCCGGGTCCCTCTTCTTCATGGTGAAGATATTTGAATTTTGGTGAAAAATGTTTCCTAAATTTGGTGTATTGTTGGCTATTACTCTTCGTTTTTTTTCCTGCAATTAAAAGCTATTTGATCACAAGTTTGGCACTGATCGCAACAATCTCCACCAGGGGCGGAGCCATGATTTGGACAGCAATGGCGTTATTTGGTAGAAGTCCACTAATAATGTCGCATGTTCGTAAAATCACAAAGAGAAATCTTAAGTGTAAAGTCTAATTCATCCTATTCTCATTTGTCCGGGCGCCTGCTCTCATCTCTCTCTAAAACTATTAATTGGACATCTCTCTAACATGGTTTCTCTATCAAGAACTGTCCCTCTTCCGTTGATCGTAACTTTCCATGAGATACCTGGAAATTTGCGAGCCTTCATTTTGTGGCTAGGAAAGTTAATTGACCTTTTGCAGTCGTTATCCTGGATATGTCTATGAATCTTAGCCATTTCCCAACATTTTTCCTTGGTCCTTCTCTTCCTCAAAACCAAATCTTTTTTCGGGTTAGTCGGTTTCAGACCTTTCGAAAATATTCTGTAATTTTTTTTGGAGTTGTTTTCCTTTTGGACAAACAGGGATTTTGCAAAAGTTGAAACGGAATATGCTCTGTCATAGTAAAAATCGTATGCTTGGTAATTTGCCTAAAACCTCACTGTGGTCCCCTAACGTGCTCTGTTTTGAGTAATAGTATACTTGGTAATTTGCCTAAAACTTCGCCATGGTCCCCTTTTATGCTTTGTATTAACTAGTGCTGTAAATTATGTTTTGTAATGCACCCCCAACATACTCTTCTGACTTTATTGTTTGTTACTATTTTTTATTTATCATCAAAAGTGTACTTCGGTACACCTTATTTTATAATCTTAGAGAGGAGATTTTATAGTGCACTCCATCAAATCTTTAAATAAATTTTCGTGGTATATTATCTTATTTCTGTTTTCTTACCGTAATTATTCTCTCTGAATAGCTTCTTCAAATACCAAATTACCTTTTGTGGTGAAATTTGGAATTTGAAGAGTGCACTAGTGTTTGAGGTATCTAGTAGAGAGCATGCTAAGGCCTAAGGGTACTAAAAATTTCAAAAACTTATTTTCATATTTCATATTTGGTGTGTGAGATACTCTGAGGTTGAATTATTTCAAGAAAGTATGTAGAATACCTATACTTCTTCAGCAACACTCATTTCTGTCTTCGCTATGTGGGTCTGTGCAGATTTATAACTATGTGTATATACATGTGTTTTTATTGTATTGCATACTTGTGTGTATGATATAGGTGCAATGGTACGTGTTTTTGGTAAGCAGGTGCAATGGTGTGTTAAATACTTGTAAGCTTATGCTATTACTAGGATGATATCGGCACAGCGCAGGATAGGCAGTAAGTACCAAATAGATGTACAAGCTTATAAGTTGTCAATTGTAACCTCCCTGCTAAGGAATAGTATGAAACAACCCTTAAAGTTTTCTCCTTAACTAATGATGCATACTGTGTTCCCTGCTGTGAATCATATGCTTTGAGTAATTAATGGTTTGCACAAAATGTTAGTAGTTGCCTGATTTGTACTTCCAATAGTTTTGACAACCAAGCTCTGGTTGTTAATTATGGTAATTATACTTTCTTGTATCCAGCAGGCAGCATCTGGTATAAATGCGTGGATTTGTTTTCTGGTTCCTGATTTTTTGACTATTACTTCATTTGTTGATGCAGTTTACAGTCGGCAAGTAGTAGAGTGTGCAAAGATGACGGTTACTCCTCAGATCTCCGTCAATGATGGCAACCTAGTGGTTCAAGGGAAGACCATACTGAAGGGTGTGCCCGATAACATTGTTCTGACTCCGGGATCTGGTGTGGGCCTTCTCGCTGGCGCTTTCATTGGTGCCACTGCTGATGATAGCAAAAGCCTCCATGTCTTCCCCATGGGTGTACTAGAGTAAGCAATAAACTTGTTTCTATAGCCACTGTTATCTTGTGGAAATAATTTATTCTTTTAGCCCTTAGAGAATTTGCTGCTGCTGAGATATGTCATTTCGTTGTTCGTTTTCTCTTTACTTACCGTTAACTGTAACCTTGAGGCATCCACAACCTAAAAGTTAAAATAGGAAAAACTATGCTGGCTAAAAATAACTTCCAACCTTGCGCAAAAAAATGTAGAAACCAAAAATTTATGCATTATTTTTTGCCGGTGAATATATGACACCAACAAAGGTATACTTGTCACGAGATTCATCACACATGTTAGGTCAAAATGATTTTGATTGAATAATTTTAATCTGAGTTGCATATTGGTGCATGATCGTTATTCCTAGTCTCTTATATATGTGATGTATGTGATAATCAGCTACACTAAATAGATCCACAAGTGTTGGATTTTTCCTTAACACGTTGCAAAATGTGTGTTATTGTAAACGTGATAAATCCTATCCAACACTATTAAGGACCAATCAAGATGAGTCGGATTTGTTTTGCTCTCTTGCTAGATAACTGTGTCACTGCATGTTTTCACTTCATATACTATGGAATCCATGACATCTGCTCGAGTCAGTGTGTTATAGTTGAGTCAATTTTGGCTTGAGGTGGTCATTCAGTTTGTGTGAACGAGGAACACATTTTTCAGATTTTTTAATTTTTTTTTGAATTACTTCTCTGTAACAGGGGTCTCCGATTCATGTGTTGTTTCCGGTTCAAGCTATGGTGGATGACTCAGAGGATGGGAACATGCGGGAAGGATATTCCTCTTGAAACACAATTCCTGCTTGTGGAGAGCAAAGAGCCCACTGAGGGGGAGCATGATGATTCCCCAACCATATATACTGTCTTCCTTCCTCTTCTTGAAGGCCAGTTCCGTGCTGTTCTCCAGGGAAACGAGAAGAATGAACTTGAGATTTGCCTTGAGAGTGGTGAGTAGATCATGGCCATCAAACGTAAATGGTGTAATTCTTAAGGCATGTCTTCCATTAAGCCAGTCCCATCCCGGCTATCAGTAACGAAGAACCGTGCAATACGGTGGGGTGGAGCTGTTGTTAATGCGTACACAACCAAGTTGGAGAAATGAATCAATCACACTTCCATTCGAATGAATCAAACTAATGGAGATTATAGACCTTTCGGGAAAGAAAAAGTAGAAACAACTGAGTTCCTAGAGAACCGAAACGACATTGTGTTTTGTTGGTGTGATTCTATTTGCAGGGGATAGTGCTGTTGAAACCAACCAAGGACATTACCTTGTCTATATGCACGCTGGAACCAACCCCTTTGAGGTCATCTACCAGTCTGTAAAGTAAGTTTTCTCCCTTTAATGTTTTTTCTTTTCATGGTCTGGTTTCATTGAGCAACAAGGATTTGTTGGTTTCTTGAAAAAATCTGAAACCTAGACTAGCCTTTATGTTCAATCAACTGTTTTCCCTTTGCACTGTTAAAACTTCTTTTATGCGTGAATACTTTACCCTATTTACTCAGTAATGCTTTTGTAATGAAACAGAGCTGTGGAAAAGCACATGCAAACTTTACGCCATCGTGAGGAAAAGAAGGTGAGGATGTCTACACGTAAAACTATGGGGTTTTGTATTTCGAAATGGATTATGTGATCTTTGTGGTGTTTGTATGTAGTTGCCTTCTTTCGTAGACTGGTTTGGCTGGTGCACATGGGATGCTTTTTATACGGATGTCACAGCCGAGGGTGTTGAGGAAGGCCTTAAAAGGTAAGATTTGGAATTGTGCCAAACTATTTTAGATTTCAATTATGGAAGGATGAGGTCCTTGAGGTTCTTTTGAATCTTGGAGTAATTATTTGTATATCCTGGATACTAAGGTATTCTGTGACTATTATTGCAGCTTGGCTGAGGGAGGTACTCCTCCACGGTTCCTTATCATAGACGATGGTTGGCAACAGATTGGTGCTGAAGCAAAGGACAGCAATTGTGTTGTGCAAGAAGGAGCACAGTAAGATACTTCCACTCTCTTGATCTCCCTTGATAGGTTATACGGTTACATCGTGGTGTGCTGAGTTGTGGTTTTAGTTCTGGTAGCTAGAGATTCAGATGACTCCCTATGTGAAAAGATTACAGAGGTTTTGAGAGGGATGCGGGCCCAAAAACAAAAGGAATAGTTCTCTTAGTATGTCATGTGGGAGGGTGTGCCCTGTTTTGGGAAAAGCTGGTTTGGTTAATGTTGTACACTGATCAAAGATCTAAGTAGGAGTTCTGAACATCTGTTCCCAAGGATAATGGGCTTTGATTGTGTCATTAGTAAAGCAAATGAAAACGGGAAGAGGATTATAGTGCATCTAAGTCAGCTTTCTTTGATAATGCTGGCTATTTGATTTCATCCAGATATGACACTATTCCAGTCGATACTATACGAGGCATTGCAAAGTTAGGGTGTGTGGAAAATTATGCTAGAGTTGGCATGGATAAGTCATGGTGCAAGAGTGTTAGCTTATGATTGAATGAACTAACTCACCAATGATAAAAAAGTCTTTGTCTGATATATGTATTTTCGCTGACTCAGCTGCAATGCTTCCAGTTTTAGCATGCAACGCACGCAAGCTAACAGTTAGTTGTCTGTCACAAAATTGGTCTTGCAGGTTTGCTAACAGACTGACGGGAATAAAAGAGAATGAGAAATTCCAAAAGAATGGAAAGAGCAATGACCAGGTACCGGGCCTAAAAATCGTCGTTGATGAAGCCAAGCAACACCACAATGTGAAGTAAGTGGCCAAATTTAGTGCTGCTTGTAATCTTCTTGTTTTTTTGTTCCCCACTCTTCCTCCTGAGTGGCTTGTGATTAGCTGCAAACGTTTCTTTCATTTGTGTCACTTGTTGTAAAATGAAAGCTACCATTTTTAGAATCTAGGGACTAATTGTTTGGTTGCATTTTTTAATTTTCTTGGTCAAATTTGGTTTAATTTCATTTTTAACCATTTGTTGATTCTGTCAGTACATAATAACACATGTTGCATACTATTTGGTAAATTTTTAGTTTAAATTCCGCAAAAGTTGTGTTGCAATGTCAATGGTTTCTCATCACAAGTAAGAAATGGGGGGAAAAAACTGTTGGAAGAACATCTGCACACATTGTTCGAGGGAAGTATTCCAATTTGCACTTACAAATCCCCTATTGTTTCTTTCTTAACTGTCACAGGAATGTCTATGTATGGCATGCTCTAGCCGGTTACTGGGGAGGGGTTAAGCCAGCCGCTGCTGGGATGGAGCACTACGATACCGCTTTGGCTTATCCAGTTCAATCTCCTGGTGTACTAGGCAACCAACCAGACATAGTCATGGACAGTCTTGCGGTTCATGGACTCGGTCTAGTGCACCCTAAGAAGGTTTTCAACTTCTACAATGAACTTCACGCCTACCTAGCCTCTTGTGGAGTTGATGGAGTCAAGGTCGATGTCCAGAACATCATTGAAACCCTAGGGGCAGGCCATGGTGGCAGGGTTTCTATAACCCGGGCCTATCATCAGGCCCTTGAGGCCTCTATCGCACGGAATTTCCCGGATAATGGATGCATTGCTTGTATGTGTCATAATACTGATGGGCTGTACAGTTCCAAGCAGACTGCTATAGTAAGAGCTTCTGACGATTTCTACCCTCGCGATCCTGCTTCCCACACTATCCACATCTCTTCAGTTGCGTACAATTCCCTATTCCTCGGAGAGTTTATGCAACCTGATTGGGACATGTTCCATGTAAGTATAGCAGGCTTAATAGTTACAACTTCATTCAGTTAGTCTCTAGGTTATATATGGAACTTCCTGAACAGATAGGGAGGAACTAACTTCAATGCATTCATATGCTTGGTTTCCTGTTGGGAGTGAGGAGAAAATTCAACAAAAATCAAGTGGAAAGCTATTTTATTATCCATGCTTCCCATTTTTCCCTTTTCTTTATTGGTCATTTCATTAAAGCCAAAGAAGGGGAAGATAATTCCCTTTTCATTTTCCTTTCGTTGTTTTTCCTTTTTTTTGAGAAACCAAACATTCACCAGTGCATCTTTTTGCCCTCCCAGAGTCTGCATCCTGCTGCAGATTACCATGCTGCTGCTCGGTCAGTTGGAGGTTGCCCAATTTATGTCAGGTATTTTCATGAGTTTGTCGTACTTTGTTTCCTGTCAAAGCTTATATTATGTAAGCCAGTGGTTATGATCTGATGACATATGTAACCTTTTGATTATTGGTTAGTGACAAGCCTGGGAATCACAACTTTGAGCTTTTAAAGAAGATTGTCCTTCCTGATGGATCGGTTCTTCGATCCCAATTACCGGGCAGGCCTACCCGTGACTGCCTTTTTGTTGATCCAGCAAGAGATGGAATCAGGTTTAGATTTCTTAACCATGCTTCTATAATACTTGTTCATCATGTCATTTGCTATATATGTTACATGGTCACCGACTCACCGGCGTTGGGTGTTAGGACGTATCTAAATCAGATCCTATCTAATTCTTGTTTCCTCGAACCATCTTTTATGTTGTGAGATATTTAATATGTACAAGGTGTTGTGGATCATTTCACAAATAATACTTGTTTTATGCACAAGTTGATGGTTAACTTGAATGCCAAGTGACGACTATCCTACACGGGTACTTAAATCATTTAGAAGAGTCTATATACCTTAAGAGAGTTTGTAAAACTAACGTTGCATTAAAAAGGTGGATATTGTCGGTTCCAAAGACCTGTAGGTCAAGTGGCATCACTTCAACAGTCTCATAGGAGAGGTTGGAGGTCCAAACCTTTACCCACTTTCCTTGTGTGTATGATGTCATTCTCTTGTACAAAATGAAGAAATGATTTAATTGTCCCTGTTCTGCAGCTTGCTTAAAATTTGGAATGTGAACAAATGCACGGGTGTGGTTGGTGTGTTCAACTGCCAAGGTGCTGGTTGGTGCAAGGTTGTGAAGTCGACCCGTATCCATGATACATCTCCTGGTACCCTAACTGGTTCCGTGCAAGCCACTGATGTTGATGCCCTTGCTCGAGTTGCAGGGCCAGATTGGAATGGGGAAACAGTGGTTTTCGCCCATAGATCAGGTAACATTTCTCTTTGAATTGCTTATTTTTATATGGTTAGCATGTGCATTTGTCAAGTGTTGTTTTCATTTTTGGTTCACTGTTCCCATTTTCTGGACAAACAGAAAACTTGTTTGGGAAACATGCCCTTAAACCTGAAGATGGTGTTGAAGTTTCAGTAATTTATTGTTCACACAAAACTGAAGACAATATGCAAACTATATATGACTATTGATACTTGGCATCCTCCTTGTTGATTGTTCGAGTATAAAGTTTTTAACTTCTTAAGATCCGACTCTCTTTTTTTCTCAAACTTG
This sequence comes from Rhododendron mucronatum var. ripense, assembly GCA_019656295.1. Lineage (NCBI taxonomy): Eukaryota > Viridiplantae > Streptophyta > Magnoliopsida > Ericales > Ericaceae > Rhododendron > Rhododendron mucronatum. Next base: position 1,569,789 of record BPLT01000111.1, read on the forward strand.
GGTGTGACAATTGTGACTGATTTATTGGATGCTCAACTTTGAAGTATCTAATTATGACCTAAACTCGCGATTTTAATTTATTGGAATATAATAAATATTTTCTCAAGCTTACAATGTGCTGTGGATTCAGGGGAGGTAATCCGGCTACCAAAAGGTGCTTCACTGCCGGTGACACTCAAAGTTCTTGAATATGAACTCTACCACTTCTGCCCTCTAAAGGTGGGTCTTTTAACAAATTTGTTTCGTTACATTCGATTCCCCTTATGCATTCATTGGAATAGAAACATAACTCTATTCCATCAATCTATTGTGCAGGAAATCACTGCCAACATTTCTTTTGCACCAATAGGCCTGCTCAACATGTTCAACTCCGGCTGTGCTGTGGAGCAGTTTGAAGTCCATTTGGCCTCCGACAAGAAACCTGAGCACTTTGATGGCGAGGTTCATTCCGAGCTGTCCACTTCTCTCAGCAGAAACCGATCTCCAACTGCGACAATATCACTCAAAGCGAGGGGATGTGGCCATTTCGGTGCTTACTCTTCCCAAGTCCCGCTGAAATGCAAAGTGGGCAATAATGAGGTGGATTTCGAGTACGAACCTGCTACCGGGTTACTGACCTTTGAGATCCCGGTCCCTGAAGAGGAGATGTATAAATGGCCAATTGAAATCCAAGTTTAAGTAGTTTCTTCTAGGGTAGGAGGGAGAATAAATTAGCATTCTATTTTGTGTCACCAATGTCAAAGGGTGGCATTTTCAATCCTGTATTTGTGTATTTGGGCATTTTCAAGCATGTATTAGTTTTATTAGGATGATGGGTGATTCTGGTTTGTCGGTGGGCGCATTTTGTGTTGCAGGGAGGGGGTGAGGGGAGACTCTCTCATTGTTGTGTCTCTGTAATAAAGCTACGTGCGGGTTTCTTAATTAATGTTAAGCTTCTTGTGGATATGTACTTGATGTTTTTTCTTCTTTTTTTTGTCAATCTTTGATTTTTCTTTTTTAAGTGAATGTAGATTTTTCCACGAACTTTTTAACACTGTCAAGGGAGAAATATTTTTTCACATCTATGATTTGTTTGGAAATATTTTGAGGGAGAGAATATACAAAGAGCCCTTCTCCTCTCTCCTTCCCCCAGTTCTGGTTCGGGGAAGGGTCAACGCAAGAATCTGACTTTAAAGCAATCTTTGGAGTTTTCCCTTGTTGTTCTTACAAGAAAATAGTAAATAGGATTTCATATTGAGATCCAAATAAACGCTATTAGGATGGGAAAATAGGGTTTCCCTTATCCGAACGGTTCTTACAAGAAAATAAGTTTCATATTGAGCTCCAAACGCAAGAATTTGACTTTAAAGCAATCTCTGAAGTGTTCCCTTGCTCGAATGGTTATTACAAGAAAATAGGATTTCATATTGAGCTCCAAATAAACGCTATTGGGATGGGAAAATAGGATTTCCCTTATCCAGACGGTTCTTGTTCCACAACACGCATCCACCTTTTCTTATTGTTGCAAGATACCATGAAGTCTAATGAAGAACATGAAACTGTTCCTCTCTCTATTGCCTGTGAAATTGTTACGATCCTAATGTTTCACATCGGCTAAGTATGAGCTTGACCATGTGTATATAAGCTCAGCTCTTGGGCACCTTCCCCTTGTAAGCTGGTTTTCAATAGTGAGTTCTACCCAATGGTTTGTATCATATGTGAAATTGATAAATTTGAATGAATATTCCATGATCATAAATTGAATGGACAAAAGCCAAATCCTCGTTTGTTTTGGCGGAAGTAATAGGGAAGATATATGTTCACATGATATAACCCACCAGATTAATTATGGTCGGAGTTATATTGGTATTGTATATTTCATACTTGTGGTATTTTATATCCTTATGCATATTTAATTTGAATCGTAAAATTAATTTTATTTGGGTTCAAGAATGGGGATACAGATCCTCTGTGAGGATTTTTCTGTGAGGATCTTGTTGTGGGATTGGCAATATGTCAGTATGTGTCGTTATTGGTAGGGGTCCTACCCTGATCTAGAAACTTTCTTAAAAAATAAGCAGCTTATTTCACATTTTTAAACTCAAAAACAAAGTAAATGAAAAATAATTTTTCAATTTTTTTTTTGCATCGTATAAAAAATCTCATCAAGATCTTCCAAATAAGATCCATATTGCATATTTTTAGATTTTAATAAATCCATAATTTTTGAGCTTGAAATTACCTTTTTAAAAAATAAGGACTTATTTTTGGTTTTGGAACGGAGCCTGATAAGAGTATAATTATTTCTGGATAAAAGTTTGATTTGGCATGGAGCCGTCCGTCCAGCCATAAGCCCATCTTTTACTCAAATCCAATCCATTTACCACCATCATTGCCAACGTCCCTCCGCCAAAATCCCAATCGCCTCCATCACCAGGATCGCTGTCGTCGACATCAACCCACCTCCGCGCCTGATATAGCCATATTATCCACCCCCCTCTCTCTCTCCTAGATCTGGGGACCACCACCCTCGACCACCGCCACCTACCATAAAAAATATAAACGTTTAAAATTTGGTGAAGGATTTGGTTGTCATCTAATTTTTGTGAAAAAAGTCGAATAAAACTCATTTTGGTATGACATTTGGTGAAAAAGTGGAGTTGTGTTTTTGGTGTTTTTAGTAAATTTAAGTTTAAATTTCGGTTAGGACCGGTGATGGTCCAATAAACCAAACTCAAAATAACATTTATCTAAAAAAAATTCCTCCAGAAATGGGACCCCCAATTATGAAACCCTTCCATTGCAATTTTAGGAACGTGAAATGACCAAAAGAAAGTTAGGACCGCCACTGACCACCACTATAGTCTATAAAATCACCCAAGAGGATGACAATTACGATTCGATTCATCTATTTCCTCAGCTGCGGAATGTCCGAGTTATCGATTGATATTGTTTTTCACATCAGATCGAAGGAATCTAAGGTTATCTGATTTGCAAAGTATGTGCTCTGTATAATCGTAATAAAGTCAATAGGTATGATTTTTTTTTTTTTTCAATCGTCATACATCAGCGGGGGTTAGTAGGGGGTGTTAAAGTTAGTACGGAGTCCAGAAGCTATCCATAGCTTGGGACCCTAAGGGTATTGCTCCAGCAAGAGTCGAACCCAGGACCTCCCTCATAGGGAGAGATGACATACCAACTGCACTAGGCATTATCTATCCAAATTCGTATTCTCTTTTTTAAAAAATATCAACAGATAAGGTTATCGACTACACTTGTAAGAAAAATGATATGGGTACGAATATTGTACCGATAAGTGAGTGGGACCCTCTATGAAATCCCACAAAAATAATTTGAGACATTTATTTTTGTCTTTATTAAAAAAATGATAATAATTTTTTTCATAACACATAAGCTTATCTGTTTAATTTTTTTTTTAGGACAAATATCATTTTCGTGGTATTTTCATCTTCCAATATTTACATACCCCAGTAATAAAAGGAGCCAACATCTCCCATTCCCAACATCATACTATCATTTCCTCTTTTTCCATTTACATTCTCTTAAATTTAAAATAGCAGACAAAGAACAAAAAGAAGCAAAGTAAAAATGAAGAAGTTTTGTGCCACTCGCCAGCAAAACAAATGAAAAAGAGAAAAACGCAAATAGGAGTCCTACCCAACTCAGACCCCTCTATATCATCAATTCTCCTCTATGCCAACACTACGACGACTACAACAGAGAAGAACACAGCGAGAGAGAAACATCACCACAAAGATCGTGATCAGAAAAAACTCCGAAGACAGAGATTGTGATTGGGAGAGATCGTCACAATGGGAATCGAGATCGTGATCGCGATACAGAAGTGATCCAGAACTGACCTGTGATCGCGAGAAGAGAGAGAGAAGCACCAGCGATCTCGTGATTGTGGTCGAGATCCAGAATCGAGATGTGATCGTTATACAAAACGCAATAGAAGAGAGAGAGAGAGACGAGCACTAGCAAACTCAAAAATAACACGCAGATAAAAAAACTCAAAAATAACACATTATATAGTACACCTAGTTAGGACATTTTCGTCTAGAAATGGACTGTAGACCTAATAAATGTACAATAATGAACCTCTACTACTATTACACATTGAGCTGGACTAAACATCCAAAATCACCTTCAAAAGGATCAGAAAAGCTATGTGCACAGACTGCTGTGCACAGCGGCTGTTTTCTCTCGCCTCGGGTCGCACAAAGATGATCGGAGCCGCTCATTTTGTTCAAAATATGTCGTTTAAGGTCTCTGTAAAAAATGAGCTTCGTCCGATATCGTTAGAGGCGTTAACAATACACCCAAAATCACTTCAGAATTTAGGCCTAAATTCTGAAGTGAGGTCTAAATTCTGAAGTGATTTTGGGTGTATTGTTAACGCCTCTAACGATATCGGACGAAGCTCATTTTTTACAGAGACCTTAAACGACATATTTTGAACAAAATGAGCGGCTCCGATCATCTTTGTGCGACCCGAGGCGAGAGAAAACAGCCGCTGTGCACAGCCTGCTGTGCACATAGCACAGCTCCAAAAGGATCCTAGCCCAATTTACCGAAGAAAGAATTCCTCCAAAAATGGGACCCCCAATTATGAAACGCTTCCATTGCAATTATAGGAACGTGAAATGATCAAAAGAAAGTTAGGACCGACACTGACCACCGCTATAAAATCACCCAAGAGGATGACAATTACGATGCGATTCATCTATTTCCTCAGCTGCGGCATGTCCGAGTTATCGATTGATATTGTTTTTCACATCTGATCGAAGGAGAATTACAATCCTGATAAATACGTCGGCCATGGCGTCTCTGTAACAACTCCCCCACCGAACCCACCCTCCACAACCGTTTTATGTATGGCAACATAAAACCAAACCAAAAGATACCCTCATCCACCGAGTCCTACATACACACAAAAACATATATATGCATATCGTTAACTTTTTCATGGGTATTTCCATTTTCCTGCCTGCTTAGAGCGCGTCTCGTTTGTCAGGGTTGTGATTCTCCCTCGGTCGCGTGGAAATGATACCAGCTGCTGATTCGATCTGAACGGAAACTGATCGGCGGTTAAAGTCGGCGACTTCCGATTGAGTTGGCGAAATCGGTTAGGGTTTTGTTTATGTCGTCTTCCTATCTGAAAATCCTGACCTAATTTCTGGTACCTCAATTTTGAACCTGGGTAATGCTCTACTTTTTTGATGTCTGAGGTACATCGATTTTGATGTGTGATTCTTTCCTCATTATATGAACCACTACAATGTTCATAGCGAACAATACATGGTTCGATTCATGAACTTGCTTGTGGCAGGATTAAATTGTTGGCTTATGTCGGGATCTAGATGCACATAGTATTTTTTTTATAGGTACATAATGTTAGAGACAGAGCTTTTTTCGGTTTCTTCATTGCCATCTATATCTTTCGATTATCTTCATAATCTATGGGGGCCAATCCCTATGGCTGCAAAAGAATAGAGCCATTCGTGAATTGTTCGAGGCTCGACTCGCTAAAGGCTCATTCAAGTTCAATTCGTTTACTGAATGAAGTATTCGGCTCGATTAGGCTTGCGAACCTGGAGTATATGCATGTCGTGAGAATTTTAGATATAAACTTGAATATTATCAACTTATATAACTTGTGAATGTATAAAATGATATGGTTGTATTTATTTATATCTTCTTATCATTTGATATATGTATGAACTTTATTATATACATAATCAATTTTATTTGCAACTCTAGATTTGTATGAGAGCATAAGTACCTTATATTTTTGGCTTGCACAAGTTCGAATTGGACTCAAACTTAGGCAAGCTTGAGCTCGTTACATTTTCATCCAGTTCGAGCTTGAGTTAGAGTTCGCTGGAAACTTAACGAATAAATCTGGACATTCTAATATTCGTCTCCATTCGGCTCGTTTACAGCCCTAAGGGCAATCCCCCATTCCACTAGTGGGGCCCCAATCACTAGCTGTATGTTTTCTGAATGATTTTGTTTCAACTTTTCACTTTGCAGAAGGGTATATGATTAAATTTGGTAGTGTTATACTTATATTAAAAAGGAAGGTGTACGTTACGTTTCCCGTCCTTTACTTTGTTCGATTTCAATGTGCCTTTGGTACGTCCCAGCGCTGCTGCCTAGTGTGAAAATTGTGAAGTTGATAACAGAGTTCTTCAAGCATAATGGTATGCTTTTGGGATTTTGATCCTAGAAAGCAGTAACCCCCTTTTCAGTTATCCTAAATTCCTAACACCCAATTTCGGAAAATTTATCTTGACAGTCCTCTAGCACACAGTATAAACATGGTAGCAGATTAATAGGAAAGCGGTTATATTATATATTCTATGCTTTTTGAAACACGAAAGTAGATGGATGTGGCATAAGAGTTGGAAGTTGAGGGATGCTTAGTCGAAAAGAGGGCATGTTGAGGTTTAATTAAGCACCAATTTCTAGACCTTATTGGTTGGCACTTGGCAGGAGGGAGGAAATTGACAAGTAATACAGATCCAGCATTGATATTCTGGAGGAGACAAACTGAGCTAGTCCTAACTCCCATGTGAGGTTATGTTCTTGACTACATCTCTCAACTTAGGATGAGTATGGATTGCCCAGGAAGGTAGGATTCATTATGATGTAATGGGACTCTTCATCTGTGTGCAGATGGAGATGCTTAGTCCAATTCCTTGCATCTCAATTTCTTCTTTGAATTGGCCGTCTAGTCCACTGGTAAGGCCTTACATAATAGTTCACCTGGTTGGGGAACTAAATGGAGTTGTCAAAGAAACGGCCAATTTCTGACTTAAGGGGAACTGCTGAGATTAAAATCGAACACCACTTTCGTATTTTAGTAGGGGAGTTGGATGCTCAGTTTTTGCAAAATAGGATAGAAGTGCCTCATTAGCTTATATTCTGATTTTATTTGATGAACTGTAGCAGTAGAACCTTATGTGGTTTCTTTCTCTTACTGATTTATTTTGGTATGTTTGAGATTCTTTAGGTCCAAGTGGTGTGATGTAGTATTAAACAAAGCAGCTGTATGCGGTTAAAATGCTATACTATCCACCTCTAGTCAAAGGTAGGGGATGCATATGCAAGTATCCTGTGTCATTGGAAATCATATTCTACGTTGTTACCAGATATTCCTAGCATTTTCCATCCTAAAACGAATGCAAGATCCGTAAATGAGGTGTTTGAACAGGGAGAAGCTGGCATGCCATATTGCCATCCTCAGTGATGGTTTGAGAACCTTGCACTGTGAACTGATGCATTGTGGTGGCAAATGAACCCACGAATGAAGCATAAAGTTTGGTGGTCGGTACATGAATCCCCGGCTCCCCTGCAAGTTGGCGTCCCTATCAATCAATCCATGAAGGGTCTGAAGAGGCCATTAAAGCAGCCGCTATGATATGCTGGTGAGTGCTCCAGTTGACCCTTTGGCATCTTTCATATAACTTTTCTTGCCATCTCATTCGTATTCCTTTGAATGCTTCGTTTGATTTGAAGCGAAGCAGTTGACAAGAAGAATTGGTGATATAGCATGAGGTTCTTCTGCCTGAGAGCTGCGAGGTACCTTAACAAGTTAACATTGTAATAAGATTAAAAACATGTAAAGAACTTTTTGGTACTACTAGACAAGAACTTCACATGGTAATTCATGAGGACTGGTTTTTTTTTCTTCCTCTCTTGATAACCAGGTGTCTGGAGCAGCTTATGTGCACATTGACTAATACTTGACTATTTAACGGCATACATATATAATTTTTTACAAGCGAATTTCATATTCGCTTCTCTGCTTTTAATTTTCTCTCTTAAACTGATCCACATCTATTTCTCCCAACCGCTAATAAGCAGAAGAGAGCAGATGTCGTCATTGAGATCAAAGGGCACCCTTTAACCTCAAGCGGTTGGTATGGTGGTCTAGGCTTGAAACTAAGAAGTTTGTTCCATCCTAAGATTTCATTTTCAAGATCTCTCCGGTGCTATCAACTCTTTTGATGCCGGTCTATACAGAGTTTTGCTTTGTCTTTAAATGGGCCCACACTAGTGGATGGTGAGATTGATTTTTCATGATTAGTCGAGTTGCGCAAGCTAACCAGGACACTTGATTATAAAAAAGCAGATCAAAGGTTGTCTGTCCCACATCGGGGAAAAAAGTAAAGTAACGATATTATATTATAAGGAAACGCGAGCAGCTACTGTATAATCTGAGGTTAACCTTTTGAGCCAAGGGTTAGCGGGCCAGCTGGCTCGGGCCAGCTGGCTCGGGCCATTACAGTTGGTATTAAAGCACAATCCTAGTCTATATGGTGGGGGTCACCTCTAAAATCTAGTACGCTAACCCAGCTGGCCCGGGCCATTACAGTTGGTATTAAAGCACAATCCTAGTCTATATGGTGGGGGTCACCTCTAAAATCTAGTATGAGTACACAAATGTGTTGTATAGAGCTAAGTATCACACCATGGACTAGGGAAGGTTGCTGGAAGACTGTGAGACCTCATGTCCCACATCGGTGAGCAACGTTGAAAAAGCAATGATATATAACAAATTCCGGCTGGTTACAGTAGTATAACTTGATATTAATCTTTTGAGTCACGTGATTAGGCTAAGGGTTAGCATGGACGCCTGATTATACAAGAAAGAAAGAAAAGATCCATGGTCGTCCTTGATATCTCTGATCAGTCTTCCGGTCTATGTCTGCTTAATATAACTACAAACACCGAAATATAAGTAACAGATCAACTTTTCTCTAAAGCTGCCAGGAGCACTAGAAACTCTTTGTTTGAATTCAATAATCTGACTATCTGAGTAAAATAATCTTTAATCCAATCCCACTCCATAACTCAAATTCACGCCGAATTCAGTTGGGCTCAACTTTTTACTCAATTGCTTTTTACTTGAGTAATTATTCGATGATCTTGGAACACAATGTTGCCTACATTGTTTTCTAACCGTTTACATTGCGACAAATCATGCGGTAGAGATATTTATTTGATGGTCGAGATAAAGAGTAATCCAAATTGTGTGGTGGTAATCTTTTATTTGCGGACTACCATACGGCAATGTCACATGATATTCCGAGAGTATCCAATAATTGATCTATTTGAGGCCTGGCCCTGAGATTTTCGAGGCTCTCGGTGATGTAAGAAAATGGGGCCTCCCATATTTTCTATGTAAATTAGTTGTTCGATAAGAGAAACTTAAATGTACCTGTGGCTCAGTGGCAAGTGTGCGAAGCATAGGTTCTTGACCCTTAGGTTGCGTGTTCGAGTCCTAAAAGACCGTCTTAAAGTAATTTTTTTTTGGGTAAAATTTGAACAATTGTCCGTGAAAAAGAGTGGGGATCGAACTCATGACCTTACGGTGAGAGAGCAAAGAACTTACCACCTGATCTACCCTCACTGATTTGTAGAAATTTGTCTATACATAATTTTTAATATATTCCAAAATTTTGAGGCCCTACAGTTGAGCTGAAAACGGGAGCCCCAAGGTGTATTTGCTTCTCTAAAACTAAGTCATTATCCCATTAAAGGCTTTTTCTCGAATGCAGTATTTACTTACATTTGAATTCATTATTCATCCATTAAAAACGAGAAACATGTTCCGCTTGCCAACTCCTCGGTCAAAAAAATGGGAAATACGTAGATAGACCAAATTAACCCCATTAAAGGGGCCAAGGAAAGTTTGAATTCAGGGGTATTTTCGGAACAAATGCCACATAAGTGGCTAACCTCATACAAGTGTATTGATTGATTACGGTTCTCTCAGTCCAGCCTTTTTAAATTTCTATGGAGACATCCGACAAAATATCCAGCCGCCTTGATCCCCACGCAAAAAGATAAAAATATCCGGCAGCCGCGCAGAGGGCTTTCTTCTCTTACTTAATGGACTTGGTCTTCGACTTCACATTCTGAGGAGGAGGAGCAGAAATGGCCGGTAAAAAGCCACATATTCTAGTCTTCCCATTCCCAGCACAAGGTCACATTAACCCAGTCCTCCAATTCTCAAAGCGCTTAGCCTCAAGGGGCCTCAGAATCACAATCATCACCATCACTTCCGTCGCCAAATCCATGCATCTCCAACCTTGCGGTGCCTCCATCGAAATCGAGCGCATTTCTGACGGCTTCGACGAAGCCGAAATCACCTATGTCGTCCAAGCCCACCTCGGCCGTTTCGTCGCCAACGTTTCACAAAACCTCATAAACCTCGCCGGGAAATTTGTTTCCTCCGGCGACCCCCCGATTGCGCTTGTTTACGACGCGATCATGCCGTTCTGCCTCGACGTGGCGAGGAAATTAGGGATCAAAGGGGCACCTTTTTTTACTCAGGCGTGCGCTGTTTCGGCACTGTACTATCATTATTATGAGGGGAATTTGAAGATTGGGGATCGTTTGGGAACAACGTCGTTTTCTATGCCTGCGATGCCGGTGATGGAGATTGGGGATTTGCCGTCTCTTATACCGGATAGGGATTTGTATCCGGTTTTCTTGAGCCAAATGGTGAACCAATTCTCGAATTTTCAGAAAGCAGATTGGCTGCTGGTGAACACTTTTGATAAGCTGGAAGAAGAGGTATGTGTTTGTTGGTATTGTGTTTTGTTTTGTTTTTGTTTTTGTTTTTTTTTGTGGGGGGGTGGGGGGTTCGGTATTGTTTCTGGAAACAGTTTTTTGTACTTTAAAATATTAATTCAAATGGGGTCAAATTGATAAACAAGTTACCCTTCCTTCTATTTCAATTTTTTGTTCCGAGAAAATTCATATCAAGTTATTTCAAATGCACTTGGATTGATGAACTATTGAACCCGGAAGTGTGTTTGGGATTCAGTCCCCAATCTCCGTCCATCCAGTTTGGGTCCAATTTTGAGCCGTAGTGGGCTGTAGCCCCACCTGGAACCCAAACCATAATTGAACATGTAAATTATAAGCTTCGCTGAGAATATATTTCACTTTGCGAAAATTTTCTCGAGAACTACTTCTCTTCAACAATTTCCTGAAAAATGAACGGAGTCTAGTCTATATGTATGTATTCTCTTTTTGGTAGTTTTGGAAGCAACAATCACAAAGGGAAAATGGATTTACTGATGCTAATTATATTTTCACCAGCTTTCTCCCAGTAGGCTAAAACAGAATTTGGTTCTACTAGGTACTGAATTGGATGGCAAGTCAGTGGCCTATGATCAAGACAGTAGGACCAACAATTCCTTCAGTATACTTAGACAAGCAGCTGGAGGATGACAAATATTATGGCCTTAGTCTCTTCCACCCAAGTGCTGAAGCTTGCATGAAGTGGCTAGACACAAAGGAGAAATCCTCAGTCGTTTATGCTTCCTTTGGGAGCATAGCCACTGTGGGAGGGTCTCAAATGGAGGAACTTGCAATGGGTCTGAAGAACAGCAATGAAAACTTCTTGTGGGTAGTCTGGGCTTCAGAAGAGAGTAAGCTACCCAGCAACTTCGTCGCCGAGACATCGGAGAAAGGTCTGTTTTTTGTATTGGTTACTCTGTATTTTGTTTATGGAAACGCAAACTTGATTTTCATTTTTCTTGTTGCGAAATTCTTTTTGAAATGTAAGCCTGGTCTGGCTAGAGGCTTAGAGCTTCTCCAACCAACACCTTCATTCTTTCAGAATCGTTGTCCGAATCTTTGAAATGAAGAATGCGTTCTCTCCTACCATTCTTCATTTGATACTCTCGTATTTAGACCAAAAAACCATTCTTCATTTCCTTTCTTCAAAATAAAGGATCAATTTTGATTCTTTATATATGAAGAACCATGCATCCAGATTATAAAGACACAATGAGAAATTATCGTATTTAGACCATGTTCTTTCTCCTCTTCTCTTAGCTTGTGCTACTAGATCTATCAACGTGCTTTTTAACCCATGCACTTCAAATTCAACGGCTTTTTGTTTTATTGATTTTCTAATATCAAGTTTACAATGTTTTGCAACAATTTGCAAATGTATCCCAAACAGGTCTGGTCGTGAATTGGTGTCCGCAGCTTCAGGTTCTGTCCCACCAAGCTGTGGGGTGTTTCTTGACTCACTGCGGGTGGAACTCCACCTTGGAAGCTATGAGCTTGGGAGTGCCGATGGTGGCGATGCCGCAGTGGACGGATCAAACAACAAATGCAAAGTACATTGTGGATGTTTGGGATGTAGGGGTTAGGGTTAAGGTCAATGACAAGGGAATTATCACCAGAGAAGAGGTAGTGTTGAGGATTGAAGAAGTCATGGAGGGAGAGAGAAGGCATGATCTTAGAAGGAATGCAGGTAGGTGGAAAGAATTGGCTAAAGAGGCAATGGATAAAGGTGGAAGCTCTGATAAGAATATTGGGGAATTTGTTTCAGAACTTGTGTGCACATAGTGGTTTATAATGGCAATTGCTAAGCTATTGAATGGTCATTATTTCCTATGTTTGGGCTTCAGCTGTATCCCTATAAAATCCCACCAAATTAATAATAGTAATTTGATTAATCTTACCACACTTTCATGGAACTTTTTGTTTTTTGTTTTTTTTTTTTGTCAAACTTTCATGTAACTTTGTTGCCTATCCGTTGTGGCTATATGTCCGAGGTTGCAGAGCGGGGACCTGTAGTGAGCAACCCTATTGCGCTTCCTGTAGTGAGCAATCTGAGCCGTTCATCTCGATAATCAATAGCTCAGATATGTTTGTTATTTTTTATCAGTAAAAGATAACTTTGACCGGTAAAAGTTAACAACGAATCTAAACGATCGATTGAAGAAACAAACGGTTAGGATGATCACTACACTTCTGTAGTGACTTGCTCACTATAGGATCCCCGGGTTTCCAAGTTAGACATTGGATATTTGCATATTAAGTTGAATATAGCGCTCATATCCAATCAAACAAACGTGCCGGAAAAATTTTCAATTGGTTGGTACATATGTTGAGAAGAGCACTAAGTAATTGGGTTCAATTTAAAAATTAAATACTGTGTATGTACTATATAACAATGTAACGATTTTGGGGTCTTAGGTATTGTATGACGATCTCCTAGGGCTACAATTAGTAATTCCAATTTTCATCTAGTTCATTAAAATTGTACTTTTGGGTAGTTTAATTACGTCTTTCTCCTATTAAATACTATGTTTTTTTTACTTTATAATAATTTGACAATAGAAGTATGGAGGGATTTGAAAAATTCAAGAACCATATATTAAACCAAACTTCAAAATAAAATTCATCTAAATCAATAATACCTACTACTATAAAATTTGGCCCCTAATTATGAAACTCTTTTTTTTTTTTGGTTTTTTCCTTTCTTTCCATTACTCCTTCCTCTGGCTCGTATTTGTTACTTTAACTTTTGGAAGAATTAAAATCTTTGTTAATTAAAGTTGAATTTTAAAAATAAATCGAACAGTGGAGTCGGGGATAAACCTTTTTAGGAAGGTTAGGTAGTGACCAAGAAAAAACTTGAGCCACCGCTAACGACCATTGTAGAATTACTCCAGTGCAAACAGTGATAATTTTGATGCGATGCGGTCTACAGTAGTATTTATTTATGGGATGTCTGGGTTATCGATTGATATCGCTTTTCATGTCTGATCGAAGGAGAATTACAATCCTGACAAACACGTCTATCATGACGCCTCTTTAACTGCAACTCCATCACCAAACCCACCCTCAACAACCCTTTCTATTGCTTCAATGTTTACTCTTATGAACTACTAGTTCAATGATGATAGTCTACGAATACCATTTGATTTGATTTCTGCCATTTTCATCTGACACCTTCTTGTGGGTTCTTTATTAGGGAGAAGTAGTAATGCAATCTAAATGCACATACATTTGCCGAGTGAGATTTTGGTTTTCCTACTTGGGCTGGGGACCAATCCCACCTTTCAGTGGTGGAGGGCCAATTAAAGTCGGGTGGCCTAATCACTAGCTGTATGTTTTCGGGCCTTTTCCGTTTAGTTTTCAATGTTATGTTCCTTTGGTGCATCTTAGTTTAGCGCTGGACGATGCCTACCATCAACATCACAATGTCTAAGGTGGACCCCTGGACGTTGATAATAATGTAGTTGTTCAAGCATAATCGTAAGCTTTTGGGTTAGGCTCATTCTAGAACACCTTTCTAAAAAATAAGTATTTATTTCACATTTTCAAACTAGAAAATAATGTAAATAAAACATAATTTTTTGATTTTTTTTGGCATTATTCAAAAGATCTTAATGAGATCTATCAAACAAGATGTAAATACATTATTTTTGAGCTTGAAATTACATTCTTAAAAAATAAGTACTTATTTAGATTCTAGAACGGGGCCTTATGTACCATTTTCTAGACCCTATTCAGAGGTGTTTCCACTAACTAACAAGTTGTAAACTACTCCACTATTTTTTGATTTTGTTCCTAATCAATTTTTTTTCGCATTTGTTAGTCCTATGCGTAGCTTTTATATATTATTGGTTTGTCCCGACGAGAGGAATTAAAAAAGTAAAAAAATTATTACTTTTACACAAGTATTTTTGAAAATATCCAAGAAAAAGTTAAAAAAAGAAAATACTGATACCCTAAAGAGAGGAAAAGATTAATTTCAGGGCGAGACATACTGAGCTAGTTCTAACTCCCTAACACGGTGAGGAAATAACAGGCTGCTGTGCCGCCTACCTGCCACAAGGGTCTCGTCCCGAGTTTGAAGACATTATTTGAATCGTTCATTTTGTAAATCTCGAAACGTTTATTAGCCCTAACAAAGAACAAGTCAATCAGACATCTACAACCTAGTAAACGAATCACATTTTTTTCTCAGTAAATGAACGGCAACTATTATTTGAAGAATACACAGCAGAATATTTTGGTTTTCTCTGAGCTTATGATCTCTTATTGACTTGGTTTTCTTGTTGGCTATTATATGCGTCGATCTCTGTAAAATGAACAATTTGGATTTTGTTTTCAAGCTCAGGGCGAGACCCGTAAAATCGGCAAAATCAACTGGGCCATGGACCGTGTCCAAAATGAGGCCCCTAATTATGAAACTCTTGTTTTTTCATTGATATCTCTGTCTCAACTTGAATTCATTTTTGTGATTATGATTATATTCTAAAATAGGTTAAAATATTTGTCAATTTAAAACTTTTGGATGAAATTTGTTACTCCTAGTATTTACTTTTGACTTAAAACTTGAATTAAAAACACGACCAATAAAATGGAGGGAGTACCTCAGTACCAGTACGTTCTACTATTTTTTAGGGCTGGGGAGTGACAACTACCAACTAGGAGTGTGCAAAAAATCCGCAACCCACCCCGCCCTGCCCCGCCCCGCCCCGAATGGTCTCGGGCTGCTTTGAAGATAGGCTTCGGTCGGATACAAGTTGGGTTCTGTTAGAAAAATGAGTTTTCGGTTTGGATTTCGGGTTTGTGCGTTTTTTTTTTTTTTACCCGATCCGACCTGACCAACTTCAAACCGACCAACCCGACCATACTCGACCTGACCGAAAAATTGGGCTCACAGACGGGTCTATACCATCAATCGGTTCAGTTGCGGGCCTATACTTTTCGAACCCGACATGGTCGGGGTCAGGTTGCGGGCCATACCCGACCCGTCCGACCCTTGCACACCCCTACTAACAACCGAAAAAGTTTGACCGTCATTGATGGCCACGATTCCTTCCGCTGTTCATTATGAAAAGATGTGTAAATTTTTAAAAAAATACTTTTGTTTATAATTTTTTGAAACAAATTTAAAAAATAATGTATAAAATACTTTATTTTTTGGGATACTTAAAGAATGGTCCTCGGGTTCAACCTTTTGTAAGTTTTCAACCGGCACTTTTTTTGCACTTATGTTTTCATCCTGTATTTTTTTTAATACCAAGAGAGACCCATATATATATATATATATATATATATATAGAGAGAGAGAGAGAGAGAGAGAGAGAGAGAGAGAGAGAGAGAGAGAGAGAGCTGGATTAATGGGACCAAAACATATCCTCCTAGTCCCCGTCCGTGATTTCCGTTGATTTCTAAAATTTCAATTCCAAAATTTTAGAGAAAATCTAATCCAATTCTCCCAAAACCATTTAACCCACCCCACCCCAAAATCTTCCATTCCATTTTGCAGGTTTTGAATGCGGCGAGCGGCGGTGCAATAAAATGACGATCGGTTGCGAGCGGTGATCGGCGGCGCATGGGGAAGATGCACGCACGGCTCATGGAGAAGATGCATGATCAGATCATGAAATCGGTCCCATATTCATCGGCGACCCCCGCAGATCGTCAACCTTGGATCGGTCCTCCTCGTTATTCTCCTCCTGTTGTTTCAACTGCTCCTAGTTGGTGACCAACTCCTCTTCCATTAGGAGGTAGTCCTTGATCCTCTCCAGATTTAAGAGGCAGAGCTTGCACTTGGTCACGGGAGTCACCATCAGGAGCCGCGCCACGGCCTCTGGTCCCTTTTGTTTGTGTTGTTTACGGCTGACTTGGGCCGGCTGGGCCGGTTGCTCGAATTTCTTCTCTTTGTCGTCGGCGTCGTTCTTTCTTGCATGACCTATTTAGTGTGTTTCCACAAAATAGGTGATGTTCATATTTTCATGATCATGATTTCATTAAATCGATTCGTATTTTAAAAAATGTGTCATGAATATGAGGCCAATTTCATGAATTCATGATGTTACGTTGTAAATATGTCATGTTTTTATGGAATAAACGCTATGATTATGTTTTTTTAGGTTCATCATGTTCTAAATATGTCATGTTTTTACGAACATATGTTAGGAGTAGATTAAACATAACAAAATGCATGTTTACGAACTATTCCATGTTTCTAAATTTAATTATTTCAAAATATGCCATGTTTATGAAATTGATTCCACAATTAATCCTCCGGCTTTATTCGTAAAGTTTCTTTACAAACTTCACCTTCAACAAGCGTAGATTTAGTTAGGTTAGGAACGGTCATGAAATGAGGCAAAATAAAATGGGGCAAAATGCAATTGGTTGTGGTCATGAAAATGTCGCGAAATATTCCATGTTTTTAAATTTAATTATTTCCAAATATGTCATGTTTATGAGATCGATTCCACAATTTTGCAAGTTAGATTTGGAACGGTCATAAAACGGAACAAAATGCAGTTGCGATTTAGGTTAGGACCGTTCATGAAACGGTCATGAACAGTCACGAAATCGTTGGAAGATATGGAAATATGGAAATTAATCATTGATTTTAGGAACATATCCTTTAATGATTTAAATATTTGAGAATTCAAAATTCTCCTTATTCCTTTCCCTTGAAATAAGGAAGGGATGGAATGTGATCAAAACGCACGATTATAGTTCCTAATTACATGCCACCTAATTAGGCAACATTTGTTATGTATATTTATGTGTAAGGGTACTATTGGTATTAAAAAAGAGAAAGGATGAAAATATAAGTTTAAAAAAGTCAAAGGATGAAAACTTACAAGGAGTAGCATATGAGGATGAACATTTAAAAACTCCTTATTTTTTTATCTAAAAATTAAACATCATCGTATCATTTCACATAGGACTATCAAAGTATAATATAAGGAGTGCTACAAAAGGATTACTCGACTTTCAAGATTTTGATGCGATGTCACCAATTTCCCCTCGCCGTGGAATATCCGAGTTATCTATTGATATTGTTTTCCACGTCTGATCGGAGGAGAATTTCAATCCCGACAAACATGTCTGCCATGGCGTCTATGTAACAACTCCACTGCAAAACCCTCACCTTCCAACCATTTTTATGTACGGCTACATGAAACGCAAAAAAAAACCGTAAACCCAAAAGGGTCACAGTGCAGTCTCGTTTGTCGGGGTTGTGATTCTCCCTCCGTCGCGTGGAAATGATACCAGCTGCTGATTCGATCGGAGTCGGAGAACGGAACGGAAACTGGTCGGCGAACTCGGTTAGGGTTTGCTTTTGGTATATGTTTTCAATCTATAAATCCGAATTTTCTGAAACATGTGTGTGTGGGTGGGTGGGGGGGTTAGTCTTTCATTGTTGGATTATGATATATGCAATTCAGAAACAGTTGTGAGCAGAACATGAACTGGAGAGTGTTTTCTCGTTAGTTTTGTTTTACTCTGCTATGGTATGACTCTACTGCATACGAAGGGGCCGAACCATTTTTTGAAGCTGTGTAATACCTCAATTTTGGTTGATTGCTTTAGTTTCGAGTACGGAAATTTCGGATGGTGAACAAGTATTATCGGATTTTCGACCTTTCATCAGACACTTTCTTGTACTATGTTCGAAGGGAAGTAAAGGTGAATTATGCAGCTAACTATGCTGGTTGGTGTTCTGTTACCACTTGCTTGTGGAAGGATTTTGCTGTTTGGTTAGCTGAAGGAAGGAAATTGACGTACAAGATCAAACATTGATTTTCAGGAGGATACATCCGAGCTAGTCCTAACTCCTATATGAGATTATTTTCAAGGGGATTTCCATTTTCCTGCTTAGATTGCGTCTCGTTTGTCAGGGTTGTGATTCTCCCTCAGTCGTGTGGAAATGATAACAGCTGCTGATTCGACCTGAATGGAAACTGATCGGCAGTTAAAGTTGGCGACTTCCGATTGAGCCGGCGAAATCGGTTAGGGTTTGTTTATGTCGTCTTCCAATCTGATAATCCTAACCTAATTTTCTTGTACCTCAATTTTGAACCTGTGTAATGCTACTTTTTTTTATGTCTGAGGTACCTCGATTTTGATGTGTGATTCTTTCCTCATCGCTCCTATATATGAACTACTTCAATGTTCATAGTGAACAATACATGGTTCCATTCATGAACTTGCTCGTGGGAGGATTAAATTGTTGGCTTATTTCGGGATCTATATGCACATAATGTGTTTTTTGATAGGTAGATGCACATAATGTTAGCGATAGAGCTTTTTTCGGTTTCTTCTTTGTCATCTATATCTTTCGATTATCTTCATAATCTATGGGGCAATCCATAAGGCTGCAAATGAATAGAGCCATTTATGAATTGTTCGAGGCTCGACTTGCTAAAAGCTAATTCGAGTTCAATTCGTTAACTGAAGGAAGTATTCGGCTCGATTAGGCTTGCGGACCTAGAGTAAATGGATATCATGAGAATTTTATATATAAACTAGCATATGTATCAACTTATATAACTTGTGAATGTATAAACTGATATGGTTGTATTTATGTATATCTTCTTATCATTTGATCTATGTATGAACTTTTTTACATACGTAATAAATTTTATTTGCAGCTCTAGACTTGTGTGAGAGCATAAGTACCTGATATTTTTGGCTCGTCAAGGCTCGTGAACAAGTTCAAATGGGACTCAAACTTAGGCAAGCTTGAGCTCGTTACATTTTCATCGAGAGCCTAAGTCGAGTTGGTTACATTTTCATCGAGTTGGTGCTTGAGTTAGAGTTCGCTGAAAACTTAACGAACAAATCTGGCCATTCCAATATTCGTCTCCATTCGGCTCATTTACAGCCCTACGGGCAATCCCCCATTCCATTAGGGGGGGCCTAATCACTAGCTGTATGTTTTCTGAATGATGTTGTTTCAACTTTTCACTTTGCAGAAGGGTATATGATTAAATTTGGTAGTGTTATACTTCTATTAAAAAGGGAGGTGTATGTTAGGTTTCCCAGCCTTTTCTTTTTTCGATTTCAATGCGCCTTTGGTGCGTCCAGTGCTGCTGTCTAGTGCGGAAATTGTGAAGTTGATAACAGAGTTCTTCAAGCATAATGGTATGCTTTTGGGATTTTGATCCTAGAAAGCAATAATCCCTGTTCAGTAATCCTAAATTCCTGACACCCAATTTCGGAAAATTTATCTTGACAGTCCTCTAGCACACAGTATAAACATGGTAGCAGATTTACAGGAGAGCGGTTATATATTCTATGCTTTTTGAAACGCGGAAGTAGATGGATGTGGCATAAGAGTTGGAAGTTGAGGGATGCTCAGTCGAATAGAGGGCATGTTGAGGTTTAATTAAGTTCGAATTTCTAGACCTTATTGGTTGGCACATGGCCGGAGGGAGGAAATTGACAAGTAATACAGATCCAGCATTGATATTTCGGAGGAGACATACCGAGCTGGTCCTAACTCCCATGTGAGGTTATGTTCTTGACTACATCTCTCAACTTAGGATGAGTATGGATTGCCCAGGAAGGTAGGATTCATAATGATGTAATGGGACTCTTCATCTGCGTGCAGATGGAGATGCTTAGTCTAATTCCTTGCATCTCAATTTCTTCTTTGAATTGGCCGTCTAGTCCACTGGTAAGGCCTTACATAACAGTTCACCTGGTTGGGGAACTAAATGAAGTTGTCAAAGAAACAGCCAATTTCTGACTTAAGGGGAACTGCTGAGATTAAAATGGAAAACCACTTTCGTAATTTAGTATGGGAGTTGGATGTTCAGTTTTTGTAAAAGAGGATAGAAGGGGCCTCATTCGCTTATGTTCTGATTTTATTTGATGAACTGTAGCTGTAGAACCTAATGTGGTTTCTTTCTCTTACTGATTTATTTTAGTATGTTTGAGATTTCTTTAGGTCCAAGTGGTTTGATGTAGTATTACATAAAGCGGCTTTAGAAATAATATTCTATGTTGGATTTTTTTATTGCTTTTGCTGTCAAATTCCCAATTATACCTTTACATACATTGTTACCAGATATTCCTTGCATTTTCCATCCTAAAACAAGTGCAAGATCCGTTAATGAGGTGTTTTCTCCCATGGAGAAGCTGGCATGCCATCCTCAGTGATGGTTTGAGAGCCTTGCACTGTGAACTGATGCATTGTTGTGGCAAATGAACCCACGAATGAAGCATCCAGTTTTGGTGGTCAGTACGTGAATCCCCGACTCCCCCGCATGCTGCAAGTTGGAGTCCCTATCAATCAATCCATGAAGGGTCTGAAGAGGCCATTAAAGCAGCCGCTATGATACGCTGGTGAGTGCTCCAGTTGACCCTTGGCATCTCTTATATAACCTTTCTTGCGATCTCATCCATATTCCTTTGAATGCTTAATTTTAAGTGAAGCAGTTGACAAGAAGAATTGGTGATATAGCATGAGGTTCTTCTGCCTGAGAGCTGCGAGGTACCTTAACAAGTTAACATTGTAATACGATTAAAAACATGTAAAGAACTTTTTGGTAGTCCTAGACAAGAACTTCACATGTTAATTCATGGGGTTTTTTTTTTTCTTTTTTACCTCTTGATAATTAGGTGTCTGGAGCAGTTTATGTGCACCTTGACTAATCCTCGACTATTTAACGGTACACATAAATGATTTTTTACGAGAGAATTTCACATTCGCTTCTCTGCTTTTAATTTTCTCTCTAAAACTGATCCACACCTATATCTCCCAACCGCTAATAAGCAGAAGAGAACAGACGTCGTCATTGAGATCAAAGGGCACCCTTCAACCTCAAGTGGTTGGTATGGTGGTGTAGGCTTAGAATTTAGGAGTTTGTTCCATCCCAAGGTTTCATATTCAAAGTCTCTCGGGTGCGATCAACTCTTTTGAGGCCAGTCTATACAGAGTTTTTGCCTTGTCTTTAAATGAGCCCGCGCTAGTGGATGGTGAGATTGATTTTTCATGATTGGTCGAGTTTCGCGCAAGCTAACTAGGACACTTGATTATCAAAAAGGAGATCAAAGGTTGTTTCCCGGGGTCCCCACATCGTGGAAAAAAGTAAAGTAAAGATATTATACAAGGAAATGCGAGCAGCTACTGTATAATTTGAGGTTAACCTTTTGAGTTGCGTGGTTAAGCTAAGGGTTAGCAGGTCAGCTGGCTCGGGTCGTTACAGTTGGTATTAGAGTACAATCCTGGTCTACATGGTGGGCGCCACCTCTAAAATCTAGTACGAGTACACAAATATGCTGCACAGAGCTATGTGTCATACCATGAACTAAGGAAGGTTGCTAGGAGATTGTGAGACCTCACGTCCCACATCAGTGAGCAACGTTGAAAAAGCAATGATATATAACAAATTCTGGTTAGTTACAGTAGTATAACTTGATGTTAACCTTTTGAGTTACGTGGTTAGGCTAAGGGTTAGCATGGACACCTGATTATAATAAAAGGAGAAGAAGATCAAAGGGAAAAAGGAGAAGAAGATCAAAGGCCGTCCTTGATATCTCAGTCTTCTACTCAATATCTGCTTAATATAAATACAAAACACCGAAATATAATACTAATTACTAAGTAACAGTTCAACTTTTCTCTAAAGCCGCCAGGAGCACTAGAAACTCGGTCCAGTGACTCCTGTCCTAACTCTTTGTTTGAATTCAATAATCAGAGTAAAATACTAATCTTTAATCCAATCCCACTCCATAACTCAAATTCATGCCCAACTCAGTTGGATTCAACTTTTTACTCAATCAACTGGGGAGTTAGCTTAGTTGGTCAGGACTCTTGCATCTCATTAGGAGATCAGGAGTTCGAATCTCTCCACCTTTGTATGAGTGTTCTCCCTTGGAGGGCTTTTCTTTCCTTTCTTTGTTTCTATTCTATAATGGGCTTATATTTCTTATATTGGTTGAGTTATTAGGTTTGGTTATCTTGTGGACTCTTACAATTGATGTAGTGTTCCGGACTTGTACTTCATATCTGATGTAAAAATATATCTTCTATCGATTGACAAAAAAAAAACTTTTTACTCAATTGCTTTTTCCTTGAGTAATTATTCAATGATCTTGGAACACAATGTTGCCTACATTGTTTTCTAACCGTTTACATTTCAACAAATCATGCGGTAGACTGGTAGAGATATATTGTTTACTTTTATTGGATGGTTGAGATAAAGAGTAACCCAAATTGTGTGGTGGTAATATTTTACCTGTGGAGAGCATCATATGGCAATGTCACATGATACTCTGAGAGTACCCAAAAATTGATCTATTGCTTCTCTAAAAAACTGAAAGTCATAGTTATCCCATTCTAAGGCTCTTTCTAGAATGCAGAACTTATTAGTACATTTGAATTCCTCCATTAAAAAACGAGACCAAATTAACCCCATTAATGGAGCCCAGAGAAGTTTGAATTCAGGGGTATTTTCGGAACAAATGCCACGTAAGTGGCTGGCCTTCAATTTTAGTTCATTAACTTCATATATACAAGTGTATTGATTGATTACGGTTCTATCAATCTAGCCGGTTTAATTTTTTTCTTTCTGTGGAGGCCATCCGATAATATTGGAACGAACCTTCCTTTTCAAAAGTATAAAAAGATAGTAAAAAAATCATAAATAGGGCCCGTTTGGTACCAAGCGCCTCAAGTCACAGCAACTCCCAAACCATTGAAATCATCGACTCCAATTGCCAGGAGTTTGCTCTCAATCCGAAGTCCGAAGAGTGAGTTCGATTTTTGGGGGTAGGCCAACCAGTTAAGAGGTGAAAGTCCATGTGGGTAGTTTTATAGGCGTGTTCAGTAATCCCCCTTTGAGTTGCTTCTCACTGTTTTTCTTGGGTATTAATTGATTCCTGCAGTTGGTCCTAGGTAGGTTATTTTCATCCCGTTTGGATGTGAGGTTACATCCTATTGTCCAAAAAAAAATAAAAAATTAGCGACTCCCAACCCATTGAATTATTTTGTCGATTTTAAGGGCTATTTGGTAAAACTGGTGAGTTCCCGCTAACTTAAATGCACTAAAGCTCATGTTTTTATGAGTTTTTGTACAGGTCGTTCTCCTCAAACAAATCAACTAAAATACTACTTAACGGAAACAAGTGGTTTTGGATTAAGAAGTTAAGAGTGACTTCATTTTTTGTCTTTATTCAAAAAAAATTCGCAATTATTAATTTTGTGTTAAACTTTTAGAACTTATTGATTCGTCTTTAAAGAGAGACATCATAAAAGTAGAAAATTTTGGTCGAACCTCATAACTTTTTTAAAAAGACAAAAAATAAGTCAAAAAACTGTCTTTGTAAAACCCACCAAGTTATTTTCCTGTAGTCCTTTTATTTTATCAGAAACGTACCTTTATTAAAAAACAAAAACTGTACCATAGATCACTTGATTAGGAGAATAATTTTGTTCAGTCTCCTTTAAAGAATAGAGGGTGAACAAAATTTTGAAAGGATTTTTCCACAAAACCTCTCTTTTTCTAAAACAGCAAAACCTCTCTCTCTCTCTCAAACAACAAAACCATAGCCACCGCTCAACGGGGGAGGCCTTCGCCTCTCCCCCCCAATTCCCCTCCTCACCTCACCTTGTCGCTCCTCTCTCTCTCTGGTCAGGTTTTTCCGAGTTACTCAGTTAAGGCACCAATTCCGTTTGGTCTGGTTAGGATTCTCTTGTGTCGGCTTTCTAGCGATTGGCGATGTCCTCCAGCTGCGGCCTCATCCAGTGAGTTCAATTCTAGTTTGCTTGGGTTGCTGGTGAGTTTTATAAGGTGTGCGGTTAGGGGTGAGTTTCTCTTTTTCTTTAGTTTTTCCGTTCTTACCGGCTATCTCAGTCCGGGTAACTTCCGATCTAGGTCTTCCAGATTCGGACTGCGTTGGTCGGGATTTTCCTAGGTCCGGCGGTTGGGTGGAAAAGTTAGTTAGGGTTTCAATGGTTGGTTAGATTTGAGGTTTCTGTGATCGGCGGCTGTTCGGTGGTGTTTTTAGGGTTTTCCGGCAGCAGCAGTGGTGCCTGTTTTGGAGATCTGGTATGGTTTTGTCCGACTTCGTATTCCTCTATTTTGGGCTGTCAATAGCAGATTTGGTGTGAAGGAGGGTCCGGTCTTCGGTCGCCGTGGTTGCTTGGGTCTTCGACATTGCCTTGGTCCTGCGCCCGGAGTCTCGCGTGACAGCGGAGGCTTGCCATGAAATCTCCACGAAGTCTTCTCAGCTTGGAATCCTGTTCCAGTTCGACCGGCAGCCCTTGTGGTCAGACCATGGGAGCCCTTGGTCAGACCATGGGAGTAGACTTGTCCTTTTTGCTTGTATTTTGTTATTGTTTCGATTACATATGTGCCTTATTTGTATAATGGTTTGTATTGGGATTTCAGTTTTTATTGCTCTACCTAGTTTCGGACGGGATTCTCAAATCGACACCTCGTGTTGATTTGATTTTGTAGGGTGTCCCAAAGTTGTCAAATCCGTTCCGTACCGGTCCTTAAACGGAACGCAAAAAGTCAAGATCCGTTCCGGTTGAAATACCGGCCTATTCCGGCCAATACCGGACGTACAGGACAATACTGGTCTGTTCCGGACATTTTCCGGTGTTCCGGCCGGTACAAAATTACCTTCTCTCTCTCTCTCTCTCTCTCTCTTTTTTGTTTATGTTTACACTTAAAATTTTAAAACATGGTAGATATATATTAAATATATATATAATATTAATTGCGGTAAATCCGGAACGGTACCGAGATACAGTCTGGTACCGGTACGTACCATTCCAGTAGTGAAACGGTACGCTGTCCGGTACGGTATTGACAACTTTGGGGTGTCCTATAATCCCAGATTAGGTAGTTTGGCGCACTTTTGTATTTTGAAATGTAATATTTGCCTTCGGTCTTGAATGAATTGACTGGTTTCAAAAAAAAAAAAAACATTATTCTCTTTGTGATTGATGAAAATTGTATGGGTTCTACCATAAACTCACGGCACCATTCTGCTAACAAAAATAAGTACTTATTTTTTGACGTAAAGATGACATATGATGAGAGAATGACATGTCTTACAAAATAAAAAATTAAGAACCTTAACGGAACAGAGTATTGTATTACTGAAAGTATATTGATTTTGTGAAATCTACGCAATTTTCACCCATCGCGGGCGAAGGGGTGAACGAAATTATGCTCCTTGATAAGTGGAATTTTCCGAAGACCGGAACTTTTCTTTGTGTTTAGCTAAGGAACGAAGGACCATGGCAGTTTCAAGCAAAGTTTTGAATACCGTACTGGTAAGAGTAGCAGTTTTCTTACTGGTACGGTACAGTACCGGTACCGTTTTGGATTTAGCACAATTACCAATATATATTCATAAATTCATTATTTTTCTCATGACATTCAATTCATTATAACATAGTTTTTTTTAAAAACTGTAATATAACTCTCATCTAGTAAATCCAAAAAAAAAAAAAAAAAAGAGAAGAGGTTGAACACTCTCATAACTATCAAAACTTGAGAGTTAAAATTTTATTCCCGTAAATAATTTTGGGCTCACAAAAATAAAAAAAAAGAAAGAGAAAAAGAAAAAGAAGAAAAAATCTTTTTCAATTAACCACTTTTGCCTTTCTTGAAGAAGGCCCACGGTCAACCATTTCAAAAGTAAAGTAAGGGGTAATTAAGTACTTTTGTAATTTTAGGGCTTCACAGTTCACACCTTTAAGGGCATCCGCATCAGGCTCTTTATATTTTGGACCAATTTACATCTCAAAAACTTACTTTATTACTTTATCTATTCACTTTTAAAATCTCTACTGCATCAGACTCTCTATATTAAAACTATTCCATTAAAAAATTGTTTCTTTATTCTAAAAAAAGCGCCAAACAATCTCATTCCGAGCAACTGTTCACTTGTTATTTATTAATTATTTTTAAATATAAACAGTCTAAAAAAATCATGTGCTTCAAATTTCAATCTGTTTGAACCGATATGGAGATCTTATTTTTTTAATTATTTTATCCAAAAGAGTTATAATTAATATTTGTCCTCGGGGCTTTTATGAGACCCCAAGTGAGTTATAGAACCAAATGAACTATAAAATATTAAGCTTTGAACAAATACTCCTAAACTACTGCACCAGATAATAATAGAATACTGGTAGCGTGACGAACAGTGGCTCGTGGGATCAAACGAGTCACTGTAGAAAAACTACAACTATTGTAACGTAGCAAGGAAGCCACCGAGTCTGATGCAGCAGTTTTTGTTGGGTTTTGCTCTTTATAATAGTATTGAAGGAGAAATAAAGAGAGAGATTTGGATGCTCAAGAGCAAGTTTATCAGATGAGCTAAAAAAGCTTTGTAGCCATTTTACCTTAGCAAAACTCCAAAATGAGTATTGTAGCAGCTTAGTTAAAGGCTTAGGTAAAATTCATTCATGAATAGTGATTAGGTAAATGTAGCTAAGCACTATTCACCATGTATGTATTATTTTATCAATTGTTCTCCTCTCTCTCTCTCTCTCTCTCTCTCTCTCTCCCACAGATTGAAGCTGTACATCATCCCTCTTCTTCTCACTCCCAACCTCATCGATTTCATGTACATCAAGTTTAACTTCTGGGTTTAATGGCTTCGTCCAACTTCTGGGTTTAACCTCAATCTTCATCCAACTTGGTTTTGGATTTAATGGCTTCTGGGTTTTGGATTTCACGGCGTTCGGGTTTAATGGTTTCATGGTGATGGAGATTTGGGGCTTCAGCGGTCGACGGCGTCAACAATGGTTTGTTCTCCTCCGACCGTGAGTTTGGACGTATATATACATGTGTGTGTGTGTGTATATATATATATATATATATAATGTTCAACAATGATAAAAAAGAAGAAAAGAAAAAGGAGAAATAAAAGTAATAATATTTTAATAGATAATAGGTTAAATAGATAGTTTGATGTAGTGTTGAAAGAAATATGAGTAAGTAAAATGAAATATGTGTACTGTGCATTAGTTTTTTTAACTAAACACTGATGTACTTGCTCTAAGCATCTCCAGCGGCCTCGGCTGCTGGAGATTTCCGACAAATTGGCGACGAAAAGCTCCCAAAACCCAGACACAACAGCCTCGCTCCGGCCTCGCCAGTTAGCCCGCCGCCAAAATCACTCGCCTGCTGTGGCGAGGTTTTAACCCTCGCTTGCCTCTCTCTTTCTCTCTTGCCCTTAACGCAGACCCAGACGTGGATCTGGTAAATCGACGACGGCGGATTCAGGCTGGAATCAAAACTTACGCTACAACGCCTTGCCCACCGTCATCCGTCGTCGATTGCCGTTGCCCGTGGATCGGATTCCGACTCCTCTCTCGCTTTGCTCCACTCTCCGGCGAATTTTCTATAGGTTCTTTGATTCCGACTCCTCTCTCATTGTGTGTATATATACAGGCGTATATATGTGTAAATGTCGGCTAGATTTGAATTTGTGGGTTTCAATTTATGTTTTTTTGACTGAAATTGATTTGTGGGTTTGATCTTGAGGTTTGATTTGTAACTTTTTTGAGGATTGATTTTGTATTTCTGGGTTTGTAATCGAAAACAGCCATGGTGTCGTGTTACTGGTTTGTGTTGCTGCTGTTGCAAGTTTCCGACGGGGGGGGGGGGGGTGGTGGAGGTGCCGGTGGTTAATGGTTTTGCTTAGGCTACTGGGTACACATGTATTGAATGACGGGAGAATTTTTGATAAGTCCATTATAGTATGTTTCTAACCCACTCAATCCACTTCTAAAGTTTCTAACACCTCTAGTCCACTAAAAATTTCAATGACAAAAATAACCTATATAAAAGAAACAAGAGCCTTGTTTGGCTAATACCAAAAATACATTTTTTTCGATCTTACAACCACATAACCACTACCACCACCACGTTGCCGCCGCCACCACCACCACCGCGCCCCCACCACCACCTCCGTCACCACCACCACCACCACTCTATCACCATCACCGCCACCAACACCACCACCGGCACCTCCACCATCACTACGCCCCCATCACCATCTCCACCACCAATCCGCTGCCGCCATAGCTACCACCACTACCACATTGCCGTCGCCGCCGCCGCCGCCGCCACCACCACCACCACCACCATCGCCACCGCTATCACTCCACCACCACGCCACGATAACCACCACCACCGCCACAACGCTGCCACCTCCACCACAATTACCACCACCACCAAGCAGCTGCCACCGCCACCACCATCGCCACCGCTATCATTCCACCACCACGCCGCCACAACCACCACCACTACCACAACGCCGCCACCTCCATCACAATTACCACCACCACCAAGCGATCACCACAACCACCACAACCACCACTCCATCACAACCATCGCCACCACTCCACCACCTCCACCACCGAAATGACAACCACCACGCCGCCACCACAACCACCACCACCAGCACAATGACCAACAACATGCTGCCGCCGCCGCCACCACCACCGTCACCACCATTACCGCCACCACAACCACCACCACCACGCTGCCGCCATCACTCCACCACTACCACCACTTCTTCTTTGGTAATTCACCTTCCTTCTGGGTCACACACTTGCTTTTCTGATGTCTCATTGGCGTTACTATTTTAAGAAAATAATTTGCAATCTAAAAATGCAAACTTGCAGTTTAACTTTTCATTGGTGTTAGTGTTTATTTAATAATTTGCAGTCTAAATTTGTGTGTAGACTACAAATTTGCGCTTTCAGACTACAAAGTTTACGAAAGTGCATTTATTTGCAGTCTAAAAGTACAATAAATTTGCAGTCTAAATTGTCTCAGGCATTGGTGTTCAATTAACAAATTTACGGACTAAAAGTGCAAATTTGCAGTCTAAATTTTCATTGGCCTTAGTGTTCATTTAATAATTTGCAGTCTAAATTTTTGTCTAGACTGCACATTTGCAGTTTTAGATTGCAAAGTTTACCAAAGTGCCTTTATTTGCAGTTTAAATTTTTTCTGGCATTAGTGTTCATTTAACAAATTAACAGTTTAAAAGTGCAAATTTGCAGTCTAAATTCTCATTGGGGTTACTTTCATCTAATAATTTGCAGTCTAAATTTTTGTGTATACTGCAAATTTACACTTTTAGACTACAAAGTTTACAAAAGTGCCTTTATTTGTATTCTAAAAGTGCAAACTTGCAGTTTAAATTTTCTCTTTGCAGTCTAAAATCTCATTGGCATTAGTGTTCATTTAATAATTTGCAGTCTAAATTTGTGTATATACTACAAATTTGCACTTTTAGACTGTAAAATTTATGAAAGTGTTTTCATTTGCAGTCTAAAAGTATAAATTTGCAGTCTAAATTTTTTCTGGCATTGGTGTTCAACCAACAAATTTAAAAGTGCAAATTTGCAGTCTAAATTCTCATTAGTGTTAGTGTTCGTTTAATAATTTGCAGTCTAAATTTTGTGTAGACTGCAAATTTGTACTTTTAGACTACAAAGTTTACGAAAGTGCTTTTATTTGCAATCTAAATTTTTTCTGGGGTTGATGTTCATTTAACAAATTTGCAGTCTAAATTCTCATTGGCTTTAGTTTTCATTTAATAATTTGCAGTCTAAATTTTTGTGTAGACTATAAATTTACACTGTTAGACTGCAAAATTTACGAAAGTGCCTTTATTTGCAGTCTAAAAGTGCAAATTTGCAGTCTACATTTTCTCCGGCGTTGGTGTTTAATTAACAAATTTGCAGTTTAAAAGTGCAAATTTATAGTCTAAATTGTCATGGGAGTTAGTGTTCATTTAATAATTTGCAATCTAAATATATAATGAAAACTATGTATAGTGCATTTGGTCATTGTGGTGGTGGCGTGGTGGAGTGGTGGTGGTGGTGGTCATTGTGATCGTGGTGGTGGAGGTGGTGGTCGGGGCGGGGTGGGGTGGTGGTGGTAATTGTGGTGGAGGTTGCGCCATTGTGGTGGGGGTGGCGGCGGCGACGTGATGGTTGAGGTGGTGGTGGGGGCGTGATGGTGATAGAGGTGGTGGAGCTGTGGTGGTGGTGGAGATGGTGGTGGGGGCGTGGCGGTGGTGGTGAAGTGGTGGTTGTGGCACTGTTGTGGTGGTGGTAGTGGCGTGGTGGTGGTGGTGGTGGGGAGTGGGGGGAGGGCGTGGTGGTGGTCGAGGTGGTGGGGGTGGTGGTGGAGATGGTGGTGGGGGCGGGGTTGTGGTGGAGGTGGTGGTGGTAATTATAGTGGAGGTTGAGGCAATGTTGTGGTGGTGGTGGCGGCGTGGTGGTGGTTGAGGTGGTGGTGGAGTGGTGGTGGTTGCGGCGTTGTGGTGGTGGTGGTGGTAGAGGTGGTGGAGCAGTGGTGGTGGTGTAGATGGTGGTTAGGGCGGCATTGTGGTGGTGGTGGCTGTGGCGTGTTGGTTGTGGTGGTGGTGGTGGCATCGTGGTGGTGGTGGTGGTGGAGGTTGCGGCATTATTGTGGTGGTGGTACGTGGTGGCGGCGGCCGTGATGTAGTGGTTGAGGTGGTGGGTGGGGCGTGGTGGTGGGGGCGGCGTTTTGGTGATGGTGGTGGTGGAGCGATGGTGGTTGAGTCGTGGTGGCAGTGGTTGAGTGGTGGTGGTTATGATTGTGGTGGCAGCGTGGTGGTGGTAATTGTGATGGAGGTTGCGACATTGTGGCGGTGGCGGCGTGATGGTTGAGGTGGTCGTGGGGACGTGTTGGTGGCTGTGGTGATGGTGGTGTAGTGGTTGTGGTGGCATGGTGGTGGTGATGGTGGAGGTGGTGGTGGTGGCGGCGGTAGCGGCGGTAGTGGTGGTGGTTGTGTGAAGTTTAATGAAGGGACAATTTTATCTTGTCAAAAAATGAAGTGGACCTGAAACTTTAAAAAAAGTAATGGCCTGGACTAGAGATGTTTTGGAAATATGAGGTGGATTGGACATGTTACAAATTTTATAATGAACCTTACAACAATTCTTTATTGAATGACTAGCTAATTGAAAGAAATTGCATTTTTTCTTGCTTGCTTAAATGGCTAAAAATTTGGTGTGACCGATGGAGATGCCCTTCTTCCTCCTATCATTTTCTGCTGCTGCCCCCGACTTCCGATTCAAGTGCTGAGTTCACCTCTCTCGGTCTCTCCCGCTCTCACAGTCATGGAAACAAGTAGGGCTCTCTCTCTCTCTCTCTCCCTGGTTGTCATCTAGATTCTGGACCAGTTTAGCAAAATACCGCTCCCTCTCTCCCTCCCTGGTTGTCATCTGGATTCTGGACCAGTTTAGCAAAATACCGCCCGAAATTTCCGTTACCACCATCTCGGTCGGTATTGTCCGAGATGGCCGGTAAGGTCCGGTATTAGGGGTGGAACGGAATTAGGGGGTCAGAGTATCATTTTCTTAATAATTCGGTACGTACTAGTCGGTACGGAACGGTATTAATAACATTGGTTTCAAGAACCCACCAAGCATTGCTGTATTCCCAAACAGCAACAACCTCGTCAGAAAGGGGGCTAACAGAAAGGGCGGGATGTCATGCGCCAACCTAGTCAGAAGACCACACACACCTCTGCTCTCACGCACAACTATTCCCGGTCGTACAACTATAACCCATTTCTCTGATCTCTACGTGAGTATTCTTGGTCGCTGCATTGAATCAAAATCACTCAAAGAAGCCAAGACAGTCCACCAACATCTCCTAAAAAATAGCAACAATAACCCAATTGTACTGGACAAATTAACTCGTCTTTACATATCATTCAATGAACTCGAAGTTGCTCGCCGGGTGTTCGACGAAATTCCGAACCTAGAAAGGAAAAACAACTTAATATTGTGGAACCAACTGATCAGGGCTTATGCGTGGAAAGGACCCTTTGGTAGAGCCATTGATTTGTACTACGAAATGGTCGAATCTGGGGTAATACCCAATAAATACACGTACCCATTTGTGCTCAAAGCTTGTTCTGGTTTACAGGCCGTGGAAGATGGCAAGATGGTTCATGATCAGGCGAGGCGAAATGGGTTGGTGTCTGATGTGTATATAAGTACTGCTTTGGTTGATTTTTATGCCAAATGTGGGTGTTTAGTTGAGGCGTGGAAGGTTTTTGATATTATGCCTGAAAGAGATGTTGTGGCGTGGAATGCGATGGTTGCAGGTTCGTCTCTTCATGGGTTGTACGGTGACACAATGAGATTGGTTGTTCAGATGCAGGAAGAGGGGTTATGCCCTAATCCTTCTACAGTAGTAGCAGTTCTTCCTGCAATTGGCGAAGTGAATGGGTTGAGTGCGGGGAAAGCAGTCCACGGTTATTGTGTGAGGAGGAGCTTTCATAGTGATGTCATGGTGGCAACTGGGCTTTTGGACATGTATGGAAAGTGTGGTTGCCTAGTTTATGCAAGTAGGATTTTTGACCTAATGGGTATGAAAAATGAGGTAACTTGGGGCGCTATGATTGGAGCATATGTGTCATGTGATTTTGCTAGCCAGTCATTGGAATTGTATGACCAAATGCTCAGGGATGGTTTGCGTTTGTCACCAGTTATACTTGGGACTATACTGCGTGCTTGCTCAAATATGACTGATCTGAGAAGAGGAAGACAGATACATGGTAGCATAGTTAAGTCTGGGTATTTGGTTGATTTAATGGTGGGTAACACACTGCTGTCAATGTATGCCAAGTGTGGGATTATAAAGGATGCGGTGAGACTATTTGGTGAAATGGAATCAAAAGATTTGGTTTCCCACAATGCTATTATCTCAGGGTGCGCACAGAATGGTAAGGCAAAAGAGGCTCTGGTTACTTTCCAAGAGATGAAGTTGTCTGGGTTAGAGCCAGATTCGACAACCTTGGTTAGCTTCTTGCCTGCTTGTTCGCATTTGGCTGCTCTATTGTTAGTGGTTTTTCAATGGATACCTCAATTTGTAATGCGCTGATCAACATGTACTCCAAGTGTGGAAAGGTTGATACAGCCAGACTAGTTTTTGATAGGATGCATACAAGGGATATCGTTTCGTGGAATGCTATGATTTTTGGTTATGGCATTCATGGGCTAGGGAAGAAAGCAGTTTTGCTGTTCCATGATATGGAGATTGCAGGCTTATGCCCAGATGAAGTGACCTTTATTTGTCTCTTATCTGCTTGTAGCCATTCTGGGCTTGTCGATGAAGGGAAAAAATGGTTTTTTGCAATGAGTCAATATTTCTACATAACACCAAGGATGGAACACTACGTATGCATGGTCGATCTTTTGGGCCGGGCTGGACTCTTGTACGAGGCCCTGGGATTCATTGAAAAGATGCCATGTGACCCTGATTTTTGTGTATGGAGTGCCTTGCTTGCTGCTTGTAGGACCCATAGAAATATTGAACTAGGGGAAGAAGTGTCCAATAAGATCCAGAACATGGGACATGAAAGTAGTGGAAATTTTGTTATCTTGTCCAATATGTATAGTGTCGCTGGGAGGTGGGATGATGCAGCACATGTTAGAATCAAACAAAGGGATCAGGGGTTCAAGAAAAGACCCGGATGCAGTTGGGTGGAGATAAACGGGGTTATCCATGCATTTGTGGGAGGAGATCGGTCACACCCTCATTCAGCAGAAATATACAATAAATTAGCAGATCTGCTAATGGAGATGAAGAGTTTGGGTTATCAATCGGAATCTAGTTTTGTTTTCCAAGATGTTGAAGAGGAGGAGAAGGAAAGCATTCTCCTTTATCATAGTGAGAAGCTGGCTGTTACATTTGGGATTCTTACTCTGGGCTCTGACAAGTCTATTCTTGTAACTAAGAATTTGAGAATTTGTGGAGACTGCCATGAAGCCCTAAAGTATATCACGATCATTACAAGGAGAGAAATAACTGTGAGAGATGCCAGTCGATTTCATCATTTCAAGGATGGAATTTGCAACTGTGGAGATTTCTGGTGAAAAGAGAAGGGAGTTGAAATCACATGATTCAATGGTTCTTGTTGTGCAATGGATATGCTCTGTCTCTCCTGGGAGCTTTACGGTTGCAGCATGAGGAAGGTAACTTTTTCCCCCTTTTGGGACAGATTAACACACCTGTTGTGCTTTTTCCATTGCCATATCACTACAAACTTGTTAGCTCTTGATTAACTAGATTTAGAGCTGAATTATGGATCCCGACATTACTACCCATTGGATAAAAGAAACTGCCTGTTGTTGTGACTAGGACATAGGAGTATTACTCTTTCAGTTTGTTCTGGCACAATGGTATGTTGAGCTGCTTCTGAAGCAGAATTTCTGGCAATTGTTCTGATTGAACTGCTTGTTCATTGACCATGTGACGTGAGCAATGAGTATTGTAGAAATATTTGGATGGGAGTCCTCACATTGAATCTACTAGGTTTTAACCTTAAAAAACAGCGTGTACAAGGAGCCATAACTACAGTTTCTGAAGAGGGATTGTTAACCACCCTGACCATGTGATGTAGCTTAGATTAAATTAGGAGTTTTATCTTTTAAAGTTACATATTTTTGGATGATTAGGCTATGTTCTTTGATTTTAGTTTCATAATTAGAGCCACTTGTTGTGTGTCACATGCGACTAACACATGTTACACATCCCTATTTATGCATGGAGCTGAAGAGCCGTAATCACTTCATTATAATGTGTGAGTTTGGGTACTTGATTCGCTGAGGGAATAGAATACATGGGAAAAGCACATAAGGTGAGAGAACTTAATTTGTGTTCTCTTTTTTCTTGTTTCCTTGGGGGAAAGGAAACGAAAACAAAAATATTTGCTGAAAAAACTCAAGGTCATGATTGGGCATATCTTTGCTTTGGAAAGTAGATCATATGTTACTGCTGTGTGAAAGAATGGGATGCTTTCTTCAAATTTACTGATTGAATCTGTTCTTTTATCAGTCTTTAAATTCATGAAAGGGCATCTCTTTAAGTGAGCTCAGAATAACACTTCATGTCAGCATAGAAGAATAAGGGGAACAAAGAACCAACAAAAAGATGCTATTCTGAGTGAGTGACATTCAAACAATGAATAAAACCTACGCGACTCCAGAGTCAAAGTCACCATCATCTTCTCTGGTGACAAGAACCAAAATTTTGGCAACCAAGAGAACAGACAGATAGTATGCGTCGCAACACCACCAATGTACCATTGATGCAAGCACCAGGAAATTGGCAATCTGGACAGGGATATGGAGCCTATGATTGGAATAATAATAACTACTGGAACTTGATGCAACATTTGCCTCCTTCGGGGGCTCCTCCGGTCAGTATCTACTTTGAAGTTTGACCAAGGGTGTAAAACTTTATAATTGACTGATAGTTGACAATTTTTGGCATGTGTATTTTGCAGAACGTCAGTGGAACTTTGCCTGTGGAGGAAAGAGCGAAGACAGGATCTTCGGGCTTAACCAGGTGATAGCTAACCGTTCTACATCTATCAATAAGGCTATATTTGGATCTTCATTTTGTATAGGATAAGGAAAGGAAAATGGCGACAACATGTCTTACAGACGCTTATTTTCATTATTGTTTGGTAAGTAATTGATTTTATTACCTTAAAACCAGAGATATTCCATTGAAGCTCTATACACTGGCCTAAAAGTTTAACCTCTAAAGACATTCCTGCGCCAGGAACTATCGACGACATAGCATCAAACCTAAAGAACACTGAATCACTTAGATTGAGACTCCACAAATAGGTCCTTCTAGTTCCAAAGGCAAAGACCTAATCCACCTTACAACAGAAAGAAAAGTTGTTCTCTTTTCGGCATACTTAAACCCAGTTTTTTCAGTTAACGAAAAAAGAAAAGAAAAAGAAAAAGAAAAACGTTCTTCTGGAAGATATAATTTTTCTCTCTTCTCGTTTTCCTAAGCCCAACAAGAAAAGTGAAAAATATTTTTGCTTCTTCTCCATTTATTTGCTTCTTTCACTTCGTTATCTTTTTATATATATATTTTTCATCTTGGTTCTTCTCTCCATATATTCAAAATCCAAAGCAGGATGCCAAGGTCTTGCCTTTCCTTTAACTTTACTATGGTTTGAGAGTTGGTAACAGTATCTACTTGGACACATAAGTGTGGAATCAAGGGCAAACAGTAAGTGTCTTTATTTATTTCCACTTACGATGGATTGCGATGCTATGAGCTTTGCTTGGAGAACAGAAGGAACTTTTGTCAAACAACTACAATTGAGAAAATACCATGCAGCATGCAAATATTATATCGAAAATGATATCTGCACCGACGGTTTCCGTAGGGAAACCGTACCGACGGCGGCGACGGGCCGTCTCCGGCCACCGGACGGCCGATCCGAGCCGTCCAAAAATTTTTTAAAAAAAAACCGAGGGGCCCGCGCGGGAATCAACGGCATCCGATGTGTGTAAGGTGCTTGATCTAAACACTCTTTTTCCGTGTATATATGTACGGCCCGTCGCCGCCGTCGGTACGGTTTCCCTACGGAAACCGTCGGTGCAAATAGTAGTACTCATATTATATTAGTGGTTATTTGAAAATGAGTACATGAAATTTTGCACGTGTTTTTTTTTTTTTTAATATTTCTCTATGGCCCTTAAGAATTTCATACCTCCAAATATTGATCAATTTGCAGTGTTTCAGTACCACCTTATTCTCATATGCATGTTCTTGTCCTTGATGACATCAACCCTAGTCCGGGCCAATCAATCATGCAAGACAAGCAAAAGAAAGCCTCGAACAAGCTGAGGAAAGGAATTTACATCCCCCCACGGAGAAGATGGAGATCATTGAACCTGTACTATAGAGACAATGCCCGAAATATTCTCAATGAGAAGGATAAAAAAGAGGACGACAACGATTATTACAGGTGTGCCATTTGCTTGGAAGATTTTGAACCTGGACAGGAGGTTATGGTCACTCCATGCAGTCATGTTTTCCATGGAGAATGTATCTTGCCATGGGTGAAGAGCAGCAGTCGATGCCCAGTTTGCCGGTTTGCGATTCCTCAGTAAATGAGAGATTGTAGAATGCAAATCCAATGACCTTTAGCAATGACACTACACCTGTAATACCTACAGCCTAAAAGTCGGTATACTCACGGGAGAGCTTATGTCTAGTATAAGAGTCAATGAAGAAGCATTTGAATAGACTCCCTCGACTTCTATTGCCACTGTTGTTACCGTCTAGATTTTGTTTGTGTATTGATGATCTAAATTTTGAAAGAAGGAAGCAAGGTAATGAGCACATAAATTGTGTTACGAAAATATTGCGACATGATCGGAAATCCACAGTACAATTCTATTAATAACAAAACAGATTATAGAGTAAGCATGAACAGAAACGAAATATACAGAAACTTTGTTACACCGAACCGAGCCCTGAATCAGTCTCCTTAAAATAGATTCACCGCCTCAC
Source organism: Rhododendron mucronatum var. ripense (assembly GCA_019656295.1). Lineage (NCBI taxonomy): Eukaryota > Viridiplantae > Streptophyta > Magnoliopsida > Ericales > Ericaceae > Rhododendron > Rhododendron mucronatum. Next base: position 1,607,741 of record BPLT01000111.1, read on the forward strand.
CGTTGGGTGTTGGAGGTTGACCGGCGTCTGTCTCCCAGGATAGAACGGCTAGACCATGGCTAACGGAACACCACCGGAAAGCCGCCTTGGCGAACTGAATGCTACGTCTGCCTCTCTCTCACACAAGAACGAACTCAGAGTATACTTGGAGTGTGTTTTGAACTTGTGATCAATCCAAAACGGGACTGCCCTATTTATACACCTCTGGAAAGATTTGTAACATCCAGAAAATGAATAGGGCCTTCAATTCACAGCCTTGAATAGGGTAATTGAAAACATGAAACTGCCACTATGAATTGGAGATTGAAATCTGCCATAAACCACCTGTTTATGGGGCAATAACTTGCTGAAACTGCTGGAAATGAAGAGGAATTCGTCCAGGTACAATGAACCCGGATTGGGGATCCTTCGGTTGCCTCGGTGATCCTTTGTGTGCCCCAATTTCCATTCACTATCCTGAAAATTTCCAACAAATTGAATTGGGTCTCTTTCCCTGCCCTCTTTGGTGCTCTGCAGTTTTGATTTGAAGCCATGGTTTTGCATCATAATGTCCATTGAGTTTCTCAAATTTTGGAGATAAGGAGGGACGATATTTCAGTTGTAAAGCTTTCTGAAAGTAGCTACTTTGTGTATTTATTGTCAAAAATCACGTCCAACTCAGTCCTCCTTGGCCCATACCCCATCTATTGGGGATCACGTGGATATTGCTATTGCTATTGTTGTTTTTTGTTACTGTCTAAATTTTCAGTTCAACTTTTACTATGTTCACTTTTGTATCGTTTGTTTCCACTCGATCTGTATTAAATAGACTTTTCATTTCCCTAGCATGCTGCTGCATCATTCTCCTCCGCTGGAAAAGAAGCCTTCCCGGAATTCGCACAACTAAATCTTCCCAAAGCCTTTCATCAAACTTCCTAAGCTCTTGAGCCGAAACCTGTGGATCTTCGCAATGTGTTTTTCCCGTCCAAAGAAGCCTTCCCGGAATTCGCAACTAAATCTTCCCAAAGCCTTTCATCAAACTTCTTAAGCTTTTGAGCTGAAACACAAGCATCTTCACAATGTGCTATTCCCGTCCAATGAACCAGATATTGTGTATGGGTTCCTCGACAAGTAGTGGTGGAACGAACATCCAAGACATCAATGATTTCTTGATGGGTATTTGGTCTATTCCATGTTATTGCTGCTGACACACTCCCATTATATATGGAAGAAATCTAATAAATAATTGAAATTGATTCTTAGTATTTGCTTTCGAGACCTCACCCATGTCCAAATTAAGAATGGCAAAGTTTTATCTCCCCTCAGGATTCAAACTCTCCTCCTCTCGAGAACACAAATAGACGCTTGGGGTGTTTGGGCTTTGTCTTTTTTGCTGTTTTTATTCAACCGTTAGTTGGATTACTCTCGACGTACCCTTTATCAAGTTTTCCTCAATAAAGTTTTATTGCTGATATCAAAAATAAAAATAAGAACCTCACACATGTATAAGATATTTTTCTTTCAGAATGGATCTAGCTCCCTCCCCTGGTCTTTGTATTATTCAAATTCAACGAACTATACAATTATGATGGGAGTTGGGTTGCAACAAAAAAGACTACATTCTATAAAAACACCATCACAAGAACATAATTTACTACAGTAGAAAACAAGAAAAGCCATGAGACAGACCCAGATAATTATGAATTCACAAATAATTAACAACGTGAACAAACAAAATCTTCACCTTATTACAAACGATTCAGACCCAAACGAAGGAAAATCTACTTTCACAATTGACTACTGCAAAGTGCAAAGCGTTTTTGTCTGTAGGATCCCACAATGCTATTAGAAAGCCCGACAACATTACCTTTGTATACCTATTGCGCAAGATGTCACCAGCACTAGTTGAACGACTTAATAAGCGGAAATGTAGTGCTACTACTGAAACTATATTGCCCAGATATGTCACCAGTAGAAGGACCTATTGACAAAGCGTAAAGGTCTGTTGGTGCTTCGTCACTCAACAAGCTTTCACTCTCTTCATGACTATGTTGATTAACCCATGGATCCTTTCTATACTTCCTTAAACTTTCTAATTCCATAGCCACTTCTTTCATTGTAGGCCTCTCTTCACTTTTCACATAAAGACACCTCTTCACAAGCTCCGCAACTGCTTGGAGTTGCTCCAAGGTCCCTTCCTTCACCACCCGAGGCTCTAAAATTTGGTACAACCTATTTTCCTTCATTGACACAAGGAAGTAGGTCGCCAAATTCCTTTCCTCTTGAGACCTCTCAAGACAAATAGGCTTTTTTGCGGTCAATAATTCTGCAAGAACCACTCCGAAACTATAAACATCACTCTTCTCGTTTAACAGGCCAGTTTGAAAGTATTCAGGATCCAAATAACCTAAAGTCCCTTGTCACTTGAGTTTGGTCCAAGGGGACTAATCTCGAAGCACCAAAATCTGCCATTTTTGCCACATAATTAGTGTCTAGCAATATGTTGGTAGACTTAACATCTCTATGAATGATCGGAATGGATGTGGCAGAGTGAAGATAGGAAAGTGCACCAGCTGCTTCTGTGGCTATTCTCAATCGATTCTCTAATGTTAACCTGGATAATGTCTTATGAATATGTTCAGATAGCGTGCCATTTGGTATATACTCGTAAACAAGCTCGGGAACCTCTGATTCGAAACAACACCCCAAGAGCTTTACAACATTCCTATGGTTAACTTGTGTTACTATCAATAACTCATTGATAAACTGCTCTACTTGGTTCGCATCCATTACTTTGGACTTCTTGATGGCGACTACGCGTTGGTCAAGTAAAATTCCTTTGTAAACCACACCGTATCCACCACGCCCAAGTATTCGGTTCTCGGCATAGTTGTTTGTGGCTTTCTTTAGCTCTTCAGCAGTAAAGATTTTTCATGACGACTCCGCACTTGTTCCTTCAATTGAAGAAATTTTTTGTTTCATTAATAAGCCACCGTTTTGTTGGAAGAATTTCTCTCTTAGTTTGATTAGCTTCCTTCTATTGACGCAGGAGTGTATCCAAATTACACCAATCAGTAATGACACGAAGCCAAAGCTCAATCCTACATGAAACATAGGTATAGATTCCGTCATTAGGTAATCTCTACTAAAAAGTAAAAAGAAATAAAAGCTATTTCCAAGTACGTTGTAATGAGTTTTGCACAGACTTTTTGTGTTTCGCGCGGAGGAAATTGGTTATGATTCCAATGGATTAGTGGCACTGGATACCGTATCATTGACTATGCTACACTATGTCAATGACGAAATTTGAATAGAAACCGTAATAATGTACAACAACGTAAGAATGATGTGACAAATTTGAAAAAAAGAAATAAGTCTTATCAGCTTTAGGTACGTAAAGCCCATCAACGTGGCTTTGAAATGTTGTTGTTATCTTACGTAAGTGAGTTGACATAACAAATCGTTCTTGATTGGTACCGTATGGAGTAGTACATTTAATACATCACGTGGCATAATATTCAACCCGAACACTGAATTTCAACTAGGCAAAAAGAAGAAGTAATTAATTATCCAAAGGCCTGCAGGAAGGCCCCGTAAAATTGCAAGGAAAAGAAGGTATGAGAATGTTTGAGTTTTCTACATTTTTTGGTTGTTAATTAAGTAGTAAGAAAGTTGGAGATTTATATCTCTAACTTTCCCACTAAAATTAGATTTTCCTCAAAATCCATCCTACAAAAAAACACAAAATTTTGTAGGATTTTTAATATATAGTTTCCAATACAATTGAACTACTCTGTGTTGCTTTTTAAAACACTTTTATTAAATTCCAAAATGTTTGGGTTATTTTTCTAATTAGTGATACTATATAATTGTTGGCATATATTAAGATATATACACATACTTATCCGTGTGATAGAATTTTAAGGGGAGCGGGCCTATATGAATTTTGTTAATGAACGTTGCTATAGGTACTGATGGTACCCATGCTGACGGAGTACCAATAGCCATGCGGGGCCATTACGGGTCCCCGCATGAAAAATTCGAGCCGTTCAGTAATTTCAAAACAAAAAAACGAGTGGGCATTATAGAAAATTAGCTCAGTCCGATATGTGTAAGTGCTCAATCCAATCTTCCCATTTTTCATCCAATCTTTCCTTTTTTGCCGATTTTTAAAAAATGAGAAGATTGAATCAAGAACCTACACATATCATATATATTGAGCTAATTTTCAGCGACACGCACTTGGTTTTTTTTTTTTAAAATTATTGAACAACTTGAATTTTCTGTGTGGGTCCCATAGTGGGCCCCGCGTGATTGTCTGTACCTAGTCGGTATGTGGACTGTTGGTCCCTTTATCTTTTCTGTTTGTTAAAGAAGTAAATACTTGTTTTTGGGAGGTAAATAGCAAATTGCTACTTTGTTTGACATGTTTAGTCTATCCAACTCATTTTCTAACTTTGCAAAATAAGTTGAACAATCAATTGCAGAACCGCATGAAATATGAATGATTAGTGGTTTCGCCACTGGGTGCCCTCGCTGAAGGAAATTCTTGGCTCTGCCACTGCATGCGAGGTCTTTGCATTTGTTAATTAAAACCTCAAGGGTGGTTAATATCTTAACCGTAGGGTAATGGATGAAGATCGATGTTGGACTTTCAATACCTTAGTTTACCTGATATTGGCCGAGATTGTCCAATACACCACTCATTCTTATGTAACAATCAAGATGGCATGATAGCTCTATCAAAAATACTTATGATAACTGCTACTAGCAACCATATTGTGCATGAGTTTACCAATAGACAATTGGATCTGAAGCACGTTTTATGTACTACTATGCAATTACGTATGTACGTACCTAAAGATAATTTGATCACTGAGCTTTGTGAGGCCTGATCAGGAGTACTGCATCCACTTCCGTCGCTTCTTCCGTCGCCAAAGTAATGAGGATTACAAGAACAATTAAAACTTCCTGGAGTATTCGTGCAAGTTGCGTTTCCATCACAGTCATGAAGGTTGGGATCTTTGCATTCATCAATATCTGCCAATCAATCATTAAGAAATATGTTGGTAGCTAATCTCTGGGTCTTCTTTTTTTAATTATGAGTTTAGCACATAGCATTATGAGTTGGGAAAACAAAAGCAGCATAGCCAACAGCAAACCTGTGCATCCAGGACTGAGATAAGGATTGCCCTTATAACCATATTTGCAACTGCAAAGATATCCTCCTAAGCCACTCTCCGTATTATCAATACACAAAGTATTATTGGGATTGCACAAATACGCATTTGAGTTATTGGCTATAGCACAATTCTGGTTTCCAATCGCAAAATCAAGTACTAAGGGTGCTCGGTACGCAAAATCGCGGTCCGAAAAATCTGATAGGCTGCTGAAATTAAAGCTATCTTGCTCTCCCATAAACGCATAGCCACAGTTGTTGTATGATGGAACCTGTAACAAGCATAAGAACAAGACAGAGGAGAATGACTTTTCAGGTGGTTACAAGACTAGAAAAAGGAAAAAACGGTGCAACTTCTCTTTCAAGGGATGGAGCCTCCAATTTTACCCAATTTTGGGCCAGGGACAATCGAAATCGTTGGTTTATTAATATAGCTTATTATATTAAATTAGTATTAATCCCTAAACTATATATCTTTATAAGATTTTCACTCAAAAAATATACATAAAAGTCCTTCTAACTTTCTTCCAGTAAAGTTAGCTAACTGTCTGATCCAACAATAGTATAGTTTACATTTTTTTCTCGGCAAACGAAGATTTTTATTAATTTTGAAGTGGTACATCAAGGAAGAGAGAGAGAGCACAAAGAGCAACTCAAGGAGACAAAATGAAAAAACAAGTAAACACCACAACATCCAACCAAAGGTTGGATACAAACACCTCAAAGGTAGGTTAAAATTTCAGTTTCCGAATCCTGTCCAAATACCCCTTAAAGTCCTCAATCGAATATATCTTCATATCGCGTTTGATCCTCATCCACATGGCTACCCTTGTTTTAACACGATCCACCACATCCCAAACCAACATGGAAGCATTGTTGAAAATATAATCATTCCGCACTAGCCAAAGTGACCAAAGTGTTGCATAGAAACAAGAATCCCAAATAACTTTCTCCAAGTTTCGAAACCTACTTCCAAACCACCAGTTTGCCAAAGTCTCAACAGATAAGGGGCACATCCATTTAACATGCCACCAATCTAAAATCAATAACCAAATAGCCCATGAGAATTGACAATGAAGGAACAAGTGTTGGGGAGTTTCCAGGTGTAGAAAGCAAAGGGGACATACCAGAACTTGGGGATCCGTTAGAATGTTTTGGCTTCGTAGAACTAATCTAGTTGCCACTCGTTCTTGGACAGCCAGCCATGAAAAAATTTTGACCTTTAGAAGGCTTAAGTTCTTCCATAGGGAACCCAAAATGGTATTCCTTGATTGACCCATCACTAACTCCCCCTGCTTGTATGCTGATCTTACCGCAAAGCACCCATCGCAAGGGCAGCCACATCAATAGGAGGGATCTTGACACCACAAAGAGAGCTTTTGGAAAAAATTATCTTTAGGCTTGACATTAACTGGAAACACCTTAAAATTCTCTTGATATTGTGTATTTCTCGCATATCATTGTTATAGAAAATAATTGTATCATCCGCAAACTGTAGGTGAGAGATGAGTACCCCAGTTCTCCCAATCTTCACTCCCTTGATAATCTCTCTTTCCCTAGCTCTCTCCAACATAATATTAAGAGCCTCAGCTACTATAATGAAAAGAAAGGGGGATAGGGGATCACCTTGTCGGATTCCTTTTCGAGTTTCGAATTCCTTCGTCGCTGAACCATTAATCAAGACTGACAAGGAAACAGAAGAGATACACTCTTTAATCCAACCACACCACTTCCCTCCACAGCCCAACTTCCCCAACATATCTAATAGAAAGCCCTAATTAATGCAATCATACACCCTCTTAAAGTCTAGTTTTAGGATGTGGCCTCCCCGAGTATTATATTTCCAACTGTGAATGGCCTCATTAGCAATAAGGACACCATCAAGAATCTGTTTTCCTCCAACAAAAACTGCCTGAGCCTCCCCAATTACACTTGGAAGATGCTCTTTTATTCTGTTAGCCAGCACCTTAGACAAGATTTTGTAGATGCAACCCACCATGCTTATGGGTCGTAATCTTTGAAAGTTGTAGGGCAGTCAACCTTGGGAATTAGGGATATGAAAGTTAAGTTGATACCTTTGGTAAGCCTACCATTCTCATCAAATTCAGCAAAAAAACTGTAGAACCAATTCCTTCAAAAAGCCCCACCCTTTCTCAACAAACGAGAACTTAAAGCCATCTGGCCCAGGCGCCTTTGAGACTATTACAGTTTTCGAGTGCATCTTCAATTTCTCCTTCCTCAAACTGCTTCTTAAGTTGTATAGCTATCTGGTGTCACATGCCTGGAAAAAATGTCCACCTAAACTAGTTCGATGCCTCATCTCCTCTGTAAAGTTAGTATTGAAATATTCCACCGCTGCTTCTTTAATATCTCCATGCTCCTATACTATTTTGCCATTCACCTTCACAGAGCCCACCATGTTTCGTTTGAATCTATAATTGGCTATGACTTGAAAAATCTAGTATTCTTGTCGCCCAATTTCAATCAGTTCACCCTAGATTTTTGCCACCATAAGATTCGGATAGTCTTAACAGTCGCCAAAATTTGGTTCTTGATTTACATCTTAGAGCTGTCTCTTCCTCAGCGAGGAATCGTGCTTTACCTACAACATCAAGTTGATGTAGATCAGACTCACATTTCTAAAGAGCACAATTTATATCACCAAACTCTTCCTTGTTCCACACCCTTAGTTTGACTTTGATAGCCCTGAACTTTTATAGAAGAATGAATCCCGCCCACCCTTGTACCTGAACAGCATCCCATGCTTCTTTGGCAATCCTCATACAGTTAGGATTGGACAACCAGATATCCATAAACCGAAAAGGCCGAGGACCCCAATCTCTAACATCATTTAGTAGTACCACAGGACAATGATATGAAATTGGTCACGGTAAGCCCCACTGAATAATCTTAAACCTCTCTAACCACTGTTGGGACACCAAAAATCTGTCTAGACGGCTGTGAATAGCATGATTATGAAAATTGGTCCACGTAAATTTCCTACCTATCATCGGTAAGTCAACCAATTGCATATTCCCACAAAACTCTAAAAAATCCCTCATTGCCCTCTCTATTTTGGTACATCCAACCATTTCATTCATCTCTCTAATCTCATTAAAATCCCCCCTACAACTCTCTCCTATTACCCACCTCATTAGGTGCATACACATTGACAAGAGCACACGGGAAAGAGTTATGAAGCACGCCTTCCAAAATAATGAATGATCTAGGGGTAATAACATTGGTAACTTTGAAGAAGTCTTTATTCCATATAGTAATTAGACCCCCAAAAGCTCCAACTGAATTGGAGGTCGTAAACTCTATGTTAGAGCCACCCCACATTTTTTAAACTACAATCCTCTCCAACAGCTTCAGTTTTGTTTTTTTGCATAAAAACCATATCAGGTTTCCTTCTCTTTATCAATTTAGACAAAAATTTCTTCTTCACAAAACTCACCAATCCTCTAATGTTCCAGGAAATAATCTGCATTAAGACACAATAACCCTTATAGGCCACCACAAAATCAGTCACACAGACGAATTCCCACCTACACTCTTTCGTATGAGGGCATACTCCTTAATTTCAAGTTCAATCATTTTCTTTAACACAACATCATCATTAGGTAAAAACTGAACATTCAATTCACCTTCAATTGCCATAGTAGCCTGGACCTCCTTGACAATGTGCGAATCAGTTTGAATCGAATCAGATTGAGTCGCCTCTCTTGAGGATGATGAGGAGCTGTCCACCGAGTTGGGCTCCTTTGATAGCTCCTCACGAATTTAAAGGAGGTTTGTTAGCTGTCTTCTCCTCCTCTTTTTGCACGCTGCATCAGACAAATCCACCAAGGGATTGATGCTAAGGATCTGGGATGAACACCCCCCCATCTTGTTCGGATCCCCAATTGGGATATTGTCTTTTAAATTGGGTTCGGAAACTTCATTCACCCGGCCCAGCTCCCTCACCATGGGATGTTGGGATTTTGAAGCAAGGCTCAAATCAATACGATTAGGAGATGGATCCACCTCAGGTTGGGCCAGAAGCCCCGACCCACTATGCATGCATTCTTTAAGGCCCACCGAGTCCCTCATAGCAGATTCAAAATTCTCTGGCTCAACCTAATCACCGCCCTTGTCCAACATTAAATGCATGTCTGCCTCATTAAGCTCAGGGCCCCCAACCCCATCATACGCTTTATTCTCCCCATGCCTTGCTGCCAACTCAACTACAGTGCTTAGTTGTAGGTTTTCACCTACCACTATCTTCCCATTGGTTGCTGCTACCTTAGTGGACTGTACGATGCCGTCCACATCTTCTTCCTCTTCCTCCTCCACACCTACACCCCTCTGCAACAACTTACTTCCTTTCATGCTTTGCACCGAGTGTATCTCATCCGGATTGGAGAATGAAGATTCCTCCAAAACTTTAACATCATACACTACACTTTACACCTCCAACTTAATCCACTTATCAATTTTTGAGAGAACCTCCTTGGCTATTAACATTTTTCCTTTCACACACCTTTATCTTTTAGGGTATCCTCATCTAACATAACGAAAGAACCACATAGCTCTCCAATTCGTTTGAAGACCTTAGCATTCAATGCGTTGAGAGGCATACCTTGACAATTCAACCACGCAAATCTTTCAAGCCTCATCGGTTCATTCCTCCATGGTTTATCCTCGCTAAACCACCTTTTCATCCACGGTCCCTCAATAAGCCCATCCCTTACCTCCTGACTTTGGAATGTAATCAGAATCGAACGACCACCCAAAGCTCTAAACTGAGCCATCAAATCGGTCTCCAGGCTAAAGCTGACTTCTAAGGCCCTCATAGATATGAGTCTAGTCATGACAGCCACTGCACTCCGGAATAACACCCATTGCCCTCAGGAATCACCTGAAGTGTGATGCTCTGTTCCTCAGCCTCCTTGAGGTTAGAGGTTTCACCTTTCAGAACATGAGCATACGAAACACCATGGCCCCTTTTAGCCAAAACCTGAAAGGGCTTTCCTTGAAACCCTCCTCAGCCTCCGATTTATGGCTGGCACTCACCCGGAACCAAGGCACCGACTGAACTTTATGCTCTGTCTTGTGGCCAAAGCACGCCTCCTTGACAAATAGCTGGTTGTTCTCCACCCACACTCCATTCATCCGTGAGACAGCCATGCCAGCAGATACATGACAGTAGTATCAAACAAATTCAAACTTGTTCCCCGTACGTTTGTGTTCGGCTCTGAAATGGCTCAAAGACTGAGCGTGCGGGCGTGCCAAGACTTGTTACGTCTAACGTAAGGGCTGAGCGTCCCTTTTCTGACTTTGAATCTGTAAGAGCGATCATGCTGCAAACCTAAGGGTTAGATTGCAGTGTTGGTTCGTGGTTTTGCTTCTACGAGCGAGTACTTAATAACTTTCTAACCGTGTAGGAAAAAAGGTAACAACGTAGAATAACTTTATTATATTGTAATAACAAAATTGGGGGTATAAGAGAGATGGAATAACTTTATTATGTCGTAATAACAAAGTTTGGGGTACAAGAGAGATAGAAACCTGAATTACTTGAAGAAGTAATTGAGGTAGTGTGAGAGAAGTGAGGGAAGACTTTGGTTTTAAGCGTTGAGCTTGATTGGTGTGTGAACCTTTTTTTCTTATTGTCTTCTAGTATTTATAGGCAAGGCGTTCCACGGTTTTTTGCATGTGAATATCTCCTGACTTCACTCCATTGTGCCAAGTGTCCCATGCAACTGCACATCGTGAGCTAATGGGTGGTTATTGGCAGTTATGAAAGATTATGGGCCAAATGCTCCAACTGCCCATTTTCCTTTTGCTGCAGAACCTTGAGATTATCGACCAACATTTTCCCTATGGGCAGTTAAATCAAATGACTTCTCAACCTTTCTTGGTCATGGGCAGTTAAGAAGAATCATGGGCCCTATTATTCCCATTTTTTGTGGGGAATCAATGAAAGTGGGCCATTTTGACAAGTCATATAGCTTTTTAAAAAGTAAATAATTGCTTGCGCACCTCCTTTTCTCTCGGGCACGCACAGAATATGAGAACGTGGGCCATTAAATTAAATTAAATAGCCTTTCCTTATATTCAGGGGCTCAACTTCTTTCTTTCTATAATACTCTCATTCTCCATGGACCATGGACTCCAAATTACTATAATGACGAAATCCAAAAACACCTTAAGCCTGTGATCAAATGAAAAATTAATTGGGCCCAATCAACATTGTATTGGCCCATTAATTTTTCAACCCAAAATACCTTATTTCTTGGCCCAATTTAATCAAATAATAATTAAATGGCCATCCAGCGCTTGCCCAGGACTGGGTGCCAAAAACGGGTGTAAACAATGCCCCCCAGGCCTTGATCTTGTTCAAGATCTAGGCCTGCAGATTAGGACAGAACGTAGTTTTTGGCAGACCAAACAAGTCCTTAATATACCAAAATAAAAGATGGTCAGGCTTGATATTTAGCCTAACAACTTTTGAACTTTCAAATGTTTTGAATTTAAAAAGATAATCAAGCTTAACTTCAGCCTAATAGCTTTTCAAATTTCAAAGTATTTTTTCCCAATTACACTCGGACTCTTCCACTCCAACCGAACCAAATCCCAACAAAAGTAGAACGTGAAAAGGGGGCAGAAGAGTCCCATCCGTTGCAGGATTCTGCTTCACCATAGGCCTAAGGCGACACATACGTGTCTCTTAAAGAAACCATGCTTCAGCTGCCATGCAAATTTCCCAGGCCCTTTATCATCATTACGAGCCCAACCTATTAATGAGATACAAGAGAGAGAAAGAGAGATAAACAGCATTTGAATCTCACCATTATCCCTTGATCCCCTACAAACTCATTTGGACTCTTATTTTCTCTCTCTATGCCTCCTCTGTTTCTCCTTCTTCTTAAAACCAGTAAAAGCCCTAAGTCGCCACTGACCCATCATCAAGCCTCTGAACCTTAGAGAAGATGGCCACTCAAAAAGCCCATGCACCACCTCCAAACCCTAACAGCTTCGCCTTACAGATTTGAAAAATCTTGACCGAGGAGCATATAGCAATCACCAACGACGTTTTAGTGGTTACTAACGCTGAAAGGGTTGGGCTAGGCCCTACATTCCAGTTGGGATTTCCTCCTCAACGTGCGCCAATGTACCCACTAGCAGAAGAGGTCCTTCCCTTCGAGTCCCCATGCCTTGATTGGAATCGATTCTCTACAGATATTCCCAACCGACTTTGGCATAGGATTGATGCAAAGTACGTGGAATGGCTCGATCGAATGTTAGAGGCTAAAGGTGCCTTGTGGAGACAAATAGGGATCCGAGAGACCATCCTACTCAGTTGATCCCTAATTGACATGGACAAGAACCTATTCCTTGCTGTCTCTCAGTTCTGGTCAGTTACAATGAACTCCTTTCACTTCATGGTAGGCCTTATGAGTCATACTCTTCAGGATATTATCTTTTTGACAAGCCTTCGTCCTCACGGGATTGAGGCCAATTACTTTCTATCTCAAAAGACCCCCTACTTTGAGTACAAAGAACCCCTGTCCTTCTCCCCTTTCATAAATCACTATGCCAAAAAAGGTCCTGTAGAAGAGAGTGAATACGTAGCTTTCCTCCTTTACTGGCTGAACAAGTTTATTTTCTATGTTTCTGCAAATAGGGTAACCAAAGATTTCATTGATCTGGCCTGTGCCCTAGCTTCAGGGCAGAAGCTGGCACTAGGCCCTTTAGTCTTGGCACATCTCTGCCGTGGCATGAAAGAATTGATAAGCAACAAGTTTATTTTTGCCCCCGGTCCACTGTGGATCATAACCCTGTGGTTATGGTCCTATTTTCCTAAGTTTGCCCCACCCATGAATAAAAATCCAGAAAACATCTGCTATGGTCTCCATTACGTCGATGCTTGTGGCCCTAGATATGCCTTCGGTGTCTATTTTAAGTTTTTCTATCATGAACTTGTGGGGATGGGGAAAAACTAGATGCTGTTTGTAAGAGATACGGTACCTTGGTGTTTGAAGAGAGGGGGATCAGACCCAGGAGATGATTTCGATGACCACTTCGAAATCTGGACAAGCTTTCTGATCTCAAGGGATCTCATATATGGGATGGCCTTCACTCCCACTAACTACAAATGTGGGTTGAATATTACAATGCATCACAATTTGCCAGGCAGTTTGGCCTATGCAACTCACTCCTGGGCCCCCATATCAATCCTTGAATGAGGACTTTACTAATAGGCCCGTGATCCAATCGAGAGAATTGGAAAGAGTTAGGAACCTCCTACCTAAACTTAGGAAGAACTTTGCCCTCCATGCTTATGTTGAGCGCACAGATAAGGGAGTCAAATTTGATAGCAGGTGGGGAGGTTGCACAAAGATGCATTTCTTGACTCTGCTTAATGTAATCAGAACGTGATTCTAAGGGTACCCGCGAGAAATCAGCAAAAAAATTGACCTGGAATGGCTTCATCCGAACTGTTTTTTATTAAACTTTATTGAACGGTTCAATAAAAAACTGCTCAAACTAAGCTCTTTCCGGCTATTTTTTTTTGCCAATTTCTCACGAGCACCCTTAAAATCACGTTCTGAACACATTGAGCGGCTCGTATCATCAAAATTTGATCGGGAACTATGAGATTAAGATTTGGTGGGTTTTTTAAGGGTCTCCAGAACCGCCCCGTGACGAATTTGTTTGTTTTGTGGCGATTTTACCAATTTTTTGACATGATTTCGGTATGTTCGAATTTGTTTGTTTGGTTTTTGTGGCGATTTCACAAATTTTGCCATGATTTCGGTTGGTGTGTTTTTGTTTCTCCAAAATTTGTCATGATTTCGGTTTACTGTAGTTTTTTCGGCCCGATTTTGCGATATTTATTCATGATTTTTTCCGTTGGATGGTGATTTGCACAAATTTTGTCATGATTTCAATATGTGTGTTTCAATTTTATTGGGATAATTTTACGATACGTATTCATGACAAATTTTGGCCAATCAACATTCAACCCATAAGAAACAACACACTTACTCGATATCAACATCCGATTCACAAAATCCAACTAAATCTTGGTTAATTGAACGGGAATGGCTTGGGTTGAACTTTGTTGGTTCCGACTGTCAGACGCACAACTACAGAGTTCGAATGAAATGGAGCTTTCTGAACCCCTTAATTATCTGAGTATACTTTTCCCTCCTCCTTTGTGTATTCGTGATCTTTAGAAATTTAATGGTTTCAGTTTAGGTGTTACGTTTCTCGATTTTTGTCATGTTTGTGAACATATCATGTTTTGTTCATCTACCTCGATCGAAATCTATACTTGTTAAAACTTGTCATATTTTATGATTTTTGTCAAGTTTGTAAATTGATCATGTTTTGTCATGTTTGAAAATCAAATTTAGGATATCACAGTTTGGGGATTGGAAGAGATAAGTCGTAACTAAAATTCTGTTTGAAATGGGCGATAGAGACGTCCCTATATAATAAGACTAATTCTGATTTAAAATTTCTATAATATGGGAAATTCAAAATATTAGGTAGAAATTATATATAATAATATATGGATAGGGGTATAATGGAACAACAAGGTATTTTGAGGATGAAAATATAATTATTTAAAATCTTTAGGATGGACATCTAAATAAGTCTAGTATAATTAGGATGCCTATTTAATTTCTTCGAATTTTTTTGGTTGAAATGTATTTAAAAAATGTCCCCACTTATATAGATTCCTGACTGCGCCACTGGTTATACATGGATGAAATTGGAGTACTGCGTGGCAGTTGGAGTACCCAATAACTTGTGGTAATTTAGTGATTTCTTCTAATGATTTCCCTAATTATTTTTTCACGTGTCGGTTGTCAAAAAGGACAAAAAAAAGAATACACTAGTCCAAACCTGGGTATGATTGTTAAAGCTCGTAAGGGAAACGTTGAAATTCTTCAGCCCCTTTGGAATATCGGTTTGGCAGCAACCAATACCGAGACAATTTGCACCAGTCATGTCCCATTTGTCGGAACATATAGACGCACATGCACTAACGAGGCTCCATGCATCTTGACTATTCACCAAGAGTCCGCCAATGTCATCGCAGCCGACGACCGTCAACTTATTCGCGGTGTCTGAAAACGTGTATGGCCAGTCAAACTCCAACCAAGCCGAGGCTAGGCCGTAATCATGAGTCACGGCCCCGGTCTTGTTGTAGCACATAGAAGCGACAAAGTTTCGGATCCGGACTTGGGTTGGTGAGATGGATAGGACCTCGGCGCCACCTAAGAAGGGCTTTGAAGTGCTGCAGTCGATTTCAAAGGGCTGATCGAACGAACAGGCAGCCCCTATGCCGAACGGGTAAGGGACGCTTAAGTTTCCGCATATAGGTTGGCAGCTGGGCAGCTTGGTGCCGAGGAAGCTGTTGGAGGTTAAATGGGCGATGCTGGCAGTTATGTTTTTTCCTAGTGTGGGTTGTGCTAATAGGAGCCTTGAAAAAAACAAGAGGATCAGTACATGCAGATACATGTTTGAGGATGGATTCTTAGTGTTGGAACTTGGATGTTTAAGGATATACATACATATACATATATATATATATATATATATATATATATATATACACACACATACATTTACACTACATACTAAAATACCAAAAAATACTCCACTAGTTAAGGCTGCGTTCTTATGAACTTAACTTAAATTCGAAAATTTTGTCCTTATTTAATTTTTTTTTTTGCGTTTATTAGTTTTGTGCCAAACTTTTGTGGGTTATTGATTCGTCTCGACAAGATTAAGCTAATAAGTTTGGCGCAAAATTAATAAATGCAAAAAAAATTTAAATAAGAATAAAATTCTCAAATTTAAGTTAAGTTCATAAGAATGTAGCCTAAATGTACAAGTGGAAAGCAATGAAAGCAAGAGAAGGAAATTAAGCTAATAAGAAAAGTCAGAACCGAGAGGGCGGGGAATATATACAGCCATTCAAAATTTTAAAACAAGACAAGAATTCAAGTGGTGCGTTTACTATGAGAGTGACTCATCCAGGTTGCAATTTTTGGAACAGAAATTTGGGTGCCCCTAAACCACAAATCAAGTGCATGGTGGGCATGATTTTGAGCGGTGTCAGCCTAGCTAGAATATCAAATATTTGAACTCGAGTACTCTTGTTCGATATAGTATATGTTAAATATTTGCTTGAGATTATGTGGACGATTACATCGACCATGTAATTCAAGTTTGCTGAGTTCTACTTGATTAACGCGGTAAGATTATGTAAAACAAGAAATCAAATTGCTCAAATTAAACTCGACTTAGATGTAATTTCTTGTGAGATTAATAATTAGTTGGAATAACAAGTAAAACTTGACCACTTCTGGAAGTCGTTAAATGTTCAAGTCATTGACCATTAACTAGGTTAACTTAGCTTATATTACTGAGATCTGGTTGTTTTTGGGTCCGGCTTGATTTTGGGTGGTGCTGTGCAACGGTGGCGGCGTGGGTTTTTGGGCGACGGCTGGTCCGTATGAATCGGCCACTGCGTGCCGCTGTTAATCGGTGAGGGTGGTGGTTCAAGCGCCTGGGTTTGGATGTTGCTCGGTGGTATGGCGGGGATGGCGGAATGGCTAGGGTTTGGCGTTGGTTTTGGGTTGGGCCATTGGGCTGGCCCTTCCCAGTTGGAGCTGATTTTATGGATTTGGGCAATTAGGCCTTTTTACTAGTGCTTGTCCGTGCCTACGGCACTACGCACCCCAGTTGGAATTGCCCGTGCCTACGGCACTTGTTAGCTAGTAGCTCAAATACTAAATCGAATCATTAGTGTGTAGTATGTGATCCTCTTCTTGGTGGCACGAAAGAGAATTACTCGTGCTTACGGCACTCCCCAAACTAAAATTTTAAGCTAGCTACAAAGAATATTTCTGACACCAAAAACTGCCAACGATGATCCCAATAGAGCATTGCCTTCGCTAATAGACACCAAAACTCCAAAAAAAAAAAATAAAGAGACAAAAAATCCAAAAAAATCCCAAGCCCAATAAACTCCAAAAATTTCCAAATGCCTTTGCTTTTAGGGAATTTTCTTTACCCACCATCCACGCATCTCCTAGGCTTTCTTCCAAATTGATATGGTTTCTTTTTTAGACCCCCTTTGCTAACACCAAAACTTAAAAAAAAACAGAGACCAAAAATCCCAATAAATTTCAAATACATTTGCTTTCATGAAGCTTTCTTGGCCCAGTTCCCACCGTCCACGAAACTCGACAGATTTGAAAGATTTCGCAAGGTAAGGAATATTCCACGCAGATTTGTTGGTCTGGATTTGAAAGATTTCGCGAGAGAGAGAGAGAGAGAGAGAGAGAGAGAGAGAGAGAGAGAGAGAGAGAGAGAGAGAGAGAGAGAGAGAGAGAGAGAGAGAGAGAGAGAGAGACCCAAATGCCAATAGAAGCAGGGTTTTTTTTTTTTATGCTTCAGACATAATCTGATTTTGGTAAAAAGAACCAATGACATTTTTGTAATATGTTTGTAAGAGTGTGGACGGTTTCTTAACAGAGTTGAAAAACACAAATCAGCTCTTGAATCAAATGAATCTTAGCCCTCCTTTCAACTTATATTTGTTTGATTCTCACACCTTTGTGTTTTATTAGGTAGATATGCATGTGCAATAAAAAGTACTCCCTCCGTTCCAAATTGACGGTCCACCATAAAAAGTCGTGCCATTTTTCAAATAAAAAAATCAACTACTTCCGTGTATAATTTTTTGAAATTATTCGTACAAAATTAAAGTACTAATCGAGATCTTTAATACGGCGCGAAAAAATTTGAAAAATAATGCACTGAAAGAGTTGATTTTTTTATTTGAAAAATGGTAAGAGAGAGGTAGTGGGACTCTCAATATGGAACGGAGGGAGTAACATTGGGCATGGACATAGATTCGGACACAGCATAATCAAGTAAGAATCTGCAAGTTCATGGCAAATCATTGCATATGCAGGAAGAACCATTCTATTCTCCCTGTCCGGATTTAATAGTACTTTTTGAAAATTCGTGTCATTTTTCAATTCATTATATATATTTTAATTTATTATGTTTTATGTAATTTTGAAGACATTGTCTTACAGAACTAATTGAGATCTATCAAATTAAATCCATATTAGATATAAAATTTATTACCAATTTAAAGATATAATTCATTTTTTATCCGGTTAGAATTAAACGAGGAATTATTAAATCCGGATGGAGTGAATACCTAATTAGCAAAATTTGCCCAATTGTGGGACACTGCCACGTCAGATTGTAACGGGATGCTGTTAAGTGTAGCATTTCTCGGCAAGTAGGCCTTAAGACTGTAAAGACAGTCAGTTAATTACGCACTGGCTCGCATCCCAAAATTATCAAGTCGAGTGAGAATGTTAATTTTTGGTCAAATTAAAACTAGCGGAACATAGATTTTGAAAAATCCTAGATTGCCTAGGTTTAAAATTCGCTATGTTTTATCTCTTCAATTAATCAACCCATCAATCGAATAGGAAATCAACCTCACAAACAGAAAGCAAACAAACAACGAAGACCAAAATATATGTGGAAAATCCCAAATGGGTAAAAAGAGAGAGGAAGGAATCAAAATGCAATATACTCCATGTGTAATTACAAGTAATCTTACCTACAATTTGAATCCTCGCAATTGCTTAAGACTTACTTGTAGAATCACTCGTTCATCACACACTACAAGAAAAATGAAAATTGATGACGAAAAAGTGGCGGCGAAATTTAATTTCGTTAGTAAATAAGAATATTTGGTGACGAAAAAATAAATTCGTCATTATTTTGACAACTTCAGTGACGAAATAATTTCGTCACCAATTATACCTGATTAGTGACGAAAAAAATATTTTCATCACCAAAGGTACCCATTTGGTGACGAAATACATTTTTCGTTGCCAAAAGCTTAAAAAAAGTGACAAAATTATTTTTGGTTGCCAACTCCAAGGATAATCATTTGGTGACAAAAAATATATTTCGTCGCCAAATGAGACCAATTTAGTAACGAAATATTTTTTTCGTTACCAAATGCTTAACTTTGGTGATGATAAATAATTTTGTCACCATTTTAACGCTTTCAGCGATGAAAAATATATTTCGTCGTCAAATGGGTACCTTTCGTGACGAAATTTATGAATTGTGCTTTGTCACAAAATATATTTCAGACATAACTCTTTACTAAAAACTCTGATTGAGATAATTCAAATTGGGTTTGAAAAATAACTCAATTGCTTACAACTTTCATGTTTATCAAAACTGCTAATTTTAATGTTTAAAGGTTCAAAATTACATTCGAAATATATTTTCATGTTAAACATATATGTTATATATTAGATATTTCAAATATTTATTGAAAAGTGTGTGTGGTGCAATTGGTTAGAGTTTGCGCGAAAAACTCAAAGGACTCGGGTTTGAAACCCAACAGGAGCAAGAAAGAAGGATTTTTTCCCCATATGAAAATGTCTTTTGCAACGAAATTTTTTGTCACCGATGTGACCTATCGGTGACGAAAATCGTCAAAAAGCACAATAAGCGAGGAAAAAAATTTCGTCACTAATTATTCACTTTTTGGTGACAAAATATTTCGTCATCAAAAGGGACTATAGGTGACGAAAAATAGATTTCATCACCAAGTAGGAATCCTCAACAACTTTTAGTCGACAAATTTTTTTTCGTCACCTATATTATTTGTGACGATTTTCATTCGTCATCCAATATAATTTTTCTTGTAGTGACACCCAGTTCAGCAGTGCTTGACCACCATTGTCTTGAATTCACAAACTTTTCAAGATCCTTCCAAAAATCGATTGAAAAACAATTTAAATAGTTGAATCAAAGATGCGTAAACTTCTTGGAGTTGTCATTGTATATCAATGTTCGAAGATCTCATTGTACTCCCAGACTCAAACAAAACAAAGACCACTTCCGATATACTCCGTATCCCTCAAGAGTGGCGGCTAAACTTAAATGGGTATTTTTCCTTCTCATGTTTCACACGGCAATATCATCAACAAAATGGAACCTTGCTACTGACACAGTGCACATACTGCATTGTGGGATCCATTATGGATTTCACACAAATGATCCAAGTCATTCATTAAATATTTTTTTAAGTATCCTCGTGAAAAATCAACTCAATCCGACACCTTTAAGTACTTGATCTAATTGTCAAATTTGTTATTCAGGTTTTTGGACCATGAAAAGTTAGACGATTAGATCAAGTATTTATAGGTATCGGATTAAGTTGATTTTTTGCGGGAGTCTTCTAAAAAATGTTTTAAAAATAATGAACGTCTCGAATCATTTGTGTGACCCCTAGTGGGCCCCACATCGCAATATGTGCACAGTCTGTGCACAGATTTGCTGTGTCCACAAACTTTCCCAACAAAATGGGAAAAACACTACTGTTTTTTTTTTTTTCTTTTTTCCTTCTCAATCTCTTGACAACTTTGGGGAGCACAACCCCTTTCATTTTATATGAAGTCTTGCAATCTTTTTTATCATGTAAATTGAGAGGGTAGCTGCCACTAAATGGCCCGATCAATTGAAAAGTTAATTTGTTAGTCGCCCAGCAAATTGGAAAGTTTTTTTTTTTTTTTTTTTCAATCTGAAGGAGATCATTACATCATGTACAAAGTCGGCCCAAAGATTTTTAGTGCCCACGGCCAATTAAAAAGAGTGTGCCCTTAAAAAATTAATACTTAACAATTTTTACAGTAACAATCATAATACGAGAAAACCAAACCAATATAAAATTTTACTAATCATTACATACGAACACAAAATACGATATCGCCAAGATTTTGGGGTGAGTTTGAGGGGAAATGATTTTGGGAAGGTGTTATTCGGTGGTTTGGGGGAAATGATTTTGGGAATTTGGTAAGTTGAGCACTTGGGCTTATGGAATGGTAGGTTGAGCTAACTCATTACTTCTAATTGGGCATTTTTTTTTCATTTTATTGGGCTTAAAAAGATTCTTACTCAAACCCAAATAGTAAATGTAACGACCAGGATTTTTGCCCTATTTTTTTTTCGAATAAAGAAATTGTTTTTAATCAAATAGTCTATAGTAATTGATTAATTATTTAAAAGTGTTATTAGATTAAACCAAAATCTAGATTATTATTTTTCGTAACCAAAAATTAGTTTAGCAAAATTTTAATTCAACTTGGAACGGCCCGTAATTCTATCATTTATAAAATCATTTAAAGAGTATCGTTTGTAATAATAAAATTATCTTAATTATAATTATCTAGTAGATATATACAAATAAAATTAATTTAGTCTTAATTATCTTACTTTTAATTTATGTTAATTGCATGCATGTAATCCTATCATCCCTCCCTCTCGTACTCAGTCTCTAACTCCTCTCGGAGCACGAAAACCGTCCATAATTCGTCCATTCCGAAACCCGATAGAATACAACCTCTTTAAAATCCAATTTCAATCGAAACTTTTCAAATTCTCCTATATATACCATAGTACGTCGACCCTAGGGCACACCACGAAATTTACCACGCCCCACCAGTCCAGAAAGAAGAGAAAAATAGGAGAGATTGGAGCTCCAATCAATGGAGTTCTAGAGAGAGAAAGAAAGAGAGAGAAAAGCGGGTTTCATAGCTACGATCAACCGGAACCCGAATTGATCAATATAATACCTTCCTACAACCCCAAGCATCCCTAAACATCGTCCAATTCGGACCCAAGGTCTCCCGATCGAAGAAACCGAAGTCTCCGTCCAAAAAAATTCAAGTTTCGGTTTGTGGATCAATTCGATCCAATCGAGGTTGTATAATCTCTCCCAACCCTCCCTCTAAGTATATTTATTGTTTTTAAGCATAACCCAATAGCCCGAATGGTCCCATGCATCGAAACCGAGCCAAAAAATAAAAAAAATCAATTCTGCGTTGCACCTTGCGGCCGCAACCTGCGGGCCGTAAGAACCAGACGAAAGGTAGCGGTGGACTGCTCCACCGCAAGGTCAAAGAAGTCAGACCTTGCGATTTGTCCTGTTTTGTTTCGAACGTGTTTTGCGACCTTCTGAATACCGTTTTCGACCCCCGAACTATTTTTCCTAGACTTTTCACACCTCAAAGATCATAACTTGTTAAGGTCATATTTTTTTATTTAATTATCTATTTATTAAATTATTTATTAGTTATCGATCAACGTTTACAAACGAAAATTAGTTACGACCTTTAAACTAGCGTTTTAACACTCAACTAAATTTTTCTAGACTCCTTGCATCTCAATTACAGTAACTTGTCAAATTAAATATTTATTTTATTTAATTCACTATTTATTATTATTTTTAAAGTAATTCCAATCAAAATTACTTTACGACATTATAAATATTATTATTAATACCCGAATAATTTTATTTAGACTCCTCACTGTTCAAATATGAAATTATGTCAGTCTCAACATTTATTTTTATAACTTATTATTTATTGTCTATTTACTTCACTTTCGGTCATTTTAATTAACGTTTTCATATAATTTAATTCTTCGACCCTCCGAACCCAACTTTTGACATTCAATTGATTGTATAGGACCTTTGGAACTCTTATTAGGGTTATGACTAATTATTCTAATATTATATCTAATTAATGCATTTAATTAGCTTTTAATTAATCTAATTAATTAGAAATAATTAATAAGAGCCTGAAAATATTTATTAAAAATATTTATAAGAATCCTACTTCATTATTGACATTGTGGCCATACGAGAATAAGGGCAACGGCCCATTCATAAAAGGTTGTGTGATTTTATTGCTTGTTAATTGTTTTAATTATTAATTAATTTAATTGTATATTGCATCGATATTTGATTTTGAATGCTAGATTGGACCCTAGAGACATGGGATGATATGCGAGTAGAATTCACCTAGATGATGTTAGGTAATGGATGAACTTGGAAGGTTTTATTTTTAGAATGCCTGCAGGCGAGAATTTGAGATGTGATGAGATTTGTGATGAGACTGAAATTGGCGAGAGTCCAATGATGAATTGAAACTGGCGAGAGTCCAGTGATGAATTGAAACTGGCGAGAGTCCAGTGATGATTGTGATGATTGTGAAAGTGGTATATAAGATAGGCGAACCCTAGTTGTGATTCAAGCATGATAAGCTTTCCCCTTGTTGTAGTTATTGGGATGCACACTCGGTACATAACTTAGGTACATCTGCGATAGCAAAGGGAAGTGACCTCATGGGACCGAGCATAGCTAACGGTTGGGGAGGAAAGATCCCGCGGAGGAGATCTTAGATTTCACGATAGGTTAATGGATAGTAAAGAATTGGTTTATGTGAAAAATCTCTGTTTTACTTCTTCGTATCATGTTATCCTGCTGCTTGCTAACTGTAAAGTAAGAGGGGTGGTTGGGTTGGATTATTCAACTGGGTGATTTATCACTCACGGATACGTCTGTATTCTGGCAAATCGTTTGCTTCGGCGATCAATTTGCTAGAAAGCGCAGGATTCCATGGAGGGGATTCAATGATGATCGACACAGAAAGAATATCAGGAACAAAGATCGAGTTTGCTGGGAATTCGTATCAAGATTAGAGTCAGCTCTGGAGTCAATGTATTTTGAATCACTAAATCTATCTTGAGTTTGTAATATCTAAACTTTATTTTAGGAAATTATACTTATTTAGCAAATTATCTTAAGAAAATTATTTTATTCTACTCCCGAAAAGTCGGGGCGTTACAGTAAAAAATGTTTGAGTGCCCTGAAAATTGGAATGTGTGGGATGCCCAAGGCCCAGGCCTCTTGAGCCTTGGGGTTTGGCCGGCCTTGATCATGTATAAAGAACAAAGTACAAATCACAAGCTACTGCTTCCATTGCGTGAGAGTTCACGAGATAACTAAGCCAACAACTGAACCAACATGATAAATAAGCTTATCAAAGGGATCACAATCACTATAAACCCAAATCAACTACAAGCCCCATTAAGGGGAGAAATAACCCCAACAAATATAAAGAAAAGAATACCGACACGCATGTGGAAAGACTCAATTTCTGACATCCTAGTGAGATGCAAAAGTTCTGCCTAGCTGAGCGCCTGAGCTAGCCCTAGTTGGTTAGCAAGTTGGAAAGTAATTCATTTTCTATTTTATCCGACTGATATGCTTACTCTCAATTATATAACAAGATTTCTTCTACTCTAATCTTATACAGACTCGCTAACTTAAAATTAAAAAATACTAACTCAATAAAAATGGGATACAAACAAAAGTGTGTTTTGTAAAAGAAATTACTAACCAAATAGGGCGCAGCTTTTTGAGACTTATGGATTTGAAGTCTTTCTATATCAATTTTCCCCTAAAAAGGTATCTGATGAAGCGGTTTTTGGTTACCTCCAGAGGAGGGGTGCCTCAATCGTCCATCTGATCCTCCAACGGATGAAGCGGCTTCCGACATGCTCGATTAATGATCTGCAATACAAAACAGAAAAGCTATGGGCACCGGCATGACTGTCGCCACCACCCCTCCGATGCCTAAGTCAGTCTATCTGCTTTAGAAGAGAGTATGGACTGAGTATGAGTTCTGGAGTATTGCGTACCTTTATGAGGTGGAGATATGATCTTTATATAGGCATTTTGGGAGGAATCCCTTGAGACCGGGACTCTTAAGTCTCATCCACTCGTGGCAGGTATAGATAGGTGTTGGAGTGTCCTCCTCACCTTAGGACTCCCCTGATCCTTATCAGGTTTGAGGAGTCCCTTCACCTTTGGACTCTGCAATTGTTATCCAGATCAAGAGTCCTTACGGTACTGGGACCTTTTGGGCTAATCTGTACATGACGGGAATAGGTTGGTGACGGAGTGTCCTCCTCACCTTAGGACTTCCCCGATCCTTATCAGGTTTGATGAATCCCTTCGCCTTTGGACTCTACGATTGTTATCCAGATCAAGAGTCCTTACGGTGCTGAGACCTCTTGGGCTTATCTGTACATGACGGGAATAGGTTGGTGATGGAGTGTCCTCTTCACCTTAGGACTCCTCTGATCCTTATCAGGTTTGAGGAGTTTTCATCTCCTTTGGATTATGTGATTGTCATCAAGGTTATGAGTCTTCATGGTGGATGAATCTTTGTGTTTATCCTCTAAGACTCGTGGCCTAATCTCTTCGGATGAGATAAAGTCCTGGCTATTCTATGAGTCCCATAGACTGTATGAATTTCCGCCGTGGAGTGTTTTATAAGTCTCTGGTTGCAGGTTTTGTCGTATTTACCGAGCTCACTTGGTGAGCTGAGCTCGGTATTCTTCTATGAGCTGTGCTTGTAAGTTGACCTCCATCCTTAGATTAGTTTAATAGAGGCTAGCTCTTATAGGCTAGATTTCATGTTCTTGGGACTCTAGCTTGAGCCCTTAGGGCTGTGCTCGCGAGCTCTTTGCCTTGGGCTGACCTTAGGATGACCTTTGCCCCTGGGTTGGTCCATTGAGCTCAGCTCTTCAAGCTAAGTTTTGCGTCACTGGGTCTCCTACATGGCCCTTCGTGTTGTGCTAGGCTTTCTGGTCTGGGTTGATCTTGGGAGGTTATTTCCTACTTATCAGTATCCTAAGTGCATACAATTTGTTTAAAGGCTAGCCCAAAAACATTTTCTATGAGCTGCATATCTCAATATATTATTCAGGCTAAACAAACTTAGCAAATTACTACTCCTTTCGTCCCTTTTTAAGTGTCCTGTTTCGTAACTCCAACTTATTAAAAAGATATCATCATTGCACCTTTCACATCAACTTTTTCCTCCACTTTCCCTACTTACCCATTATCATTACACTTTCACTCACTAACTTTTCAAAATGAAATATACTTTTAGAGACAAAATAAAAAATTCACCTACTTTTACCCATAACTTTACAAAATGGACACTTATTAAGGGACATCCCAAAATGAAATATTGGACTCTAAATAAGGGACGGAGGGAGTATATTTTTTGGATTACATTCTATTTAATTTTTTTGGAGCAGAAATTTGAGTTCAGGATCCAAGGAGGTGGTTCTAGAGTTAAATGAAAATAATAGGAGTAACTTTTTACAGACAACAGGTGAATCTTAAATTGTCCACAATTAGGGTCCCATAATATATAGTACTTTGTATGTCCGAGGAATAGGAAGGGTCTTGGTATCCTCTTCCACTTCGTTTTCAATTTTTTAGCAATTTTTCGAGCACACTTTGATGATCAGCTTCGTTCATCTTGTAGAGCTCGGCGAGAAAATTAATTTCTAAAAAATCATGTTCATCGGATTTTAGTAGATTCATAATCAACACACGTGAAAATTGAAGAAAAACAAAAATTGGATCCAAAAACAAACTGAATCGGAACCCAATTTTGTTTTCTTGCATTTTTCACATGTGTCGATCATGTATTTACTAAAGTCCTATGATCATATTTTTGACAAGATTAATGCTCTCGCCAAACTCTACAAAATGAACAAAATCGATCATCAAAATATGCTCGGAAAATGGCCGAAAAGTTGAAACGGAGCGGAGGAGATACCAAGACCCCTCCTATATGTGGGATATATAAAAGTTTCAAGAAGAAGAAGAAGGAGGCAGTGATAGGTGCTGAAAAGCACCCATTTAATCCTTCTAATTTATGCTTTGTCAGTCCGTTTACATTGTTACTTGACGCGTTTTAGTGTTTTATGGTGTGTGCAGGCCTCGGAGATCAATGAGTGCAAAAACGTGCAATTTGAAAGGTCTTACGGAATTTTACCGCAAAGATGGAAATTGATTGCCTACGGCGTCTGTGTGAATTTTGGTCTCGGGAAACCAGTGCCGTTTGAAATAAAATCACAAATTGCAGTGGAGTATTGAATTACGTCAAGCCGACGGTCCAAGTGTATGGGATCCTAATTAATTAGAATGCATCAATTTGGATTTAGTAGGAATCCTGAGCCGAGGAATTAAACTCGTGGATTAATATAGAATGCCAGAATAGGAGAGTTTTAGATCGAAAAGAATTCTATTACCTATTCTCGGCAACACTTATAAAGCGATATCTTGTCTTGTATAAAGGGGGGGACGACGCTTCGGAGACGACAAAAAGAAGCTATCATGAGTTATTTCCGAATAGGGCTGCACATAAAACAGGGCTCCAGCTTCCATGGCCGGCTAACTCCATTGTCTAGGGGAAGATGAAACTTCGCACCAAGTAACTTCATTTTATGTATGGATTTAGGTTTATTATTCAGATCAATTGTATAACTAAGAACCCTTTCCGTTTCAATTGAATGGAATGATTTTGATGGTTTTAATCTATTGCGTATTTGTATGCATGCTTTCAAATACGAGTTATATAATGGTTTTCATCGATTGTAGTTGGAGTTCTGAGATAGATTATACTCGTAAGACGGGTCGTGCCGTTAGGCAGCCATACCGTATTTCTGAGACGGTCCATGTGCTATGAGATAATCTATGCCTTTTAACAACTCAATAATTTTCTTGACGATTATTGCTAGGGTTTGCAAGCCCTCACAATAATCCCTTCTAATTCAAATAATTAATCTCGCCTATGCATGTTGGAGTTACGCAGTCGAAGTGGATTCAAACCCTAGATTTTCTCTCCAATTGTTACAAACTTTCCATTTAATTTATTCTCTTAGATTTAATAAATTCTCCAAATTCAAACAACCAAACTTCCTTTGGCCGGATTAATCTAAAAAGTTTGTCGTAACTTAGCCATACTGTCTCCATTGGAACGATACTCGGTCTTGACCACTAGTATTCTACGGAGTAGTAGTTAATTCTCAGTTTTATAAATTTATCTTTGACACGGAACGACGCGGTCAGGCAGCTCAACCATGCACCGTTGGATCACGAGCTCCATGCCACCACGACAAACCGCCATTTTTTCCCACCAACTCAATCTTCCGCGGCTTAATCTTTGGTGGATTTGCTCTTCCGCTATTGTTATTGGGCCATAGAACATAAGTCATGGAGTTCCAGCAAAAAACAGTCAAGGACCAGGTCCGATCTCGCAGCCACTCACTCACTCGTACATTTCGGCCATGTACTATAACATAGCGGTCGCACTCACAAACATTGCCATTTGCACAGTCTTAATGAAATTATTCCAAGGCCGGTGATTTTCTGGGCATCTTGACGTCCCACAATAAGGAAGAAGATAGATGGAGGATAGATATTGAGATTGGCAGGTAACCATGACTATTTTTACATGATGTAGATTTTTCAAACTAAGATTAACTTATTAAAAAAAAGATTTGGCAATTTATAATCGTATCCCTCGTTTAAAATCCCCTGTACATAGCGGTGATTTGAGCATTATTATGTCTTATAGATTCGTCCATTAAAGATTAATGTTTTTGAAACATAAAATAACTGCTCATTCACTTGTTCTATCTGTCACATATAAAATCGAAAAAAACGATCCCAATTTAAAATCGTGGGTGGTTGGTTGTTTTTGGTCCATTTCCGGATTTTCGAAGAGACATTTGGGATTGGCTTAGGATCGAGTTCACTGCTTCGATTTCTCTACTACTACAAGGGTACATGACTTGAAAAATATTATGCCATGAGACAGACCCACATCATAATCAATTCACAAATCACAACATGAACACACAAGATCTTCACCGTATTACAAACGATTCAAACCCAAATGAAGAAATATCTACTATTAATTGTTAAATATAGTAATTTATAAAAAGTGAATATGTAGAATAAAACTTACAAACATTGTAAAATATATTAGTAAAATATAGGAGTATTTTAAGAGGGAGACAGGAAAAAGAACAAAAGTACAAAAGAGAGAGGAGAGAGTGTGTGTACTGAACAAATAAAGAGAGGGGGATGAGAGAAAAAGAAACAAAGCAAAACAAAGGAAAAGGGAATGAAATCCCCAAATTAAAAACTCCTTCCTTCTGAGGTAGGATCCGGTCAAATCGCGAAAATCGAATCGTGATGCACCACCGAAGCTCCATTGCCAAGGTCTCTCTCTTCATAGATGAGTCCTAGATTCTTCATCTTAGGGTTCCAAAATATGGGGACCCCTGAAAATTTGGATTTGTCATCCACTATAAAATTGGAGAACTTTTGTGATCAGTTTAATTGGCTAAATTATACGAGTTGATTGTGTAGTCCTGTGGTCTATTTGTTTTTGCTAGTTTTCTATTTGGGAGACTTGCGAGAATGTAGGACCAACTTTAGTTTTGTGCTCTTGCTGGCACCTCTATCAACTAGCATGAGCTATAACTCCGATCCGTACCAGTTTTTAGTACCCTCTTAGTTTATATACTTTATCGTCTTGTATGATCGCGTGTGGCGAAAACTATTTCTGTATTTCGAACCAATGATCATCGCCTTTTTCAACGGAATCTTTTTTTTTTTGGATAAGTTAAGATTTTATTACCAAACAAAGGAGCTACCCCTGAAACAAAGCATACATACAAGGAAAGGGAAAAGGGTAAGGAACAAGCTCCCACCCTGACAACTAAAGAACAGAAGCAACTCTAGCCTTGAAAACACCCTTTGGACAAATAAGAAAAGAAACTAGAAGTAATAACAAGTCAAGTCCTATCAAAGACCCAGTAAGGAATATTCCAAACAGCACATAAAGCCAAATTCACATCAGTCTTCTTAATGCCTCTCCATGAACTAGCACAAGCTCTGATGTCCGTAGAAATTTGGGTTTCCAACTGCAGCAAACTACTACTATGGTGTTGAAAGATTGTTCTGTTCCTTTCTCCCCACACATAGTATAGTAAAACAGCAAAAGAGAGTTTAGACAATAAAACACCAAACAAGGATCCAGAAGCATGTTTTTCCAACCAATCAATGATGTGAGCCATATCAAGAAGAGGATAAAGAGACCTGTTCCTCCTTTGAATATTCTGCCAAAGTTGAGAGAAGTAAGAACATTGGAAGAAGAGATGATCACAGGTTTCCAATGTAGTTGAACAGAGAACACATTGAGCACTCGCTACAATTCCCCATTTTTGAAGCCTATCCAAAGTGGAAAGCCTGCCCAAAATTGCCAACCACTAGATTATAGCCCATCTTGGAACAACATGCTTAAACCACACCACTTTTGCCTAACTAACATGAGGATGCTGCCTCCTAATAGCATTCCATGCAGATTGAATTGAAAACTGACCATTGGCACTGAGATTCCATCGTACAGTGTCGTCTTGATCTATATGGGGAATGAGAGAAACAGGGGTGTGCTAAATAATTTCCCTAGTAACAGAGTTCCTACATCTAGGCCACTTCCAATCATGATTGGCAACTATAGATGCTACTTTGGCATACAAATTCCTGCCCAAGTTATACACAATTCTGGGACCAAACTTAGTATAAAGAGGGCCTAATGGATGCCAGTTGTCTAACCAAAGAAAAGTCGTACTACCATTTCCAATCACATAAGTGATCCAAGGCTGTACAAGAGATCGAAGATTGAATAATTTTCGAATTGTCCACAAGGCAGAATCTGGGATAGCCATAGACCATAAGCAATGATCTTTGATAATGTATGTGTGAATCCATTTTACCCATAAAGTGTCAGCCTTAAGAGCAATAGTCCACAATGCTTTGTCATGGCAGCCCTATTCCAGTCCTTGAGAACCCTAAAACCAAGGCCTCCTTCTTCCTTAGGAGCACACACGTCAGCCCAAGAAACCTTTGCACCAGTACTCTTCAACTCAGTCCCAAACCAGAAAAAGGATCGAAGCAGTTTCTCAATACCCTTAAGCACCTTTTAGGGCAAAATGAAGATGGAACTCCAGAAAATTTGAGTACTAAACAAGATATATTTAATGAGTTCAGCCCTGCCTCCATATGACAGTAACTTGTTGGTCCAAGACTGAATTCTATCAAGAATTTTATCCAACAACAATTGACAATCTAAAGCATGTAGCCTAGTTGTGATGAGCGGCACATCCAAATACCGAACAGGAAGCATACCCTCTAGGATGGCTAAGATTTGCTGTAACACTCCTTTACTCTCAGCAGAAACACTAGCAAAGTAGACACAACTATTTTGGAGATTTGGCTTAAGCCCAGACATAGAATGGAAATCTTGCAACATACCATTTATAAGCCGAAAGGAGAAAGGATCTGCACCACACATGATGAAGAGATCATCCGCAAAAATAAGGTGAGAAAGACATACCTTTTATAAGCCGAAAGGAGAAAGGATCTACCCCACACATGATGAAGAGATCATCCGCAAAAATAAGGTGAGAAAGATGTAAGGCCCTGCATCGAGGATGAAAAGAAAAGACATTTTGACTGATTCTTTGCTGCAAAATGGAAGAAAACCCTTCCATAACTAAAAGGAATAGGTAAGGGGATAGAGGATCCCCCTGCCTCAGTCTCCTTTTTCCAGGAAAATAATCCACCAGTTCCCCATTGATGCTTACAGAGAACATAGCAGTGGAAACACAAGCCTTGATCCATTTCAGAAATTGAGGAGGGAACTCCATAACTTTCAAAACTTTAAATAAAAAACCCCAATCGACGGAATCATAGGCTTTCATAAGGTCTATTTTCAGAGCACACCATGGAGAACCTTGATTTTTATGATAATCTCGAACCAGCTCTTGCATAAGTAACACATTATCCACTACAGATCGCCCTTTGATAAAAGCTGATTGGTTAGGCCTAATTAAAGAGGATAAGAAAGGTTGGAGACGAGCTACAAGGATTTTTGAAATGCACTTATAGGGGACATTACAACACGAGATTGGTCTATAATCTTTGATAGTCCTAGGAGAAGTCTGAGGAACAAGGGATATGGCAGTTGAGTTCCATTCTCTTAGCAAAAACCCTGTCTCAAAAAATTGCTTGACAGCCTTGATAACATCTGGCCCCACAATATCCCAGTTTTTGTGGTAAAAAGATGAACTAAACCCGTTAGGCCCAGTAGCCTTATCCCCATGGATTGAAAAAATAGCATTTTTACCTCAAGATCAGAAATAGGATGAATCAGAGCGGACCTTAAGTCAGGAGAGATGCAAACCTGAACTGCCTGCCTCAGCTTTGGGAAAAAGCTGTCATCAGTAGCAAAGGAGGTTCCGAGCAAACCCGTGTAATAACTAAGAATTTCATGCTTAATAGCATTAGGATCCTCCAATCTAATCCCATTCTCAGTCATCAAACTCAGAATTTTACTTTTGCATCTGTGAGCAACAAATTTTTGGTGAAAAAACCTAGTATTTTGATCCCCAAGAGTTAGCCACTTGACTCAAGATTTCTGCTTTTTAAACCCTTCCTCTGCCAAACTAAGCTCCATGTACGTACAAAGAGCCTCTTTTTCAAGAGAATATAAAATAGGATCGTGAGGATTATCAAAAAACTCCTTTTGAACCTGATGAAAATGGGACTTAGCCTGCTCTACCCTTAGACTGATATGAGAGTAATGCTCCTTATTCAGATTCCTCAAAATAGGCTTGAGCCTTTTAAGCTTAAGACTGAGCTGAAGCATGTTAGATTGGCCTTCCACAGGACCAGACCAAGAAGCAAATAGTAAATCTCTAAAAGATGCATGCAACATCCAAAAGGAAAAGAATTTGAAAGGCCGTTTAAGAGCTACAACAGGCAAAATAGACACTAGGATTTTACAGTGATCCAACACTCCTGGAGCAAGGAAGCATGCTTCTGACTCTGGAAAATCATCCATCCATCGAGCATTCACCAAAGCCCTGTCCAGCTTGCTCTTGTTATCTCCCAAACCTCCTTGTTTATTCGACCATGTGCACCAAAATCCCCTAGCAGGCATATCATCCATTTCCAAATCATGAAGGCAGTCATTAAACTCAAGAGCAGCAGAACTATCAAAACCCACCATCCTTTCATTAACTTTACGAACAACGTTGTAGTCACCCATTTGCAACCAAGCAGAAGTCCCAACAACAGAGTTAGCATGACAAAGCGCACTCCAAAGCCCCCTCCTCTCACTAACACTGTTAGAACTATATATTACGAAAATGAAAAACTCTCTGTGACAAGCAATCCCTTCCACCTTCCCCAAGACCAGTTGAGAAGAAGCAGAAATGATAGTAACAGCCAACACTCCTGGATCCCAAGCCACAATAATTCTAGTAGTAGAACCAGAAATATCACGATTAGTAGTGTGAAGCCAATAAGAAGGGAAACACTTACATACAACAGCATCCAAATGTTCCCTTCTAATCTTGGTTTCCACAACACCCATCAAACAAAGTTGTTGAGACTTAATAAAAGAAAAAACTTCTTTTTGCTTAAGAGGGTTATTTAACCCCCTAATATTCCAAACAGCTAGCTGCCTTCAACATTAAAAACAGCAGAATTTACTTTCGCCCCTTTTTCCCGGGAGACCACCCCCACCACCTTTATCTCCTTTACCCTTTCCCCTAGTCTTTTTTACCACAGGCGTTTTGGCAAAGGAACTAGGACCATCCTCCTGAGAAGGGAGAACTCCATCCACAATCCCACATTCCAGATGACACGTAGAATCGAGGATAGCAAATGTGTTTGAGAGACTAGGATTTTCTCTAAGCAAAGGAGATTTTGACAATGGCTCCATAACATTGTCCTTCAGACCTCCCTTACTACCAACAGAAATCTCTGAAATTAAATCGTCGAACATGACCACACGAGGTTTTATTGGAGAATCCTTAACTGTAGAAGTAGAAGTAAGACTTCCAGCCTTGGCAGGGTTAACTAGCCCAATCCTTTTAGAATTCCCAACATTAGCCTTAATTGGAGAATGACGTATAAGTCGATTGGCTGACACCACACCTTGCTCCATAGGACAGGAAACAGGAATTGGAATAAAGCTTATCCTAGATAGAACAGTAGCTTGAGCACTCTCCTTAGAATGAACTAGGGACTCAATAACATCAACAACCTGATCCTCTACTATAAAAGGATCGGTAGCAGCAAAAGACAGGCCCACCTCTTCAAGAGCAGTAACATCCTTATGACTAGCCTCTGAATGCCCAAAAACATGACCCCTAGAGCACCGGGAAGGCCACCAAAGGTGCTTTACATTAACAGTAGCAGTGTGCCCATTAGCATATTCGACATCCACAGTCTCCAACAATGGAGAATCAACTTTAATTTCCACACAGATTTTTGCAAAATTCAAACGTTTGCCAGTCTTAGTTTTGTCATCAGCATACAGGGGTTCTCCTATGGCACTTGCACTATAGCTCAACCCTTCTGAATTCCAAAACTCTGAGGGAACATTAGAAAAATGAACCCAAATATGGGAATGGAGCTCAACTGCTCTGTTTGAAGAACCATTTGAGGCCGCCATTTCTTTAAGATCATAAGGTGCCCAGCTATAGGCCAGGGACCAGATTCCATAACTTTGCGATGTGCTCCTTCCTGAGTAAATCAAAAGGAAAAGAACCCCTGATCGTTCGCCAATTCCTCATATATCCCAAACTTTCGCCAAATGTTCATGACGATGTTCTTAACAATTGGAAACGTCACCTTCTTATCAAGAAAATAGCCAACAACGCAGTCAGACCACAAATCGGAACCATTATCTTCAACCTCCTGAGGAGGGCAAACCACAACACTAGAACCCCGAACTTGGGGAGGACGATAAGATAGCGACATAGGTGTGTTCTTCACATCATCCGCGGAAGAGGCAAGAACCTCAGTCCACTTAGGGCCACCCAGAGCCTTATTCAAATCAAGCGAAGCAAGCTTATGACCAATGGTACGTGGACTAACTTGAGCCCTAGAAGAAACGCCAACATTTGTGGAGATTTCTGATTTTTAGGGTTTTCAGATTTTTCCGGAGACAAATTGAGACATAAAAACCTGGTGTGGTCATGTCCTTTATTTGTCTTTATTTGTATCTGCAATTTTGAAGCTCACAAGAGAACACGATTTTGAAGGATTGAAACTTCTTCTAGTCTATGGTACGTGGTAGGTGGGGATATCCATGGGATTGGATCACCTGAGTTTTAAGACTCTTTCTGTCTCCATAGTGTGTTTGCCCTATTTTACGGTGAATCAGAACAATTTGGAAAGGAGCTTAAACTTTTTGCAAGGGTTTGGAAAAAGTTTCTCATGCCTTTGGCAAAAAGATGCGTCATTTGGAGGGAAGGATGCATCATCAACAAGAGCTTTCGTTTGGTCTGTAGTTGTTTAGAAGGGTTTTTCTTTTTTTTCCTTATGTAAATTTTATAACTTGTACTCAGATGATGTAATTACATTAGACCTTCAACGAAAAAATCAATTTAAATGGGTTTTGTTGTGTTCTTCTACTAGTTTGTACATATCCTTCAAGTTATCTTATTTTTTTGCTTTCTCATGCAACTTTCAGAAAAAATGGTGTCCTGGTCTTTTGAGAGAGCTAATTAGTTTTCTGTTGTCTGTTTTGACTTAGTATATACGTACAACATAAAGTAACATTGACTTTGGGACCCGATGTGGCAACGACACAGATTTGGACACCGCATAATAAGGTAAGGACCTGCCCAATTGTGAAACCATTCTAACCTGCAACCATTCTAATGGCCCTTCAAAAAAATATGTTTAAAAAAAAACATTCTAATTAGCAAAATCTGCCCAATATAATTGTGGGACACTGCCACATCAACATGTTGTAACGGGATGTCGTTAAGCGTAGCATTTCTGATTCACTTTATATTTACAAACTAAACATTACACTATTTTGTAATTTAAAATTTTAAAGACACTCCGTTAGTTACACGCTGGCTCGCATCCCAAAATTATCGAGTGAGAATGTTAAGTTTTGGTCAAATTAAAACTAACGGAAAATATATTTGCAGTCTTTCTATATCAATTTCCCCCTATAAGATATCCTAAGTGCATGCAATTTGTTTAGAGGCTAGTACAAAAACATTTTCTTTGAACACACACTCTCTCTCTCTCTCTCTCTCTCTCTCTCTCTCTCTCTCTCTCTCTCTCTCTCTCTCTCTATATATATATATATATATATATATATATATATGTATGTATGTATGTATGTACACCACAGATCAATCCCTTACGGCCAAATAGTGTGGACCTCCCATTTTTCGATCGAATTGCAACGATCCGAGCCGCTCAATGTGTTCAGAATATGATTTTAAGGGTACCAACGAGAAATCGCCGAAAAAAAAAAGACCGGAAATGGCTTGATGCAGTTTTGCATACAAATACATTTATAGCATTTTTATGAAAAATTGCTAAAATCAAGCCCTTCTAGGCCATTTTTTTGGCGATTTCTTTCGTATATCCTTAAAATTACGTTCTGAACACATTGAGCGGCTCGGATCGTCGCAATTTGATCGGAAAAGGGGAGGTTCGCACAGTTTGGCCCATAAGGAATTCCTTACTGGATCCTGACTGTATATATGTACGTACGTATGTGTCTGTGTGTGTGCGTGTGTGTATATGTATATGTATATATAGAGTCAGGATCCAGTGATCCCTTATGGGCCAAACCATCAATGTGTTCAGAACGTGATTGTAAGAGTACACGCGAGAAACCGCAAAAAAAAAAATGATTGGGAAGAGCTTGATTTGAGCAGTTTTTCATTAAAACGCTATAAATGCATTTTTATGCAAAACTGCTCGGATTAAGTTCTTTTCGGTCATTTTTTTTGGTGATTTCTCGCGGGTACCCTTAAAATCACATTACACATTGAGCATCTCGGATCGCTGCAATTCGATTGGGAAAGAGGAGGTTCGCACGATTTGGCCTTAAAGGATCCCTTATTGGATCCGTTGTGTGTGTATGTGTGTGTATATAAATATATATATCAACCTGTTCACTACAAAAAAAAAATTAAAAAATGACCGACAGTGACAAATAAGTTGTCACTGAGCCGTCACTAAAAATGTGTTGCTAAAAATATTTAGTGACAGCTTTTCACCTATAGTGACAGATAGACAACTGTTCTGTCAGTATCGCTCTTTTTTTTTAGTGGTTTCAAATGAGGACCGCCTCATCTTAGTTAAAATGCAGGCCTCCCTATTTCTCCCCTTTTTTTATCCAATTTTGATGATCCGAGCCTCTCAATCTGATCAGAATGTGATTTTGAAGGTACTCGCAAGAAATCAGAAAAAAATGACCAGGAAGGACTTTATCCTAACAGTTTTTTATTGAATGGTTCAAAAAAACTGTTATATATATAATTCAGGCTAAACAAACTTAGATTCTTTGGATTACGTTCTATTTAAATTTTTGGGAGCAGAAATTTGAGTTCGAGATCCAAGGGGGTGGTTTACACCTTTTTTCTGAAAATTCATTTTTGATTAATTTGCAATGCGATTACCTCCCCTTAGTTTAAGAAACTCCTTAATAAATTAATTACCTGATCACCACTCTAGTTTGCCGGTCGGTTTGAGGATGATAAGCACTAGAAGCTGAAGTTGAGTTCTAAAAAGTTTCAAAGTGTCTTTCAAAAGTGACTCATAAATCGCACGTCAAAATCTGATTACAATATAATTCCTTTCGAAACACCATGTAAACGAACTCTCGGAAAAATAAAGTAGCAACATGCGAAGCATCAGTGGAGTTCTTGCATGGTTTAAAGTGAGCCATTTTTTAGAAGTTGTCAACAACTACAGAAATGCAATCATACCCGTGCTCCGTTCTCGGCGAGCTGAGAACAAAGTCCATCGAAATATCCCAAGGGACATTAGGGCTAGGAAGTTGCTGATAGCTAAATTTTGAAGCAAAATTGGATGATTCATAAACACCCCTCCCGATATCAGATTGAGATGATTTTTTATAGGGACCCAAAATGAAGTATTTTGAATAAAATGAGCGGCTCCGATCATCTTTGCGGGACCCGAGACGGGCCTAAAAGCGGTCTGTGCACCGCTGCTGTACACCACCTGCTGTACCTGTAGCAGCGTTCTTAAGCATCTTTGCACAAAACTAGCAACATCACGCTTCAAGGACGACCAAAAATAGTGTTCTTAACCAACAAAGGATCTAACAACAAAACCTCACTTTATAATCAATACCAACACTTTCATCATATTTCGGGCAGCAACATAGGAGT
The DNA here is from genome assembly GCA_019656295.1 of Rhododendron mucronatum var. ripense. Classification (NCBI taxonomy): domain Eukaryota; kingdom Viridiplantae; phylum Streptophyta; class Magnoliopsida; order Ericales; family Ericaceae; genus Rhododendron; species Rhododendron mucronatum. Next base: position 1,645,920 of record BPLT01000111.1, read on the forward strand.
GCTGCCTAGGGGGAGGCCAAAGCGTTACGGATGACCAAATGAGGTGTCTACATCATGTCATTGCTCCTGAGTCCTGACACACTCACTTTATATATAGGGAATAAATCTAATACACTAAATAATTGAAATTGGTTCTTAGTATTTGCTTTCGAACTGTCACTGATGTACAAGATATCTTTCTTTTGTAATGGATCGAGCTCTCTCCCCAGGGCGTTTGTATTATTCAAATTCAATGAATTTATAGACTTATGATGGGAGTTCACTTGCGACAAAAGAGACTACGTGCTATAAAACAGCACCACAAGACCATAATTTACTAGACAACAACAAAAGTCATGAGACAGACCTAGAAAATGAATTCACAAACTACAACACGAACAAACAAGATCTTCACCTTATTACAAATGATTCAGACCCAAACGAAGAACAATCTACTTTGACAATTGACCACTGCATTTTGCAAAGCATTTTTGTCCGTAGGAGTACCCCACAATGCTATTAGAAAGCCCAACACATTACCGTCGACGTAAAACCATTGCGCACGCACCAGCGCTAGACAATTGACCACTGCATTTTGCAAAGCATTTTTGTCTGTAGGAGTACCCCATAATGCTATTAGAAAGCCCAACACATTACCGTCAACGTAAAACCATTGTGCACTCACCAGCGCTAGTAGAACGACTTACTAAGCGGAAACATCGTGCTGCTACCGAAACTATATTGCCTAGATATGTCACCAGTAGAAGGACCTATTGACAAAGCGTAAAGGTCTGTTGGTGCTTCGTCACTCAACAAACTTTCACTCTCTTCATGACTTTGTTGATTAGCCCATGGATCCTTTCTATACTTCCTTAAGCTCTCTAATTCCACAACCACTTCTTTCATTGTAGGCCTCTCTTCGCTTTTCACACAAAGACACCTCTTCACAAGCTCCCCAATTGCTTGGCGTTGCTCTAAGGTCCCTTCCTTCATTACCCGAGGCTCTAAAATTTGGTACAACCTATTTTGCTTCATTGACACAAGGAAGTAGGTCGCCAAATTCCTTTCCTCTTGACACCTCTCAAGACAAATAGGCTTTTTTCCAGTCAGTAATTCTGCTAGAACCACTCCAAAACTGTAAACATCACTCTTCTCGTTTAACTGGCCAGTTTGGAAGTACTCGGGATCCAAATAACCTAAAGTCCCTTGTACTAATGTAGTCACTTGAGTTTGGTCCAAGGGAACTAATCTCAAAGCACCGAAATCTGCCATTTTTGCCTCGTAATTAGCATCTAGCAATATGTTGGCAGACTTAACATCTCTATAAATGATAGGAATGGATGCGGCAGAGTGAAGATAGGAAAGTGCTCCATCTGCTTCTGCGGCTATTCTTAATCGATGATCCAATGTTAACCAAGATAATGGCTTATGAATATATTGGAATAGAGTGCCATTTGGTATATACTCATAAACAAGATCGGGAACCTCTGATTCGAAACAACACCCCAAGAGCTTCACAACGTTCCTATGGTTAACTTGTGTTACTATCAACAACTCATGGATAAACTGCTCTACTTGGTTCCCATTCATCACTTTGGACTTCTTGATGGCGACTATACTTTGGTCAAGTAAAATTCCCTTGTAAACCACACCGTATCCACCACGCCCAAGTATTCGGTCCTCAGCATAGTTGTTAGTGGCTTTCTTTAGCTCTTTAGCTGTAAAGATTTTTGATGACTCCGCACTTGTTCCATCGATTGAAGAAATTTTTTGTTGCATTAATAAGCCACCGTTTTGTTGGAAGTATTGCTCTCTTAGTTTGATTAGCTTCCTTCTATTGATGCAGGAGTATATCCAAGTTACACCAATTAGTAATGACAGGAAGCCAAAGCTCAATCCTACATAAAACAAAGGTATATATTCAGTCATTAGGTAATCTCTACTAAAAAGTAAAAACAAATAAAAGCTATTTCGCAGTACGTTGTAATGAGTTTTGCCCAGACTTTTTGTGTTTCGCGCGGAGGAAATTGGTTATGATTCCAATGGATTAGTGGCACTACATACCCGAATGATTCTTCATTTTTTCACCATTCATGTCCCTTTTCCCTTGAAAATGGATGAAACTTCCTCTCCATTTAAAGTGGAAGAATTCTAAGAAAATTTCATTGACCGTGGTTCTTTGTCAATGATGAAATTTGAATCTAGCTAAAACATAACAACGTACAAACAAGTAATCAATACTGCTTTGATAGAGTGTTCTATATAGAATAAGATTACATGCAAGATAAGATACTCAGTAACTATCAGGCACAAAATGAAAGTATAAACACTAAAAGGAGACACTCATACAAGTAAACCACAACTTATAATAAGCTTTGCAAGTTTGTGTGACAATACTCTATGCGAAATAAACTTTTTCTCATTGGCTCTCTATAAAACTTAAATAAATCCCATTGATTAATTTTCCCTTAGATTTCTGACAAATGCATAGACATCGCATGAAATTTTTGAAATATCAGTGACCTCAATACTTAGTTTTTAAACTAATGTATAGATTCCACTTTACAATTAACGTGGATTTGACTGTGTAAATTTTGGAGACAAAAAGACTCAAGTAACCTCAACAATCATTTTTTGATCGAAGTTACTCCCTATCCTTTTTCTTGTCACTCTGGCTTGATTCCTTCGGTCAACAACCATTTAGTGCTATGGCCACGTAAATATTAAATGCAATGTCAAATATTTATAGGAGGCTGTTCATTATATTTTGACACTATAAATTTTCATGTAAGTTAATTTCTTCTTACTTTTTGAAACCTGAAATTACTAAGCTCACTAACAAAGCGTTCTTGAATATTGGTACAATATACTCTAGGGTAGTGCATTCATGCAATACATCATGTGGCATAATATTCAACCCAACAAACACTAAATTTCAACTAGGCAAAAAGTAGAAGTAATTATCAAAAAGGTATGCACGAAGGCCCTGTAAAATTACAAGGAAAAGAAGGTAGGAGAATGTTTATTTGATTTTTCTGCAATTTTTAGGTGTTCAGTAAGTATGAAAGTAGTGAGATCTGTATCTCTAACTTTTCCACTAGGATTAGATTTTTGTCAAAATCGGTCCTACAAAAACACATGATTTTCCAGGAATTTGGTTTAATAGCTTCCAATACAATTAAACAATTACGTATTTGACTTTTTCGCAAATTTAGAATACTTTAATAGTTTCCAACACATGTAGAAAGAAAAGTTGAATTTTCCCTTATTTTCCCCTCACCAAAAGTTTCGGAAGGCTAGTTCTTCCACACCTATTCTTGACAAGTGAATGGAGCTGGATTTGAGAAAATGTGTAACATTCTGAAGTTTTAAGTTTAATTGAAAAATATTTATTCGATTAAAGTATACTTAAATTGCCTAAATTCTATGAATTATTGTTTGATTTATATTGGAATTTAGCATAATTTACTAGAATAGCATTGCTAGACTTGGTGGGTAGCTCGAAAATCTAGTCACATGTAAACCTAGGACCTAACTAACCAACATGGCTAAGTTAATAGCGAGCCAAATCAAACCAAGACCTAACCGTAAGACTAGAATTGTCCTTGATCGACTACATTTACTAAACCAAATGGCTAGCACCACCCCATCACTCGCTCCAATAATCAGTCCCTTGTGAAGTCCCATCAACCTCTATCTCCACCATCACCTTTGACTTTTCACCCCCCACCTCTCCAATTATTCAAGCTTCCTCCCATTCTCCCAAACACCCCTTCATCTCTGGACAAATCTCTCAATTTCTCTATTTTGAAGACTCAAAATATTTTACTTTACTGAAAAAGTGTATGTAGAGATTGAATGTCACTATTCATTCATACTCCGACCACAATTCTCTATTTCTATCTCCGTTTTTCAAATACACATTCCTTTTTCAAATACAACTTTGCCTCCAAAATCTTAATTATAATAACTTTATGAATTTGTTAACTATATCGAACATTAGTCTCATTTTAAAGGTATTACCAATATCTTTTCGACGGTACTATAATTTTGTATACACTGAATTTATATATATTGAAAACTATATATTTTAATAAATTGAGATGGATCTCCATTTTGGAGACCCAAAATGGACATGGGTTGGAGTGGCTTTATTCTCCAAATTTGAGTTTTGGTTCTTCAAAAAATGGAGATATGGAGATAGGTTGGAGATGCTCTCAGCCCCTTCCTCTATCACTCTTATTGCAAATTCAAGAGCAAATATATACTGCAAATAAGTACATACACACACACAGATGGACTTCGGGTTGGTGCTATACATGCAATGGTGTACGCAGCACCATGCTGCGCACTTTTGAGCCATCAGATTGTATATCCGATGACTCGGATCTCATTTTGGCAACCAGTGATCGAGAGCCGTTCATTACCAAGATGAGATCTGGCCGTCGAATGCATGATCCGACAGCTCGGAGGTGTGCAGAACGGTGTTGTGCACACCATTGCACAGCACCATCTCCCAATTCGATCGATCGATTGATCGATCGATTGAGAGAGAGAGAGAGAGAGAGAGATCTTAAGTGAATTTAATTTTGTTCATCATCACCATCCTTAAAAGATGGTGAACATTACCCTCGTATATGCTACATGTGTGTGAGAATCCCTTGAAGTAATAATATTCATGGGTGCTTTCAGCAGCTACGGAGAGGGAAGTAAGGCCATTCCATCACCATCATTCAAAGCTCAACCGAAGTTTCTATGGCTATCATCTTCCTCGATGCTTCACAACTACCATGCCTCCAAAACCTAGCTTAATCTTCGGAACAAAGGTAAATACCTCTTATTCCAACATTCCCAGGTATAATGGCAGCCTATTGGAAGTATTGTCGTGGCTTCAAACGAGTCCAATTTAAGAAACATAAAATTTGGAAAAATGTGTCAAACCCAAATGTTAGTTCCTTGGTTAGCTGATTGATTTTTTTTATAATGAATTTTATAAACGTGAATTAATGGTTTGTTAGATTAGTTTTAATATTGTGGTTGGATTAAATTATGTCCATGGCTGGCATAAATTAGCTGTTTTTAGACCCTAAGGGTGCGTTTGGTTGAATGAAATGGAATATAAATAGGAATTGAATTAAGAATGGAGTATAATTAGAGGAATTGAGAATAGAATAATCATTCTCATTCTCACGTTTGGTTGTGCTTAGGAATAGTCATTCTCATATCCAATGGAATACAGGAATAGTATGGCAATAACAATTTTTGAAGTGGCAATAGTTCACTACAACAAATTCTAGGTTTTGCAACAAAAATTTTTGTCACTACATGTTAGTTTTTTGTCACAAGAATGTTATGGTGACAAAAAAAATTTGTCGCCCTTTTGTCACAACAAGCCCGTAGCAATAAGCCTGTTGTGACAAAATCTCAAACTCGTCGCAAGAAACCAAAAATTATAGTGACGATTAGAGTTTGTCACAAAAGGTTTCAATTGTAGTGACAAAATATTTCATCACAATAGGTAATTAATTTGTTGCTATTAGGTTGACTTTTGTCACAATAAATTATTTCCACAAGGTAAAAAAATAGTATCGTGACAAACAATTTTGTTGCAAAAACTCAAGCTTCGTCACCAAAAAGTTGTTGAGGCGAAACAAACTTGTTGCAACTGGTACTCTAATTTCGTCACTATAAACTTATGGTGACAAAATACCCATTTATCACATAAATGGAATAGTAGTCACAACATCATTGAAACAATTGTCACGAAAAATCTGTCCAGAAAAACCTTTTGTAAATTGACATCCATAAATGAAAATTTTGTATTTCATCAACGCCAATAGTATTCAAATGCTAAATGTTGTCAATATAATCATCCATTGCATAAAATTAATTACATCAGCTTGTAAATAAAAAAAACTCCAACACAAATTGCATAAAAGAGTTGAGAGCTACTATACTACTGCAGTAAAAAGATCCAAATGTAATCTTCCTTTCGAGGTAATTTTTGTGCAGATTTCTCAAAGTTGAAGCTGCAGATTTCTCAAAGTTGAAGCTTGCTTCTTTGCCTAATTTTTTTCTCTTTTTGCTCCCAAAGCCAAAGAACACGAACATGATCAATAGTTGTGTCTGGTAGTAAAAGCTGGAACTCGTACTTTATACCCGAACTCCATAAGGGTCTTGGTATTTTAAATTTCTGAAACAAACGCAGAGAAATAATTATTACCTTTTATATACTCTTGAACAATAGATGTGCCTCAAACACTCCGTTTTCATAAAAGGTTTGTTTCATTTGACAAATTAAGAATGTTAGAAGCTAAGCACACACATAGGTCAAAGATCAAAAGGTTAGCAACCACAGTCCCAATCCACAATGCCCTGAGTCCTTGACATACTACCATTTCGAGTTTTCGACAGGGGATGATGAAATAATGCATTTGCTTGATATAGGTATATGGTCACTAGGATGGACTGGCAATCAAACATAATTTAGACTATCAACAACGCCTTATAGAACTAAAGTTAGATCATCAACACTAAAAATGAATGAGGGCAAAAAGTTGCTTTGAGTTACCCTGGCATGTTCTATTGGAATTGCTAATTTCTGCTCTCTTTCAACATGATGGGTCTTTATCTTGAGAGTAACACAACCCTTCAAAGACCGAGATCTGCAATCTTGAGGAAGCCAATCCTTAGCCCTTTCCAATACAAAAATGAAAGGATAACAATCTGCAAGTAAACAGAGACGATTCCCCCCATAAGAAGAACAATAATCCTAAGAAATTGGCATCACTATTCATTGGGCTAGAGTCTCGTGCACGCTGAGAGCCTCACATAGCGCGCGCACGCACAGAGAGAGAGAGAGAGAGAGTAATCTAAGGATAATACCAATAAAGAAACGGATCTGCGCTGTGGCCAAAGAACGCATAGAAATAAGGAAAAAATGGCTTTCGATACCTGTGTAGTGGCCAAAGAAACAGACCTGCTCCGACCTAGCTAATCATACATAGGAATAAACCTAAGGCCCAAAACAATAAAGGTTTAAGGTACAGAAATGTATCGAAGAGCAAAATATACAACACCAAGGTGACCACATTATGCCCCATGAACACAAAACAGAAAAAAAAAAAACTAAAGAAAGAAGAAACTACATCACTAAACTCATGTTAACAAGATTCACTGATTTAGCAATTAAGATATGTACCAGTTCCACGATACCATCAATCAAGTTATGAAGCAAAGGTAAGTGAACCTTTAACTTATATGAAATGAAATAAACTAGTATGATGGGACTCTGAACCTCATTGCCAACCTCCATACTAATGTTGGTTAGCTAGGACTCTGACCCTTAATTTCTCTTAAGTTTCTATGTGGAATTTTCTATCAAAACTTGAATTTCATTCAAGTTGTGTTTCTAATTTGCACCTTTCAGTTATCATATAACAACAGAACCAGAAACTATAAACCACCAAGTGACATTGTTAATGGTGAATGCACTAAAAAATTCCTCATGGAGAATTATAATTAAATGTGTTCCAACCCAATTAATGCAAATCTACCATGGATTAGGCAATGGGGCGGTAGAACTTCTTGAAGTTCAGATGGGAACAAAATAAGAGCCCTTTGGATTGGGGCTGAAGCACTACATTCTACGAATTAACGCTGACTGAACTATACCAAGATGTCAATAGGGCAAAAAATCAAGGAATAAACAAGAAAAGTAAAAAATGGGTATTCGGTTCCAAGAGTGTTGGCCGAACATGGCGTGATTTGTGACAAAGATCGATGGGGTGCGTCAAGCGTGCACGCTTGTGAGAGAGAGAGAGAGAGAGAGAGAGAGAGAGAGAGAGAGAGAGAGAGAGAGATGCATCACTAACCGTTGGGAACGGACGACGGAGGGCTCGGAGAACTGTGACGAATAGAGTGGTGGGGATGGAGGCCGTTAAGGGAGACGGAGGAAGGAGGAACTGCTACTATGTGCCCTAGGGCAAAAATCAGAGGCGCTTCGAATGAATGGGGCATACGCAGGCAGGAGAGAGCGAGATAGACGGGATATGGGGAATTCTCTTCACGCGCCTTTGTTTTGAGTGAGGCGCGAACTGATTATGGATTTAATTATTTTGGAGAATTGGGGCCAAAATAATTAAGGACCCTGTATCGCAACAAATTAGAGGCAAAATAATCAGTCAATCATACTTTAATAATGGTTAATCTGAACTATTAGGATTTGCGTCCCATTGATTTCATTATTATCACCAAAATTGAAGATCATCAGGTATCGATGACCTCTTGATTGGACAATATTAGATGTATCTCGAGACATTAAAGTATAAAATTGTAATATCCGAGTCCCACCTGACTATTTATTTATTTATTTATTAGAACGCACTCCTATGAATGTGGAAAATATACCGGATTAGTCGATTTGAATTAATCCATCTTTTATATATCATGGAGTACATTAGTTGTAACAAAAATGAAGTTAATCGGGTATCGCTACACACTTGATCGGAAAGAAAAACCTATTTTGCTAATGAAATTATTTCTCGATAAAGAAGCTTTCTGAACCCGATCAAGATAATTTTTTACCAGAATGATGTAATCAAAAAGAAAAACAAAATCAACAGTCTGGATCATCATAGTTGTGTTGCTATCAGATGGCTACTATACGTTCAAATACAACACAAGACTTAGTTTGTTAACAATTATATTGAACATATAGAATTTAAATGTTTTTACCAACTCAAGTTTATAGTGGTCGATCTGAACCATTAGAATTTCACATCTTACTAATTCCATCAATGTCACCAAAATCGGAGATCATCAGATATCACGTGACCGTTTGATCGGACAACATTTGATGCATTTTGAGACCTTAAAATATTAGATTGCAAGACCGCCCACCAGAGTCTTTATTTTTTGAACCGAACCGTCTATCTTTTACATATTACAGAGTTCATTAATCGTTCCAAGAATGAAGTTGATCAAGTATTGCTACACATTTGATCGGGCGATAACTATCATACAAAAGCCAAATTTAAACCCAATCAAGGAGTTTTCTAAATCCGATCAAGTCAAATTTTTACAATAATGATTTAATCAATAAGCATAACGAAGTCAATAGCCTCGATTGTTAAAATAGTTGTCTTTTTGAGATCCGCAAAACAATTGTGTTGAAGAATATTAGTGTATATATAGTATATAATATAATTTAACATTGTTTGGGCAACACTTTCTTTTTCTTTCTAGTGCTTTTCCTGGGCCATTGAAAAATGTGGGGTTTATTCTAGCGTTTTTTTTTTGGACACTGGTAAATGCTTGGTCAATTCTAGTTTTTTTTTTTGGGCCATAGGGAGTTGATCTATTTCTGCATTTTTTCTTGGGCCGTCGGGAAAGCCCTATTCTAGAAGTGGCTAGAAAAAGTGTTAATTTAGACCCCTTGTTGTAGCATTTTTTTCGAACCGTTAGGAGATCCTCAAATTTCTTGTAGTGAGTATATCATGACAAAATTAGTGTCGTCACCATAACTCTCCCTTTTAAATCTTGTTGCCACAAATGGGATTTCATCACAATATGTATGAACTATTGTGACGAATAATTTTGTTGTAAGAACCTACACTAGTTGCTACGAAGTTTGTTTTGTACCTATATGTAGAATTTCAAACCTTTTGCAGCAAAATAAATTGTAGGAAGAATCATTTCCTTTTGTGACAAACGTTTTCATCACGATATTTCAAAAATAAACCTTTGTTGTGACAAACTTGAAGTGACAAAATTATTACGTGGCAAGATCCAATTCCCGCCGGCTAGAAAGTTTCCCACCATACTTGTTGTGACAAAATGTTGCAACGAAATCGATTTTGTCACGATAACTCTACCTTCTTCAACTTGATGCTACAAAATGAGATTTTGTCACAACAAGTGAACATATTGTGACAAAATTCATTTTGTAGGAATTATTTTTGTAGCAAGAACTATAATTTGTTGTAGTGGTTATTTTTTGAGTGGCAATAGCATTTTTTGGAGTGGCAATAGTAATTTTGGTGTGACAATAGTGAATGTTGGAGTGGCACTAGTAATTTTGTTATAACAAAGAAAAGGAATGACAAAATTCTTTAGTTTTTTGGATGGAATGACAATTCCTTTACTATGGTGAATAGTGATTCCATTTGGAATCATTATTCTATTATTCAATGGTGAACCAAACATTAGAATAAGTAAGCCATTGGAATGACTATTCCATTCCAACCTTGATTTCATCTAACCAAACATACCCAAGGGAGGTTTTAAAATGGGGTCGCTCAATGTTTTGTATATGTATTATAGTTATTCGTAGAAAGAGCAACATTACCTTGTGGTGCAGTGGCTGATTGTAGAGCAAAAAAGTCCCTTTGGTCTCAAGTTCGATTGTCAGCGCTAATTGTAACATACCATTGTTTATGTACAAGTTGGAAAATATGTTTGCATTTAACAAATATGTCAAGACTCGAACACTCGACCTATTTTATGAAAGCCATACAACTTACTGTTTGACTACAATATTGTATTAGTACTGTGGATAAAATATTTAATGTATACCAATATTTTCGGGCCTTATTATTGGGCCCATAACTGATGTGGCTCTAGGCAATGGCCTAGATCGTTTATGCCCAGGATGGGCTTCAGTCTTTTATCTCGCCATAAAAGCGGGATCTTTTATCTACGATCACAGTTTTTAAAGAATTGAGATAAAATTTATTAAGTGCCACTTTTTATCTCAGCTTTCGACTTCAACTGAGATTAAAAATTTAGCCTACAAAAATTTATCACGCTTTTACTAAAACTGTGATCTTTATGAACCTTCGTGGTGTGACGTTTATCTATTATTGTAGTAGTGTGTTGAACTTACAAGTACATAAGTACACAGGTTTACAGGAAGCTTTAGGGCCAGACTTGAGTTAACAAACAAGTGTGGATTTGACCTACTCTCCGCCGCATCATCTAGTTGCCGCGCTAGACGAAGGGGCGGTTGGCTCTTCCAATGATTCGAATGAGCTCAAAAACGGAGTTCTGGCTACCCACTTCTTCTTCTTTTTTTTATCTCACTCTCTCTACTATGTACTTGGGCAAGGTCTAATCCTTACATCTTCTCTTACTCCAAATTATCTAGAAACAATTATCCCACTTCATATTAATATGTGCATCCGTTAATTTTAGGGGTTCTTCCCGGCCGGCCCTACCTTAGTGGATTATGTCCTACTAGGTCCTTGTGCAGAAATGCGCTCAATAGCCTTTCACCCTTTTCCACATATTTCTTTCTCTCTTAGCTCACTTGTCAGACATGCACACGCACACACTCTATCTCTCTCTTCCGTGTTTTACACACGCACTCTCACTTTCTCTATCTCTCTCTGATAAGCCCTCAATAGTGTAAGTAATTGGATTTATCTCTCTTATTTTTGTCACACACACGCTAACTTATTTGATTTGGGAATGACTTCGGTGTCCCCGGTCATTTTGGGGATACCGTAACTTTTGGCATAACAAAACCATTATGAGTATAACCAAAACCGATTATGAGCATAACCAAAACCATTATAAGCATAACAAAACCATAGTAAGGCATAACATTGTTTGTTATGCCTTGGTTGGGTTTGGTTATGGCTTTGTTGGTTTTTTGGATATTCCTTGGTTATACCTTTTTTGGGTTTGGTTATGCTTGTAATGGATTTTAGTTATACTCATAATGGTTTTGTTATGCCAAAAATTATGGTGTCCCCAAAATGACCGGGGACACCTTTGATTTTGTTAATTTTGCCATGTTGTGCTTTTGAGTTCCAGGTTAATGGTGTGAATAAGAAGCGTTTTAACGCCATGGATTACTTCCAAAGGTATCCATACACCCGATGCCACATGGCACTCCACCACTAAGTCCCAAGAATGACGAAAAGTAGTTTTAGAGGGTGTGCGGGATATCATAAGGCCAAAGGGCAAGCAAGGCCGAATAAGCAAATAAAGCTCAAAACTGCTAAGGAGGTACCTATACCACAAAAACCCAGTACTTGTACCTCTAGTAGCTGTACCACAAAAACCCAGTACCAGTACCACCAAAATCCAATACCTGTACCTGTCAATGCTCAGTCAAGTTTCCGTGTTCAACGTCGAAGATCTTCGATGTATCACTCATAGCGATAGATCGATTGTTGAAAATTGATGGAAGAATCTCTTCCATTCTTCTTCAACTTGTAAATTAGATTCTCTCCCACTTCTTGTGTTGATTTCGTTCTTGAAGATCGATATGCCTTGCATCAACGATTTTCTTTTATGTATCAACACGCTTCTTTCTTATTACCAATTTCTTATTTGACTCGACTGCCATTTCACATCTGATGAAGTCCTATAATACGGCGAAGAACCACGGGTTTGCCTTTGGAGACAAGCTACATCGCTCTTTTTGTTTCGTTGTTGCCTTTGTTTCCTTTCTCTGTCGAGTCGCTCCGGAGAAAGAAAATATAGGTAAACAAGTTTATGATAAACGTTTTGAAGATTCCAACTCAAATGCCATGGAAGAGGAACTTGAGCCGCACATCTTTGTTGGAGATGTTAGTTTAGATTATGATAGCTCCTTAGAGTCTGAATGGCGTGATTGCGTGATAACTCTATCAAAAATATTTATGATAATTGCTACAGAATGGTTTTTTGCTCGGCAATAATTGCTACAGTATGTTATACTAGCAACTAGCAACCACATTGTGCATGACTTTACCAACAGAGAATTGAATCTGAAGCACGTTTTATGTTACTAAATACGTACCTAGAATCACTGGGATTTGTGAGGCCTGACGAGTGCACCCACTTCCGTCGCTTCTTCCATCGCCAGAGAAATGATGATCACAAGAACAACTAAAATTTCCTGGAGTATTCGTGCACTTTGCATTTCCATCACAATCATTAAGGTTGGGATCTATGCATTCGTCAATATCTGCCAATCAATCAATAAGAAATTGGTGCGCTAATTGTCTGATTTTACAACAAAGTAACTTATCGGGAAGCTTTTAACTACACGATCATAGTTAATTTTACACGAAGAAATAATAATTGATGCGTGTGATCAATAGATGATTTTAAAATCAGTCTGATTTATGGTCACACCCAAGATCATTATGTAAGATAAATAATACCATACCTGTATACGCAGCGGAAATAGGATCGAATTAGCCTCTAGCCATTGTTGTTCAAATTGAACACCGAACACGCACGTATTAGATCTAGGTGTCTTCTAACCTATGCATGACTTGAGTGCCTTGAGTGATGGATACCATAGACAACATATCCATGCTAGGTTAGGGACCCATATCTCTTTATAAAGACCTTCTAGTTTCCTTCCATCAAAGAAACCAATTAAACTAGTATAATGATGTAAGTGGGAAAACCAAAAGCTTCTTAAAACCACCACTTCATCATCAATGGAAGTAGACACTTCCATTAATCACAATGTGACTAAGTGGGCCCTTAAATATTTCTTACATTCTCCCACTGATCCACGAGACACTTGTATACTGCATTGGGCGATAAATACTTTATATGGTCATACAACTAAAATTGCCCATAACTTAAAGTTTTTAAAACCTTTACTCCATTAGAAAATATCAATCATGAATCACAGCGGTAGTGCCGTAACTAATAGGCATTCCCTTCCATGTATTACAATGTGTGACACTTTCCAACGAGTACCGAACAAGATAAACTTGATAAATAACTAACTAGTAGTCATTTAGGGTCCTCTTTATTTATCCCAACGGATAAACTTTATACGTACTTCTAACCTTATGTGCACATGTACGTTTTTAATTCTCTAAGAACACTTATAGTGTGACAAACCCGAATTGAGCAAGAAACGAGAGAAAACATTAAAAAATGAGCTAACATGTCATATTTCACAGCATGACATACACTATTTTGCCAGCAAGAATTAGCTCAATACTTTATGCTCAATGGTCACGAAAAGTGTTTTTTGAACAATCTCTCTCCTTATGAGGTACTTTGCATCGATATTCTTTGTTCGGCCTTTATCTTTATCTTAGAGAAGAAACTATCGCCGAAAAAACTTAGTAATGGTCTCAGTATAATATCGACAACATGAGACCTTTAATTACATGCTATCTAGTTTCATGCAAAGCTCCCACTAATTTCTACATTCATAGAAAATAGCAACTTAAGACATGATTGGGATGCATGTAAATCAACTTAAAAAATCCTCGGTTCTTTATAAGTACCTCATAACCTTTATTTGTAGCCTTTTAGTACTTCATATCACGGTCACTTGACCAATATCCATATAGCCCAGAAAAAAGAATATACTCCCACTAACCTTACGGAGTACACTTTTTCTCTACTTATAAGCAAATGACTTCTTTTTTTTTAAACCCTTTTCTCAATTCTATCCAAACCAAAACTATTGGATCTTCAAAGGGTCCTTAAACCACTAATATAGAGAAAGAACTCCAAATGGATATTACTTTGAACATTAATCTTAAAGGGTTAAACTTCTCCCACTATTAATGTTCTAATTTTATTTTGCGCCCGTGATTATGTGACTATAGATACTTCATTCACATAGCGCAAAATCATGACCCCTGCATCGAAGAAAAGTGAATTTCTAGATAGTCAATATAATTCTCGCAACTTTATAGCAGAATACAATAAGCAACTTTATAAGTAGTATGAATGACTACAACAACCAAGAAATAATGATTTTCAATTTTTTTTTATGTAAATTCTAACCTTCCTGTGGGTAGAGGTGCATCACGCATAAATTTACATCACTTTATGAATAAGATAAATGATCAAATTAATGAGAACGAATTCTCCGTACCTGTGGGCATCGGAAAAGTTTATTCTCGACTTTCAAATGATTATCTTACTCAACTTAAATCACAAAAATAACAATCTGCTCGCAAGAGTTATTTTCATGAATTAAGTTCCACTTTTATGCTAATCTTTAACTTAATAAAGTATATTCAAACCTCCCTGTGGGTAAAGGCAGCAATACGCATTGAATCTACTTCAGTGCAACAACAAGAAGACTAGCAAATTTCGAACACCAACATAAAATGCATAATAATGGGAGAAATTTCAATTTTATATGGAATTTTCTATTTTGTCCCAAACAAAGTAATAAAATTAATTATTCTCCTGTGGGTAAAAATAATTAATCTTACCAATTCAAGCTTAATGGTAGATGCCATATAACACAAATATAAAAAGTCCAATGGCGCCTATTCGGTCACTCTTAATATGAACACCATAATATTTTAAGATGCTGTGGCTAATCTCAAAATATTATGACATCCAAGTCACCTCAAAAAGCATCAACCAAACTTTAATGGGACAAACTCACATATTCCATAATATTACTAGTGTTTCTGCAAATAAGCCATGCACGTTGCACACAGAATAAGGCTTAACATTACTCACAGTAATTTCAATAGCCCAGAATCACTTCTAAATGAGCCTTCACATAATTTACCGAAACATGGCAAACACCGCAGACAAATTTAACCTTATGTTCATGTTCCTTTTTCTCGTTCTGACACCTAAATCAGTGCATATACTAATATATTCACCAAGAACAAGAATTGTGTCGATCATTATAATTAGTAAATTCATGCAATCAACTGATATATAGCACAGATATACCAGAGAATTAATAAATAGATGATCAATCTCTACATACTGTGGTGAATAAAATGCACTGAATTCTTTGATCTATGACATGTATGCACAAGATCAAACTTCCGGTTGTCCGCTATGCACGAACTACACCACGTGGGTACTCATCAGATTCTTTATGTGTAGTACTGCATAAGATCAACACAGATGGTGATCCAAGCATTATTTATATAGCAAAAATAATACTCCCAACCAAGATGATCACGGGCTCATGAGATGTTTTACCGATCAAAGATACGAAACTTATTTTCACCCGATCATGATCTACAATCTTTATGCATGAATTCTAATGTCTCTGTACTGAACAACATGAATTAGAGGGTTGCTCTGATACCACATGTAAGATAAATAATACCATACCGGTATATGCAGCGGAAATAGGATCGAATTAGCCTCTAGCCATTGTTGTTCAAGTTGAACACCAAACACGCACGTATTAGATCTAGGTGTCTTCTAACCTATGCATGACTTGAGTGCCTTGAGTGATGGATACCATAGACAACATATCCATGCTAGGTTAGGGACCCATATCTCTTTATAAAGACCTTCTAGTTTCCTTCCATCAAAGAAACCAATTAAACTAGTATAATGATGTAAGTGGGAAAACCAAAAGCTTCTTAAAACCACCACTTCATCATCAATGGAAGTAGACACTTCCATTAATCACAATGTGACTAAGTGGGCCCTTAAATATTTCTTACACACTATGGTCCGTAGATCTCAATTTCGAATATAGGGGATCTGGATCGTAGGTTGTTAGTTTAATGCCTGTAGAAAGAACAACAAAAAGGATATTGTTGTTAGTTCACCCCTTGCTGTTTTTTGCTAAGATATTGATAAAATGTCACCCAATCTCAAACGACATTCGCCAGAGATGCTTGCTTGCTTGAAAAAAAATCTCTGGTTCTTGTTTTTTTACGTACGAGTTTAACACATAGCATTATGAGTTGGAAAAACAAAAAGCCAACGACAAACCTATGCATCCAGGACTGAGATAAGGATTGCCCTCGTAACCATATTCGCAACTGCAAAGATATCCTCCATAGCCAGAACTATCCGTATTATCACTACACAAAGTATTTTTCGGGTTGCACAAATATGCATTTGAGTTATTGGCTACAGCACAACTCTGGGTTCCAATCGCATAATCAAGTACTATAGGTACTCAACTTAAGAAATTGCGGTCCGAAAAAACTGATAGATTGTTGTACTGAAAGCTATCCTGCTCTCCCATAAATGCATAGCCACAGTTGTCGTCTGACGGAAACTGTAACAAGCATAAGAACAAGACAGAAGAGAATGTCATCTTTTCAGGTGGTTTTGATCTTGAGAACAAGACCGGAAAAAAGGAGAAAACGCAGAATATAATGAGACAAACTAGGAGTCCGATTTTGTTCATCCTCACCAAATGAAGGTTAACATTACCTTCGCTTTAATTGGTTCTTTCTAACTTGTAGGTCCCATTAAGTTTAACCTAAGTCCCATTAAGTTTAACCATAGTTACTCGATACTATTAAAAGCCTAAAATCATGGGAGTGATATGGCATCTTGGTATTGGAAAATTATCAGCTGCACCGTTGCGAAAGTAACAAATGCGTAGCTCATCAATTATTATTTTTTGAATAGCTAATAAAAAATTATTAATTTTTGGAAACAAATCACAAAGATTCAAAGCACGAGGCATCAAGAGAAAAAAAAAATTCAACTCAAAAAATACTCTTTATCTCTACTTTCAATCATTACTCTCATTTCTCTCTCCACTCTCTAATCATTATTCTCATTTCTCTCTCTATTTCTCTCCACTCATTATCTCTATTTCCAATTATTACCATATTTCTCTCTCCACTCATTACTCAAAAACCAAACTCAAAAATCCATTCAAACACAGCACTAATAATTCACAAACATTTGACACTAAACTAACAAATGCGACAAAAAATTAATTAAATAAAAAAAAGTTTATTCACTTATTTTTTTCAAACAAGATCTAGAGCTTTTTTATATCCAAACTAGACCTTTTTTTTGTCATTTGTTAATCCTAATCTACTCTATCATAGGGGACTTGGGGAGGAGGATGGATATTTATGGAAAACAACCCAGTTCATGTGCATGGGAATATAAAGAAGGCACCAACTGCACTTCACTCTACTTGTAAAACTAGACCTTGAGTTTTGATAAAGTGAAGTTTCAATTCACTTCACTTATATATCCAAACTAACGGAAAAAAGAAGACACGGAGAATCACAATCAACGCCGGTTGGGGGGTTTTCATTCCATTAGTTTTTTGTCCTCTAAAATGGCGTAGTTTTGTTATTTAAAAAAAAAAACAAAACAAGGAGAGTTGTTGTGGACTATTAGATCTCCCATTTTGATGTGTTATCAACTCCATAACGGAAACCTCACAAGATCCTCATAGAGGATCCGGATCATAAGTTTGTAGTTGTACGACGATGAAATTGGAGTACTGCATGACGGTACTTAAGTGAATTTTTGTAATGATTCATTAATTATTTTTCATCTGTATTAAAAAAAAATAAAAGAATATATACACAACTCCATACCCCTGTCTGATTGTTGAAGCTAGAAAGGTAAAGCACGTATGACGTCAGCCCCTTTGGAATATCGGTTTGGCAGCAACCAATACCGGTACAATTTGCATCAATCAAGCCCGTACTGGACAAGCATTGGGACCCACATCCACTACTGAGGAACCCAGCTTGACTTTGACCCAAGAGCTGGCCAAAGCTATCACAGCCGACGACCGTGAACTTATTCGTCGTGTCCGAAAACGTGTATGGCAAGGCCAACTGATCGGACCAGACAGCGGTGATCCCAGAATCATTGGCCACGGTCCCGTTGTGGTTGTAGCACTGTGAAGCGACAGCGTTTTGGACCCAGACTTGGGTTGGTGTGATGGACACGACCTCGAGGCTGCCCAAGAAGGGCTTTGAAGTGCTGCAGTTGATTGTGAAGTTCGAATCGTAGGAGCAGGCAGCCCCTATGCCGAACGGGTAAGGGACGCTTAGGTTTCCACATTTAGGTTGGCAGTTGGGTTTGGTGCCTAGGAAGCTGTTGGAGGTTACATCGGCGATGTTGGCGGTTACGTTTTTTCCTAGTGTGGATTGTGCTAATAGGGGCCATGAAAAAACCAAGAGGTGTAGCTGGAGATGCATGTTTAAGGATGGAGACACATAGGGTTGTAACTTGGATGTGAATGCACTTCAACAACGAAATGAGTTCATGTGTGTGTGTATACATACATATATATGCACTACATAGTAAATACCGAATAATACTATTTAAATACAATGGAGTGCTATGACTCTCTCCATGAAAATGTTATTCTAGTAACAAGGAAAGCAACTCCATTTAAAATTTTATTTTTTGAAAGGCAAAATTTTATGAATCTTAATTTGGAGATCGATGTTACAAAGATTAAAAGAACCATGAGAATAGACATCAAAACAAGAGAAATGCATTGTAATTATGTTGGCATATTCCAAACCCTTGACAATCATATGCCAAACACAGCCCAAGAAAAAAACGGTTGACAAGAAGTCAACCAAGTAACGTACAGAAAAGAAATGAAGATTGCCAAACAAGGCCCAATAACGGTAAACCGTTTCTGATACAGGTCAAAGAGAGGAGAAGCCTCTTGATCATTCCCTTGAGTTATGACGACAGAACCCTAACTATGAATGAAGAATTTTCTAACTATATTCGCTTTATATTTATGACAAACTAAATTTACTCCTTTTTTTTTTTTTGATCAACGAACCGAAGTTACAAAAATTTAAAGGAAATGGGAATAGAAGGCATCACAACCAATAACCTGCATCTCAACTATGTTGACACCTATATCGAGAACAAGCATCTACCACCCGCTACTAAAGGAGGAAAAATTAGTTGGTGCTAAACCAACCAAAAAACATAAACAGGAAACATATACGCTTATAAATCAACAGAAAGTCTACACACACAGATAATCTGTGCACAGATTTTAATGTGGGGCCCACTACGGGTCTCACACAAATGATCCAAGCCGTTCATTAAATGTAAAACATTTTTTTAAGGGTTCCCGCAAAAAACCAGTTCAGTCCAATATCTATAAATGCTCAATTCAATTGTCAAACTTTTCATCCAAATTTAAGAATAATGTAAAGCTAGACGATTGGATCGAGCATTTATAGGTATCGAATTGAGCTAATTTTTTATGAAAGCCCTCAAAAACTTGTTTTACATTTAATGAACGACTCGGATTATTTGTGTAAGACTTGTGGTGGGCCCCACAATGAAATCTGTGCACAATCTATACACAGACTGTTGTGTGTGTAGCAAGGTTCATAAATCAATTGTCATTGTTGGCCAATTAGACACCTCTCTTTCTTCCCCTTCCTCTCCTAGGGTTTTCACCACCCTTGTGCAATGGCAGGATGGGAGGGAAAGACCTTTGATTGGTGTTTCCCTTCCTCCTTATTTATGGCTTCTGTCCCTTTCACTAACTCATACTTTTTATTCTGGATTTTCTCGCTCGATCTCAAATTTGAGAATTTCTTCATGGTTTTTCCTCATTTTCTTTCTCTCGGCTTCTTCTTCATCATTGAGGTGCCAGTTCAAATTTCAACCATGGTGGAGGTTATGGTTCTTTAAAAAAGGAAGGCAACAACGGTTGTTGTCCAATGGCGAATCAAATTGATCCATCGATTGGCTTGGTAGCCTCGTTGGAAATCCTTCAGGTGTTAGGATTTTTTTTTTTTTTTATCGGTGTTAGTTTTGTATTGTGCCTAGCACTGCGAGTAGAGTGGTCCATTCTTTGGCTAGGACAGGGGTAGTGGTCTGGATATTACCTGAAAGACTAATCTTCTTTGTGGCTTCTAGTCCTTCGATAAGTGATGGATGCTATCTTTTACTGATTATTATCTTATGTACTTATCTAGCCGCCTTGATTCTTGATCCCCACACAAGCAGAGCTCTTTCTTCTTTCGCTTAATGGACATCTAGCCGCCTTTGATTCTTGATCCCCACGCAAACTGAGCTCTTTCTTCTCTTACTTAATGGACTTGTTCTTCGCCTTTACCATCTGAGGAGGAGTAGGAGTAGGAGAAATGGCCCGTAAAAAACCACATATTCTAGTCTTCCCATTCCCATCACAAGGTCACATTAACCCAGTCCTCGAATTCTCAAAGCGCTTAGCCTCAAGGGGCCTCAGAATCACAATCATCACCATCACTTCCGTCGCCAAATCCATGCACCTCCAACCTTGCGGTGCCTCCATCGAAATCGAGCCCACTTCTGACGGCTTTGACGAAGCCGATCTCACCTACGTCATCCAAACCCACCTCGGCCGCTTTGTCGACAACGTTTCTCAAAACCTCGTAAACCTCGCCGGGAAATTTGTTTCCTCCGGCGACCCCCCGATCGCCCTCGTTTACGACGCGATCATGCCGTTCTGCCTCGACGTGGCGAGGAAATTAGGGATCAAAGGGGCCCCTTTTTTTACTCAGGCGTGCGCTGTTTCGGCACTGTACTATCATTATAATTAGGGGAACTTGAAGATTGGGAATCATTTGGGAACGACGTCGTTTTCTATGCCTGCGATGCCAGTGATGGAGATTGGGGATTTGCCGTCTCTTATACCGGATAGGGATTTGTATCCGGTTTTCTTGAGCCAAATGGTGAACCAATTCTCGAATTTTCAGAAAGCAGATTGGCTGCTGGTGAATACTTTTGATAAGCTCGAAGAAGAGGTATGTGTTTGTTGGTAATTTTTTTTTGGGATCAAGTTCGGTATTGTTTTTGGAAACAGTTTTTTGTACTTTAAAATTCAAATGGGCTCGAATTGATAAACAAGTTGAGAATAAATTCTTTACACCGCCGGTGTAAACATTTGTTTCCTCCAAATCAATTGCATTACGACACATGTCAAAATAGTGGTCCCAATTAATAAAATATGGCGACGTGGCGCAATACAATTGATTTGGAGGAAACAAATGTTTACACCGGCGGTGTAAAGAATTTATTCTCAAACAAGTTACCCTTCCTTCTATTTTCAAATTTGGTTCTAAGAAAATTCATATCAAGTTATTTCAAATGCAGTCAGATTGATGAACTATTAAACTCGGGGGTGTGTGTTTGGGTCCAATTTTGAGCCGTGGTAGGCTGTAGTCCCACTTGGAACCCAAACCATAATTGGAACATGTAAATTATAGCCTTCGCTGAGAATATATTCCACTTTGCGAAATTTTTGTCGAGAACTACTTCTCTTTAATATGAACGAAGTCCTTTTCAAATATATATATATATATATATATATATATATATATATATATATATATATATATATATATATATATATATATATATAGGGAATGAACGAAGTCTAGTCTATATGTATGTGTTCTCTTTTTGGTAGTTTTGGAAGCAACAATCACAAAGGGAAAAATGGATTTTCATCAGCTTTCTCCCATTAGGCTAAAACAGAATTTGGTTCTACTAGGTACTGAATTGGATGGCAAGTCGGTGGCCTAAGATCAGGACAATAGGACCAACAATTCCTTCAGTATACTTAGACAAGCAGCTGGAGGATGACAAATATTATGGCCTCAGTCTCTTCCACCCAAGTACTGAAGCTTGCATGAAGTGGCTAGACACAAAGGAAAAATCCTCAGTCGTTTATGCTTCCTTTGGGAGCATAGCCACTGTGGGAGGGTCTCAAATGGAGGAACTTGCATTGGGTCTGAAGAACAGCAATGAAAACTTCTTGTGGGTAGTCAGGGCTTCAGAAGAGAGTAAGCTGCCCAGCAACTTCGTCGCCAAGACATCGGAGAAAGGTCTGTTTTCTGTATTGTTTACTCTGTATTTTGTTTATGGAAATGCAAACACGACTTTCATTTTTCTTGTTGCGAAATTCTGTTTAAATGTAAGCGGTAAGCCTGGTCTGGCCAGAGGCTTAAAGCTTCTCCGACCAACTCTTCATTCTTTCATAATCGTTGTCGGAATCTTTTAAATGAAGAATGCGTTCTCTCCTACCATTCTTCATTTGATACTCTCGTACATTGTTGATGTTTGGGATGTAGGGGTTAGGGTTAAGGTCAATGACAAGGGAATTATCACCAAAGAAGTGAAGAGGTAGTTTTGAGGATTGAAGAAGTCATGGAGGGAGAGAGAAGGGATGAGCTTAGAAGGAATGCAGGTAGGTGGAAAGAATTGGCTAAAGAGGCAATGGATAAAGGTGGAAGCTCTGATAAGAATATTGGGGAATTCGTTTCAGAACTTGTGTGCGCATAGTGGTTTATAATGGCAATTACTAAGATATTGAATGGTCATTATTCCCTATGTTTGGGCTTCAGCTGTATCCTTATAAAATCCAACCAAATTAATAATAGTGATTTGATTAATCATACCACACTTTCATGGAACTTTTTGTTTTTTGTTTTTTTTACCAAACTTTCATGTAACTTTGTAGCCTATCCGTTGTGGCTATATGTCCGAGTTTGCGGAGCGGGGACCCTGTAGTGAGCAACTCTATTGCGCTCCCTGTAGTGAGCAATCTGAGTCGTTCATCTCGATAATCAATAGTTCACATTTGTTTGTTATTTTTTATTAGTAAAAGATAACTTTGACCAGTAAAAGTCAACAACGAATCTAAAACATCGATTGAGGAAACAAACGGTTAGGATGATCACTACACTCCTGTAGTGACTTGCTCACTATAGGGTCCCCGGATTCCCAAGTTAGACATTGAATATTTGCATATTAAGTTGAATATAACGCTCGTATCCAATCAAACAAACGTGCCGGAAAAATATTCAATTGGTTGGTACATTTGTTGAGAAGAGCACTAAGTAATTGGGTTCAATTTAAAAAATAAATAGTGTGTATGTACTATATAACAATGTAACGATTTTGGGGTCTTAGGTATCGTATGACGATCTCCTAGGGCTACAATCATTAATTCCAATTTTCATCTAGTACATTGAAATTGTACTTTTGGGTAGTTTAATTACGTCTTTCTCCTATTAAATATGTTTTTTTACTTTATAATAATTTGACAATAGAAGTATGGAGGGATTTGAAAAATTCAAGTACCATATATTAAACCAAACTTCAAAATAAAATTCATCTAAATCAATAATACCTACTACTATAAAATTTGGTCCCTAATTATGAAACTCTTTTTTTTTTTTTTCCTTTCTTCCCATCACTCCTTCCTCTGGCTAGTATTTGTTACTTTAACTTTTGGAAGAATTAAAATCTTTGTTAATTAAAGTTGAATTTTAAAAATAAATTGAACAGTGGAGTCGGGGGTAAACCTTTTTAGGAAAGTTGGGTAGTGACCAAGAAAAAACTTGGGCCGCCACTAACGACCATTGTAGAATTACTCCAGTGCAAACAGTGATAATTTTGATGCGATGCGGTCTACAATAGTATTTATTTCTGGGATGTCCAGGTTATCGATTGATACCGCTTTTCACGTCTGATCGAAGGAAAATTACAATCCTAACAGGCACGTCTATCATGGCGCCTCTTTAACAACAACTCCATCACCAAACCAACCCTCAACAACCCTTTCTATTGCTTCAATGTTTACTCTTATGAACTACTAGTTCAATGAATGATAGTCTCCGAATACCATTTGATTTGATTTCTGCCATTTTCAGCTGACACCTTCTTGTGGGTTCTTTATCAGGGAGAAGTAGTAGTGCAATCTAAATGCACAGACTTTTGCCGAGTGAGATTTTGGTTTTCCTACTTGGGCTGGGGACCAATCCCACCTTTCAGTGGTGGAGGGCCAATTAAAGTCAGGTGGCCTAATCACTAGCTGTATATTTTCGGGCCTTTTCCGTTTAGTTTTCAATGCTCCTTTGGTGCATCTTTAGTTTAGCGCTGGACGATGCCTACCATCAACATCACAATGTCCACCCTAGACATTGGACATTGTGATGTTGATAATAATATACTCCCTCCGTTCCAATTTGATAGTTCACCTTTTTTTTTTTTGAGTGTTCCAAAATGAAAGTCCCATTTAGCATGTCAACACAAAAAAAGGTTCAACTTTCTCCGTTTACCCTTTTTCAAAAAGAAAAAAAAAAGTGTGTTTGTGAGAGAGAGAGAGAGAGAGAAAGAAAGAGAGTTGTATTCAATTTTGAATTCTTGAACTAACTCTTGAAATGCCAGCCTACTTTGCCGCCCAAAACATCTCGGGATTTGCTACTTACTCTATTAAGGCCCCGTTTGATAACCAGACCATGCCTTGGGATTGGACTACCAATCTCAAGGGCTTCCCAAACCCTTGTTTGATAACCAGATTATTACTCCGTTGGGATTAGTAGTGAGCTCCATAGGGAGTATTAGTAATACCCCGTGAGACTTGGTATTCGTAGTCCAATCCCAACCCCTTCTCATTACCAATCCATTCTCATTACCAATTTCTTCTATCAATCCAATCCCATTATCTAATCACATCTCAAACAAACATGATATTAATAATTCTATCATCTAATCTCAAACAAACATACTCATCATCAATCTTTTCTCATTAACAATCCCTTCTCCTTACGAATCCCAATCCTAATCCCATCTCCTTATAAATCTCATCCATCTATTACTGTTATCAAACGGGGCATAAATGTACAAAAGTACATCTCGGGAGTATTTGAGGAAACAACTGGTTTCCATTTGAAGTGTACAAAAAAAATTTCAAAATTGAGGGGCCAAATTGGAGAGTTAAAAATCTGTGCATGTAATAATTACACTCTCTTAAAAAGTTGGAATCCCGGAGCGGGACTCACAAATTGGAACGGAGGGAGTAGTTGTTCAAGCATAATCGTACGCTCTTGGGTTAGGCCCCGTTCCAGAACACATTCTTAAAAAATAATTACTTATTTCACATTTTCAAACTAAAAAATAATGTAAATAAAAATAATTTTTTAATTTTTTTTTTGCACTGTTCGAAAGATCTCAAAGAGATCTATCAAACAAGATCCATATTGTTAGAAAAATTATTTGCATAAACACATTATTTTTGAGCTTGGAATTAATTACCTTCTTAAAAAATAAGTACTTATTTAGGTTCTGGAACGGGACCTTATGTACCGTTTTCTAGACCCTATTCCGAGGTGTTTCCACTAACTAACAAGTTGTAAACTAATATTTTTTTATTTTGTTCTTAATAAAATTTTTTCCACATTTGTTAGTTCTACGCGTAGCTTTTATGTATTGTTGGTTTGTCCCGATGAGAGGAATTGAAAAAGTAAAAGAATTATTACTTTTACATAAGTATTTTCGAAAATATCCAAGAAAAAGTTTAAAAAAAAAAAAAAAACTGATACCCTAAAGAGTGGAAAAGATTTAATTTCAAGAGGAGGCATGCTGAGCGAGTTCTAACTCCGTAACACGGGGAGGAAATAACAGGCTGGTGTGCCGCCTACCTGCCACAAGGGTCTCGTCCCGAGTGTGAAAACAAAATTTGAACCATTCATTTTGTAAATCTCGAGGCGTTTATTAGCCCTGTAAAAGAACAAGTCAATCAGACATCTGCAACATAGTAAACGAATCACATTTTTTTCTCAGTAAATGAACGGCAACTATTATTTGAAGAATACACAGCAGAATATTTTGGTTTTCTCTGAGCTTATGATCTCTGATCGATATTGGTTTTCCAATTTGCTATTATATGCGTCGAGCTCTCTGTAAAATGAACAATTTGGATTATGTTTTCAAGCTCGGGGTGAGACCCATCAAATCTGCAAAATCAGCTGGGCCATGAACCGTGTCCAAAATGAGGCTCCTAATTATGAAACTCTTTGTTTTTTCATTGATAACTCTGTCTCAACTTGAATTCATTTTTGCGATTATGAATATATTCTAAAATAGGCTAAAATATTGTCAATTTAAAACTTTTGGATGAAAATTTGTTACTCCTAGTATTTACTTTTGACTTAAAACTTGAATTAAAAAAACGACCAACAAGATGGAGGGAGTACCGGTACGTTCTACTATTCCCTCCATCCCTTTTTTAAAATCCAGTATTCTATTTTGGCTGTTCCTTAATAAGTATCCATTTTGTAAAGTTAATAGGTAAAAATTGATGCATTTTCTATTTTGCCCCTAAAAGTAGATTCCATTTTAAAAAGTTAGTAAGTAAAAATGTAATGATGATGTCTCCATAAAGAGTAGGGAAAGTCTACAATATACATCTCTTAAAAAGGGTGTACCATATGCACCTATTTTAAGGTTTATTCATAACATTTTAGTATGTTTTGTAACTTTTGTTCTAGAATTCATAATCTTTTATCTGTATGATTCGTAACATTTTCATTATGATTTGTACTCCTTTATAATAACATTTTCATTATAATAATTTGGTGTATCTCGTAACCTTTATACGATTCGTAACTTTTTAGCAATACGATTCGTAGCATTTTCTTTACAATTCATAATATTTTGGGGGTGTATATGATACACATCCAAATAAGGGATGTGTATTATAGTCTTTCCCTAAAGAGTAAGTAGGGAGAGTTGAGATAAAAGTTGATGTGAATTGTGTAATGATGATATCTCATTAATAAGTTGGAGTTACGAAACAGAACACTTAAAATGGACGGAAATAATATATTTTAGGATTGGGGAATGACAACTAACAACCAAAAAAGTTGGGCCGCCATTGATGACGACAATTCATTCCGCTATAGTTCATTATGAAAAGACATGTAAATTTTTAAAAAAATACTTTTGTTTATAATTTTTTGAAACAAATTTATAAAATAATTTATAAAAATTCTTTATTTTTTTTATCTAAAAATTACACATCTATCATTTCATAAAGGACTATTAAAATATAATACTCCTTCCGTCCCTTTTTAAGTGTCCTGCTTCGTAATTCCAACTTATTAAAAAGACATCATCATTATACCTTTCACATCACTTTTTTCCTCCACTTTTTCTACTTACCCATCATCATTATACTTTTACTCACTAACTTTTCAAAATAGAATCTACTTTTAGGGACAAAATAGACAATACATCAACTTTTACCCACTAACTTTACAAAATGGACGCTTTTTAAGGGACAGCCCAAAATGAAATACCGGACAACTATAAAAAGGACTATAAAAAAGAAACGGAGGAAGTAACTAGTACTGCAAAAGAATTTACTCCACTTTGAAGATTTTGATGCGATGTCAACAATTTCCCCTCGCTGTGGAATATCCGAGTTATCGATTGATATTGTTTTCCAAGTTCAATCGGAGGAGAATTACAATCCCAACAAACATGTCGGCGTCTTTGTAACAACTCCACCGCAGAAACCTCGCCGTACAACCGTTTTTGTGTACGGCTGGCTACATGAAACGAAACAACAACAAAAACCCGTAATCCAAAAAGGGTCACAGTGCAGTCTCGTTTGTCGGGGTTGTGATTCTCCCTCGGTCGCGTGGAAATGATACCAGTAGCTGATTCGATCGGAGTCGGAGAACGGAACGGAAACTGGTCGGCGAACTCGGTTAGGGTTTGGTTTTGGTATATATTTTCAATCTATAAATCCTAATTTTCTGAAACATGTGTGTGTGTGTGTGTGTGTTAGTCTTTCATTGTTGGATTATGATATATGCAATTCAGAAACAGTTGTGAGCCGAACATGAACCGAAGAGTGTTTTCTCGTTAGTTTTGTTTTACTCTGATATTGTATGACTCTACTGCATACAAAGGGAACCAATTTTTGAAGCTGTGTAATACCTCAATTTTGGTTGATTGCTTTAGTTTCGCGTATGGAAATTTCGGATGGTGAACAAGAATTATCGAATTTTTGACGCTTTCTTGTACTATGTCCCATGGGAAGTAGAGGTGAATTATGCAGCTAACTATGCTGGTTGGTGTTCTGTTCCCACTTGCTTGTGGAAGGATTTTGTTGTTTGGTTAGCTGAAGGGAGGAAATTGACGTACAAGATCAAACATTGATTTTCAGGAGGATACATCCGAGCTAGTCCTAACTCCTATATGAGATTATTTTCATGGGAATTTCCATTTTCCTGCTTAGAGCACGTCTCGTTTGTCAGGGTTGTGATTCTCCCTCGGTCACGTGGAAATGATACCAGCTGCTGATTTGACCTGAACGGAAACTGATCGGCGGTTAAAGTCAGCGACTTCCGATTGAGCCAGCGAAATCAGTTAGGGTTTGTTTATGTCGTCTTCCAATCTGATAATCCTAACCTAATTTTCTGGTACCTCAATTTTGAACCTGTGTAATGCTACTTTTTTTGTCTGAGGTACCTCGATTTTGATGTGTGATTATTTCCTCATCTCTTCTATATATGAACTACTTCAATGTTCATAGTGAACAATACATGGTTCAATTTATGAACTTGCTTGTGGCAGGATTAAATTGTTGGCTTATGTCGGGATCTAGATGCATATAATGTTTTTTTGATAGGTAGATGCACATAATGTTAGCGATAGAGCTTTTTTCGGTTTCTTCATTGTCATCTATATCTTTCGATTGTCTTCATAATCTATGGGAGCCAATCCCTAGGGCTTTAAATGAATAGAGCCGTTTGTGAATTGTTCGAGTCTCGATTCGCTAAAGGCTCATTCGAGTTCAATTTGTTTACTGAAGGAAGTATTCGGCTCGATTAGGCTTGCGGACCTAGAGTATATGGATATCATGAGAATTATATATATAAACTTGCATATGTATCAACTTATATAACTTGTGAATGTATAAACTGATGGTTGTATTTATGTATATCTTATCATTTGATATATGTATGAACTTTTTTACATACGTAATAAATTTTATTTGCAGCTCTAGACTTGTAAGAGAGCATAAGTACCTTATATTTTTGGCTCATCAAGGCTCGTGAACAAGTTTGAATTGGACTCAAACTTAGGCAAGCTCGAGCTCGTTACGTTTTCATGGAGAGCCTAAGTTGAGCTCGTTACATTTTCATCGAGTTCAAGCTTGAGTTAGAGTTCGCTGAAAACTTAACGAACAAATCTGAACGTTCTAATATTCGTCTCCATTCGGCTCGTTTACAGCCCTACGGGCAATCCCCCATTCCATTAGCGGGGCCTAATCACTAGCTGTATGTTTTCTGAATGATTTTGTTTCAACTTTTCACTTTGCAGAAGGGTATATGATTAAATTTGGTAGTGTTATACTTCTATTAAAAAGGAAGGTGTATGTTAGGTTTCCCGGCCTTTTCTTTTTTCGATTTCAATGCACCTTTGGTGCGTCCAGCGCTGCTGTCTAGTGCGGAAATTGTGAAGTTGATAACAGAGTTCTTCAAGCATAATGGTATGCTTTTGGGATTTTGATCCTAGAAAGCAATAATCCCTTTTCAGTTATCCTAAATTCCTAACACCCAATTTCAGAAAATTTATCTTGACAGTCCTCTAGCACACAGTATAAACATGGTAGCAGATTTATAGGAGAGCGGTTATATATTCTATGCTTTTTGAAATGCGGAAGTAGATGGATGTGGCATAAGAGTTGGAAGTTGAGGGATGCTCAGTCGAATAGAGGGCATGTTGAGGTTTAATTAAGTTCGAATTTCTAGTCCTTATTGGTTGGCACTTGGCAGGAGGGAGGAAATTGACAAGTAATACAGATCCAGCATTGATATTCCGGAGGAGACATACCGAGCTGGTCCTAACTCCCATGTGAGGTTATGTTCTTGACTACATCTCTCAACTTAGGATGAGTATGGATTGCCCAGGAAGGTTGGATTCATAATGATGTAATGGGACTCTTCATCTGCGTGCAGATGGAGATGCTTAGTCCAATTCCTTGCATCTCAATTTCTTCTTTGAATTGGCCGTCTAGTCCACTGGTAAGGCCTTACATAACAGTTCACCTGGTTGGGGAACTACATGAAGTTGTCAAAGAAACGGCCAATTTCTGACTTAAGGGGAACTGCTGAGATTAAAATGGAAACAACTTTCGTAATTTAGTATGGGAGTTGGATGTTCAGTTTTTGTAAAAGAGGATAGAAGGGCCTCATTCACTTATGTTCTGATTTTATTTGATGAACTGTAGCTGTAGAACCTAATGTGGTTTCTTTCTCTTACTAATTTATTTTAGTATGTTTGAGATTTCTTTAGGTCCAAGTGGTTCGATGTAGTATTACATAAAGCAGCATTAGAAATAATATTCTATATTGGATTTTTTTATTGCTTTTGCTGTCTAATTTCCGATTATACCTTTACATACATTGTTACCAGATATTCCTTGCATTTTCCATCCTAAAACAAGTGCAAGATCCGTTAATGAGGTGTTTTCTCCCATGGAGAAGCTGGCATTGCATCCTCAGTGATGGTTTGAGAGCCTTGCACTGTGAACTGATGCATTGTTGTGGCAAATGAACCCACGAATGAAGCATCCAGTTTTGGTGGTCAGTACGTGAATCCCCGACTCCCCTGCATGCTGCAAGTTGGAGTCCCTATCAATCAATCCATGAAGGGTCTGAAGAGGCCATTAAAGCAGCCGCTATGATACGCTGGTGAGTGCTCCAGTTGGCCCTTGGCATCTCTTATATAACCTTTCTTGCGATCTCATCCATATTCCTTTGAATGCTTAATTTTAAGTGAAGCAGTGGACAAGAAGAATTGGTAATATAGCATGAGGTTCTTCTGCCTGAGAGCTGCGAGGTACCTTAACAAGTTAACATTGTAATACGATTAAAAATATGTAAAGAACTTTTTGGTACTACTAGACAAGAACTTCTCATGGTAATTCATGGGGTTTCTTTTTTTTCTTTTTTTCTTCCTGATAATCTGGTGTCTAGAGCAGCTTATGTGCACCTTGACTAATCCTCAATTATTTAACGGTGTACATAAATAATTTTTTACAAGAGAATTTCACATTCGCTTCTCTGCTTTTAATTTTCTCTCTAAAACTGATCCACACCTATTTCTCCCAACCGCTAATAAGCAGAAGAGAACAGACGTCGTCATTGAGATCAAAGGGCACCCTTCAACCTCAAGTGGTTGGTATGGTGGTCTAGGCTTAGAATTTAGGAGTTTGTTCCATCCTAAGGTTTCATATTCAAAGTCTCTCAGGTGCGATCAACTCTTTTGAGGCCGGTCTATACAGAGTTTTGCCTCATCTTTAAATGAGCCCGCGCTAGTGGATGGTGAGATTGATTTTTCATGATTAGTCAAGTTTCGCGCAAGCTAACCAGGACGATTGATTATCAAAAAGGAGATCAAAGGTTGTCTGTCCCCACATCGGGGAAAAAAGTAAAGTAAAGATATTATATAAGGAAACGCGAGCAGCTACTATATAATCTGAGGTTAACCTTTTAAGCCACGTGGTTAGGTTAAGGGTTAGTAGGTCAGCTGGCTCGGGTCGTTACAGTTGGTATTAGAGCACAATCCTGGTCTACATGGTGGGGGCCGCCTCTAAAATCTAGTATGAGTACACAAATGTGCTGCACAGAGCTATGTGTCATACCATGAACTAGGGAAGGTTGCTGGGAGATTCTGAGACCTCATGTCCCACATCAGTGAGCAACGTTATAACAAATTCCGGTTAGTTACAGTAGTGTAACGTGATGTTAACATTTTGAGTCACGTGGTTAGGCTAAGGGTTAGCATGAACACCTAATTATAAAAAATGGAAAAGAAAAAAGATCAAAGGTCGTCCTTGATATATCAGTCTTCTACTCAATATCTGCTTAATATAAATACAAAACACCGAAATATAATACTAAGTAACAGTTCAACTTTTCTCTAAAGCCGCCAGGAGGACTAGAAACTCGGTCCAGTGACTCCTGTCCTAACTCTTTGTTTGAAGTCAATAATCAGAGTAAATACTAATCTTTAATCCAATCCCACTCCATAACTCAAATTCATGCCGAACTCAGTTGGATTCAACTTTTTACTCAAACAACTGGAGTTAGTTCAGTTGGTCAGGACTCTTGCATCTTATTAGGAGGCCAGGAGTTCGAATCTCTCCACTTTTGTATGAGTGTTCTTCCCTTGGAGGGCTTTTTCTTCCTTTTTTTGTTTCTATCCTATAATGGGCTTATATTTCTTATATTGGTTGAGTTATTGGGTTTGGTTATTTTGTGGACTCTTACAATTGATGTAATGTCCCGGACTTGTACTTCATATCTGATGTAAAAATATATCTTCTATCGATTGACCAAAAAAAAAAAAACTTATTACTAAATTGCTTTTTCCTTGAGTAATTATTCAATGATCTTGGAACACAATGTTGCCTACATTGTTTTCTAACTGTTTACATTTCAACAAATCATGCGGTAGAGATATATTGGTTACTTTTATTGGATGGTTGAGATAAGGAGTAACCCAAATTGTGTGGTGGTAATATTTTATTTGTGGGGAGTATCATGCGGCAATGTCACATGATACTCCGAGAGTACCCAATAATTGATCTATTGCTTCTCTAAAAAACTGAAAGTCATAGTTATCCCATTATAAGGCTCTTTCTAGAATGCAGAACTTATTAGTACATCTGAATTCCTCCATTAAAAAACGAGACCAAATTAACCCCATTAATGGAGCCCAGAGAAGTTTGAATGCAGGGGTATTTTCGGAACAAATGCCACATAAGTGGCTAGCTGTCAATTTTATTAGTTCATATATAAGTGTATTGATTGATCACGGTTCTATCAATCTATGGAGGCATCCGATAATATTGGAACGAAGCTTCCTTTTCAAAAGTATAAAAAGATAGTAAAAATATCTAGCCGCCTTGATTCTTGAACCCCACACAAGCAGAGCTCTTTCTTAATGGACATCTAGCCACCTTGATTCTTGATCCCTACGCAAACAGAGCGCTTTCTTCTCTTACTTAATGGACTTGTTCTTCGCCTTCACATTCTGAGGAGGAGTAGAAGGAGAAATGGCCCGTAAAAAACCACATATTCTAGTCTTCCCATTCCCAGCACAAGGTCACATTAACCCAGTCCTCCAATTCTCAAAGCGCTTAGCCTCAAGGGGCCTCAGAATCACAATCATCACCATCACTTCCGTCGCCAAATCCATGCACCTCCAACCTTGCGGTGCCTCCATCGAAATCGAGCCCATTTCTGACGGCTTTGATGAAGCCGATCTCACCTACGTCATCCAATCCCACCTTGGCCGCTTCGTCGACAACGTTTCGCAAAACCTCGTAAACCTCGCCGGGAAATTTGTTTCCGCCGGCAACCCCCCGATCGCCCTCGTTTACGACGCGATCATGCCGTTCTGCCTCGACGTGGCGAGGAAATTAGGGATCAAAGGGGCCCCTTTTTTTACTCAGGCGTGCGCTGTTTCGGCATTGTACTATCATTATAATGAGGGGAACTTGAAGATTGGGAATCATTTGGGAACGACGTCGTTTTCTATGCCTGCGATGCCAGTGATGGAGATTGGGGATTTGCCGTCTCTTATACCGGATAGGGATTTGTATCCGGTTTTCTTGAGCCAACTGGTGAACCAATTCTCGAATTTTCAGAAAGCAGATTGGCTGCTGGTGAATACTTTTGATAAGCTCGAAGAAGAGGTATGTGTTTGTTGGTATTTTTTTAAATTTTTTTTTTTTTGGGATCAAGTTCGGTATTGTTTTTGGAAACAGTTTTTTGTACTTTAAAATTCAAATGGGCTCGAATTGATAAACGAGTTACCCTTCCTTCTATTTTCAAATTTGGTTCTAAGAAAATTCATATCAAGTTATTTCAAATGCAGTCAGATTGATGAACTATTAAACTCGGGGGTGTGTGTTTGGGTCCAATTTTGAGCCGTGGTAGGCTGTAGTCCCACTTGGAACCCAAACCATAATTGGAACATGTAAATTATAGCCTTCGCTGAGAATATATTCCACTTTGCGAAATTTTTGTCGAGAACTACTTCTCTTTAATATGAACGAAGTCCTTTTCAAAAAAATATATATATATATGAACGAAGTCTAGTCTATATGTATTTCATCAGCTTTCTCCCATTAGGCTAAAACAGAATTTGGTTCTACTAGGTACTGAATTGGATGGCAAGTCGGTGGCCTAAGATCAGGACAATCGGACCAACAATTCCTTCAGCATACTTAGACAAGCAGCTGGAGGATGACAAATATTATGGCCTCAGTCTCTTCCACCCAAGTACTGAAGCTTGCATGAAGTGGCTAGACACAAAGGAAAAATCCTCAGTCGTTTATGCTTCCTTTGGGAGCATAGCCACTGTGGGAGGGTCTCAAATGGAGGAACTTGCAATGGGTCTGAAGAACAGCAATGAAAACTTCTTGTGGGTAGTCAGGGCTTCAGAAGAGAGTAAGCTGCCCAGCAACTTCGTCGCCAAGACATCGGAGAAAGGTCTGTTTTCTGTATTGTTTACTCTGTATTTTGTTTATGGAAATGCAAACACGACTTTCATTTTTCTTGTTGCGAAATTCTGTTTAAATGTAAGTGGTAAGCCTGGTCTGGCTAGAGGCTTAGAGCTTCTCCAACCAACTCTTCATTCTTTCAGAATCGTTGTCCGAATCTTTAAAATGAAGAATGCGTTCTCTCCTACCATTCTTCACTTGATACTCTCGTATTGAAACCAAAAAACCATTCTTCATTTCCTTTCTTCAAAATGAAGTATCAATTTTTATTCTTTATATATGAAGAACCATCCAAATTATAAAGACACAATGAGAAATTATCGTATTTAGTTTTTAACATTGTCATCGAATGGTGATATCGTATTTAGACCAAATTCTTTCTCCTCTTCTCTTAGCTTGTGCTACTAGATCTATCAACGTGCTTTTTTAACCCATGCACTTCAAATTCAACCGCCTTTTGTTTTATTGCTTTTCTAATCCAAGTTTACAATGTTTTGCAATGATTTGCAAATGTATCCCAAACAGGTCTGGTCGTGAATTGGTGTCCGCAGCTTCAGGTTTTGTCCCACCAAGCTGTGGGATGTTTCTTGACTCACTGCGGGTGGAACTCCACCTTGGAAGCCATGAGCTTGGGAGTGCCGATGGTGGTGATGCCGCAGTGGACGGATCAAACAACAAATGCGAAGTACATTGTTGATGTTTGGGATGTAGGGGTTAGGGTTAAGGTCAATGACAAGGGAATTATCACCAAAGAAGAGGTAGTTTTGAGGATTGAAGAAGTCATGGAGGGAGAGAGAAGGGATGATCTTAGAAGGAATGCAAGTAGGTGGAAAGAATTGGCTAAAGAGGCAATGGATAAAGGTGGAAGCTCTGACAAGAATATTGAGGAATTTGTTTCAGAACTTGTGTGCTCATAGTGATTTATAATGGCAATTACTAAGATATTGAATGGTCATTATTTCCTATGTTTGGGCTTCAGCTGTATCCCTATAAATTCCCACCAAACTAATAATATTGATTTGATTAATCGCACCACACTTTCATGGAACTTTATAGCCTATCTGTTGTGACTATATGTCCAAGTTAGCGGAGCGGAGATCTTGTAGTGAGCAACTCTATTGCGCCTCCTGTAGTGAGCAACCTGAGTCGTTCATTTCAATAATTAATAGTTCAGAACTTCAGATATGTTTGTTATCTTTTACCAGTAAAAGTTTGTTAACAATGAACCTGAACCATCGATTAAGAAAACGGACACTACACTCTTGTAGTGACTCGCTCCCTACAAGATCTTCAAGTTAGACACTGGATATTTGCATATTAAATTGAATACACCGCTCATATCCAATCAAACAAATGTGCCGAAAAAATATTCAATTGGTTGGTACATATGTTGAGAAGAGCACTAAGTAATTGGGTTCGATTTAAAAAATAAATAGTGTGTTATGCAATGATCCGGGGGGTCTTAGGTATCGTATGACCATCTCCAAGTGCTACAATTATTAATTTTATTTTTCTTCAAGTACATTGAAATCGTACTTTTGGGGAGTTAAATTATGTCTTTCTCCTATAGTCCTATTAAAAATGTTTTTTTACTTTATAATAATTTGACAATAAAGGGCAAATTTCACTTAGACCCCTGAAGTATCTGACAATGATAGAAAGTACTCCGTTTTGAAAAATGACAGAGACCTCCCCTATTTCAAATTTTGGGTTTCACTCTGTTAGTTATGCTAGTCAGACGGACGGAAAAAGAAATCTTAAATTTCATTTAGTTTTATGGCTCTCTTAGGGCTCTCATTAAAAGCCTTAGAGCCAAAAATTAATTACGAATTTTTAAAATAAAATGATCAGAAAAATAAAATCTTCGCATCGATTCAAAAAGAAGCACTTAAGTATTTGCTCTTCATTTCGTTCTACAACTCCTTTAGGATTCTCATTGAAAGCCCTAGAGCAAAAAATTAATTATGACCCTTGAAAAATAAGATCTTCGCACCGATTCAAATAGATTGAAAATTGGAGCACTTAAGTATCTTCTTTTCATTTGGTTCTATGGCTCTCCTTTTCATTTGGTTCTATGGCTCTCTCAGAGCTCTCATTGAAAGCCCTGGGCCAAAAAATTAACTATGACCATTTTAGATAAGATGATAAAATAAAAATAAAAATTTTCGCACCGATTCAAACAAATTAAAATTTGAAGCAATTAAATATCTGCTCTTTATTTGGTTCTACGATTCTCTTAGAACTCTCATTGAAAGCCCTAAAGCAAAATATTAATTATGGCCCTTTAGGATAAAATAATCAAAAAAATAAGATCTTCGCATCTATTCAATTAGATTGAAAATTGGAGCACTAAAGTATTTGCTCTTCATTGAAAGCTCTAAAACCAAATGACGAGAAAAAATTTAAATGCTCCAATTTTTAATTCGTTTGAATCGGTGCAAAGATTTTATTTTTTTAATCATTTTATCTTAAATGATCATAATTAATTTTTAACTGTAGGGCTTTCAATGAGAGCCCTAGGAGAGTCATAAAACCAAATAGCAGATACTTAGTACTCTAATTTTCAATTCGTTTGAATCGGTGAGAAGATCTTACTTTTTTTTATCATTTTATCCTAAATGATCATAATTAATTTTTTGGCTCTAGGACTTTCAATGAGAGCTCTAAGGTAGCTGTAAAACGAAATAAAATTGAAGATTTCATTTTCCGTACATTTTCCGTCCATCTCACTAGCGGAACTAACGGAATGAAACCCAAACTGTGAAATAAGAGAGGTCTCTGTCATTTTTAAAAATTGAGAGGTGCCTTCTGTCATTGTTAGATAGCTCAGGGGGTCTGAGTGAAATTTTCCTGATGTTAAACCAAACTTCAAAATAAAATTCATCTAAATCAAAAATACCTATTACTATAAAATTAGGGCCGCCACTAACGACCATTGTAGAATTATTCCACTGTAAACAGTCATAATTTTGATGCGATGTGATCTACGGTAGTATTGATGCGATCTACGGTAGTATTTATTTATGAGATGTTCGAGTTATCGATTGATACAGTTTTTTCACTTCTCATCGAAGGAGAATTACAATCCTGACAAGCACGTCTGCCATAGCGCCTCTGTAACAACAACTCCATCACCAAACCCACCCTCAACAACCCTTTCTATTGCTTCAGTGTTTACTCTTACGAGCTACTAGTTCAATGATGATAGTCTACGAATACCATTTGATTTGATTTCTGCCATTTTCATCTTGACACCTTTTCGTGGGTTCTTTATTAGGGAGAAGTAGTAGAGCTTACTAATGCAATCTAAATGCACATACTTTTGCCGAGTGAGATTTTGGTTTCCAACTTGAGCTGGGGACCAATCCCACCTTTCAGTGGTGGAGGGCCAATTAAAGTCGGGTGGCCTAATCACTAGCTGTATGTTTCCTTTTACTTTTCAATGCTCCTTTGGCGCATCTTAGTTTAGCGCAGGATGATGCCTACTAGTATTGCCTAGTGTGGAAATTGTGATGTTTTTTTTTTTTTTTTTTGTAACGGAGGAACAGTTTTATAGTTAAGCTACTATATGGACCCAACTGCATTACTCAAACCTTTGGGGGAGAGTTAGAGCGGCCAAACCAATCACGACCCCCTCACTTACTATTTACTGCAGGGTGCTCATCCGGTAAGAAATCAAACTCTAGATCTTGAAAAATACTCTCAAAACCTTGGTATCGCCCAAACTGCTGGGCAACCCTGAGAACGTGGAAATTGTGATGTTGATAATAACATTGTTGTTCAAGCATAATCGTGCGTTCTTGGGGTTTACGTATGTACACCGTTTTCTAGACCCTATCACTTTTTTTTTGATTAGTGACCCTATCACTTTATTAGTAATCGAAGAGAGGAAAAGATTTAACATTGACTTCCAAGAGGGAGACATACTGAACTCGGGGAGGAAAAAACAGGCTGCTGTGCCGCCTATCTACCCAGCACAAGGGTCTCGTCCCGATATTGGAAGACATTATTCAAACTAGAGCTGGGCAACGGACACGATAATACGACATGAATCGGACACGAAGTTAGCGGGTTATGGTTGAATATTTCTGACATGAAACACGAAAATAACATGACTCAAGAACACGAATTCTAAATGGGTTGGGTTTGGCTTGAACATGCAAGACACGAAATTGACACGACCACACTAATGGTGTTCCGGTTTCTTAAAAAAGAACTTTTTAGAAAAGGAAGGTAATTTCAAGCTCAAAAATTATGTATTTACGCAAATAATTTTCCTACCAATATGGATCTTGTTTGATAGATTTCATTGAGATCTTTTATACGGTGCAAAAAAAATCAAAAAATTATTTTTCATTTTAATTATATTTGAGTTTGAAAATTAAAGAAAAAGAACTTTTTAAAAAAGAAGGGTTAGTGGAACACCCCTTAATCTGTGTCACTTATTAACACAAACATCTACATAATAAGTGAGATCGGTTTTCAAATCTTATCTTTCTATAAATCCTAACCATTAATTTGCTGCATAAATCCTACGGCTCTTCCTTTCTCTCTCAAACAATATTAATTGCACAATTGCCAATAATTAAATCAAACGTCGCGCCGTGCCTTCATGCCCGGGCAAACCCTATGCAGGATCATAACTATAAAAACAAAGCGCTTAATCCAAATGAAGACAGGAGTTGTTCTAAGAATCCTTTAACAACATAAACTCATAACTATAAACTGAAATAAGCCCATCGTCACTGACCACGTAATAGAGTTGGATTGGTAGAAGTTCCATTACCATCACCTAATTGTGCTTTCTCAGCAATGTAATATGCAGGATCATAACCAGAATCAGTTTCTTCTGACAATACCAACGAAGCAGATGGGTCTGAGAGGGCTGAACTAGAATTTGAATTCACAGGCGTGGCAGGAGAATCCTGCGACTGAGTCACAATCAACCACAGCCCATTAAATACCAATAGATAAGTCAAAAAGTTGACGAGAAAATGGAAGACAGATCATTCATCATAGGGATCAGCTTATAGATATTTTTAATTTAGAAATGTATGTTCTCATTTATGCCATGAACAGGTTGCTGATTTCTTTGGGTGTCTGTGTTAAGAACTTTTACAGGTGGATTGTCGATATGGAAAACGAAAGGGAACAGAGGGACTCTTTCTGGTTATGGTTAAATACGTTATGAACTTCACTGTATGCCTTTCCTCTTTCTGGTTATCAAATGTTTGCTTAAACCAATGCTCTGAGTTGAGATCCGTCAGTTCACATCCATTTCTGTGTCACTTATTAACACGAATATATCTATATAATATGATAGGGAAGTTTTTAATTCTATATAGAGTTGGGCAACGGACACGATAATACAACATGAACCGGACACGAAATTAATGGGTTAGGGTTGAGCATTTCTGATACGAAACATGAAAATAATACGACTTGAGAAACTCGAATTCTAATTGGGTCGGGTTCGGGTTGGATAGTTTGTGACACAAACCCGACTGACACGACACGAACACGACCCGACACAACCTGTTACCCAGGTATAATTCAAACCGTCCATTTTGCAAACCTCGAGGCGTTTAATAGCCCTAGAAAAATCAAGTCAAATAGACATTTGCAATTTAATAAACGAATCACGTTTTTATTTAGTAAATTGAACGGCAATTATTATTTGAAGAATACACAGCAGAATATTTTGGTTGTTCTCTGAGCTAATGATCTCCGATCAACTTGATTTTCCAACCGGCTATTCTACGCGTCGAGCTTTGTAAAATGAACAGTTCAAATTATGTTTTTCAGTTCGGGATGAGACCTGTAAAATCAGCAAAATCAACAATGTCAGGGACAGTGTCCAAAATGAGGCCCCTTATTATGAAAATCTTGTTTTTTCATTGATATCTTGGTCTCAACTTTGTATTCATTTTTGCAATTTTGAATGCCTTGTTTGGATGACATTTTGAAAGAAAAAAATCTAACTCAAAAAATACTTATTACCCCTATTTTCATTATTTACTCGTATTTATTTTTCATCTCTCCAATCATTATTTTATTTCTTTCTTCACTCATTAACCTATTTTTTCTTTCCATTTATTACCCAAAACTCAAACTCAAATTTTTTAAAAACATCATTCAAACAAGGCAAAATATTCTTAAATATTTGTCTGTTTAAGTTTTGGATGAAATGAATATTGTTACTCTTGGAATTTACTTTTGACTTAAAACCTGAATTAAAAAAATGACCAACAAGATGGACGATGTACCAGTATGTTTTACTACTACTACGGTCCCGTTCCAGTTTCTTTTTGAACCTTTTTTTTTTAAAAAGAAGGTAATTTCAAACTCAAATATAATAAGAATGAAAAATATTTTTTTGAATTTTTTTTGCACCGTTTAAAAGGTCTCAATGAGATCTACTCCATATTGATAGAAAAATTATTTGCGTAAACACATGATTTTTTAGCTTGAAATTACTTTCTTTTTAAAAAAAATGTTTAACAAGAAACTGGAACGGGACCTACTACTTTTTAGATCTAGGGAGTGACAACTGACAACGAAAAAGTTGGGCCGCCACTGATGACCACTACTTCATCCGTTTCATTTTGATAGTTTTTTTATTAAAAGACTTGTATTTTTTGAATAAAAATATACTTTCATTTATAATTTTTTAAATTTCTTTGCACTACATTAAAGATTTTAATTTTTTAATTTGGTGCAGAAAAAATTAAAAAAATAACGTACAAAATATTTAATTTTTTATCCAAAAATTACACACCATTTCAAAAAGGACTATATAGGACGGAAGAAATTCTACAAAAGATACTCCACTGAAAATTGTGATGCGATTGTCATCTATTTCCTCTCACTGTGGAATATCCGAATTATCGATTGCTATTGTTTTTCACGTGCGATCGGAGGAGAATTACAATCCCGACAAACACGTCTGCCATGGCGTCTCTGTAAACAACTCCACCGCAGAACCCTCA
The DNA here is from genome assembly GCA_019656295.1 of Rhododendron mucronatum var. ripense. Lineage (NCBI taxonomy): Eukaryota > Viridiplantae > Streptophyta > Magnoliopsida > Ericales > Ericaceae > Rhododendron > Rhododendron mucronatum. Next base: position 1,687,914 of record BPLT01000111.1, read on the forward strand.
CCGTACAACCATTTTTGTGTACGGCCGGCTACATGAAACGAAACAAAAAAAAAAAACCTGTAATCCCAAAAGGGTCACAGTGCAGTCTCGTTTGTCGGGGTTGTGATTCTCCCTCGGTCGCGTGGAAATGATACCAGCAGCTGATTCGATCGGAGTCGGAGAACGGAACGGAACGGAAACCGCTCGGCGAACTCGGTTAGGGTTTGGTTTTCGTATATATTTTCAATCTATCAATCCTAATTTTCTGAAACGCGTGTGTGTGTGTGTGTGTGTGTGTGTCTGTCTGTTAGTCTTCATTGTTGGATTATGGTATGTGCTTTCCAGAAACAGTTGTGAGCAGAACATGAACTGGAGAGTGTTTTCTCGTTAGTTTTATTTTACTCTCATTTTGTAGGACTCCACTGCATACAAATGGGGGCGAACCATTTTTTGAAACTGTGTAATGCCATTTGTTAATCTATCAGGTACCTCAATTTTGGTTGATTGGTTCAGTTTCGAGTACGGAAATTCCGAATGGGGAACTAGTATTATCGGATCTTTGACGCTTTCATCAGACACTTTCTTGTACTATGTTCTAAGGGAAGTAGAGGTAAATTATGCACCTAACTATGCTGGTTGGTGTTCTGTTCCCACTTGTTTGTGGAAGGATTTTTTTGTTTGGTTAGCTGAAGGGAGGAAATTGACGTACAAGATCTAACATTGATTTTCAGGAGGACACATCCTGACTATATTTATCTAATCTTAGGATGGCCATGGATTCTTGCCTATGGAGATGGATTATTCGATCAATAACAATACCCATGTATTCCCAACCGATGGGGTATGAGGGGTGAGGACCGGTTACTGACCTGCTTTTGTTTTGGCATCTCTCGTAAAGTTTTACCATTCGAATACATGGCATGTAACAAGGAACTCAAGAGACATTATACCATGGAACCATGTCCCCAGATCAACTGGAAAGGATTAGAGAGGGGTAGGCAGACCTAGAGATCCATTTCAATTTATTTGCTCGTTACCTTGCTTCCTTCATTCATTCAATATTATTCAATATTTAGAGCATTAGTAATGCACAAAAAAATGGCGTACCTAGTGAACCAAGATGGAAATAACCAAGATGGAAATCATGATGATGTAATAAGACTCTTCATCTACATTCAGATTGAGATGATTAGTCCAATTCCTTGTGTCTCAATTTGTTCTTCGAAATAGCCATCTAGCCTAGTGATAAGGCCTTCCACTGCTGGTTGTTCACAGAAAGGGTCAATTGCTATCTTTTAGGGAAACTAACCTAAATGGAAAACCCTCTTTTTTTTTTTGTGAACAGGGGAGTTCGATGCTCAGTTTCTGTAGAGGAGGATAAAAGGGTCTGATTCGCTTGAACCCTGGTTTCATTTAAGAAATACTGAACCTTACGTGGTTTCTTTCTGTTACAGATTTATTTTAGTATGTTTGGGATTTCTTTAGGCCTGATTGTTTTGATGTTAGTATAACTCACAGCAGCTAAGTATGCTGTTAAAGTGCTACTCTATCCACCTCTAATCAAAGGGAGGGAGGTAGTATGATGTATCTCTACAATATGCGTAAGGCTGTAATGTCTTTTTCTTGCATTTTCTGTCCTACAACACATGCAAGATCCTGTAAGTAATGTGTCTAGACAGGGAGAAGTTGGCATACGATCCTCAGTGATGGTTGGGAGCCTTGCATTGTGAACCGATGCATTGTTGTGGCAAATGAACCCACAAATGAGGCATTCTGTCCTGTTCTGCTCCCATGCAAGTTGGAGTCGCTGTGAATTGATACATGAAGGGTCTAAAGACGCCATTATAGCAGGAGCAATAATACCCTGGTGAGTCCTCTAATGGACCTTGATATCTCTTGCACAAGGTTTCTTGCCCTCCCATTCATATTTTGTTGAATGCTTTGCTAGGTTCAGCTTCAACCAGCTAAAAGGTGCATAGAAGCAGTTGACGAGAAGAGTTGGTGATATAGCATGAGGTTCTTCTGGCTGAAAGCTGTGAGGTACCTCAATTGCTTCTTTGTGCAACTAATATGATAGAAATTAGTAATTCTTACTGCAAGTTCTTTAAGTATCAATCATGTGTCTCTCCAATTCTTGTGACTCAACTTTTGTTGTTTATTAGATCCTCGCACAATGGCTATGAAACGAAATAAAATAAAATGGACCAAACTTGAAGTATATTTAAAGTTATTTCTTGCCGAAGACTGCTAAAAAACTTAAGCTCAGCCTGTAAAACTTACCTCACGTTGGTGGTGGACTTCTCTAATTAAAATAACATGTTGGAGTCCTCACAACTCTGTAGCCAATTGCCAATGTAGAGCTTCCTGGAAACTAGAGTATGTTCTTTTGATGAACTTATGCCACGTTGGAGGCATTTTTCAAAATCTGTAGTACCTATGTTATGTTTATGGGAGGCCTTTTAATTCCTTTGTGCTTGAATGGAGAGCTTTTTAAAGTGGGCCTTCCAAAATATAGTCTCATTATGCACATTTTACCGGATTTGGTGCATTTTTCAATTTGGGGCGAAGATGCTTTAGTCGTTTGAATTTTGAGCCGCCCTTAAATCACGATAGTCTTTTGGAAGTGCTTTCTGCTTGTTTGAGTTATTTTTGTCATTTGTTGCAAGTGTACTTCTGACAAATAATTTAATACATTAAGTCTTTGACATTAGAGAACATAAAAACACCCTTACGCAGATGGATAATGTTTAGCTTGTTAAGTTAATTGTGAGTTAGCTTGAAACAAATACTTCAGTAAACTTAACTCCAAGTGAGCATGGGAAGGCTAAGTTTTTGTTCTCCGTGAGGTCGCATATTCGAATCCCACAAAAGCCGAACATTTTAAACCTTGGGGCCATTGAAAGGTTTGCTTAGTCGTTAACTTCAAGGCCTAGTTACCCAAAAAAAAAAAAAAATTCAGGATCCAGGAATTAGTCAAGATGAGCGTAAGCTAGACCAGAGTTCCGGTTATTAAAAAAAATACTTTCGTAAAATTTCTTAACATTATTCATGAACACCACTATAGCTATAATGTGCCAAAAAACATGGGTCTTGTTGAGTTGAATTATGAGCTGTTGGACCAAAATATACTTTATGGTCAAATGACTTTCGGTTGGCTATTTCTCTTTGCCAGCAAAGGATCAGTAACGGTTAGTGGTTCTTTAATCGATCAGGGACCCGAGAATGAGGTAGAGGGGTCCCATCTTTCTAATAAAGAAAAGGTCTTGGAGAAAGCAACGGTCGGATCATGTTCGCCCAATAATGATGCTACAGCCCTAGGAATTAGCCTGATCATCTTTGTATTTTAACTCTGATGATGAAACAAAGGGGGAGACTTGGAAGAATTTTTGTTTTGGTAGTGAAGAGTTCCTAAAAACCGGACTAAATCTCTCCGGCTCCTTCCATTTGCGTGAGGTGGACAAATCGCTGTCGAGGGGAATCAACCTGGGACCTTGACGTGGTAAGCCCCGCCAAGGCAAGTCTACTACCTATGCGACAAGCCCCTTGTGGTTGAAGGAGGAGTTGGATTAATGTCATCGAATATAACATTTCTACTTGAAAAATAATGAAAAGCAAAATGCTCCTCAAATTTGTTTTTTTCTAAAATAATTCATGCAAAATTTACCAAAAAAAAAATTTAAGGGACAAAACTGAGGGTCAATTTTCTATATTCACATGCATTGTGAAGGAGCTAAATATGGATTAAAAGGGCTTATCTGATTTTGATAGCAAATGACACAAATATTGAATGGAGCATGCTTTGTTACAGATTCTACTTCAGCTACGTACAAATCCTTTTGGATTGTGAGAAACATGTGGTAAGAAAGAGGAGCTCAACCAATCAAAGAATAATAGTATCATTTTTGTACTTTTCTCTCTCTATTTCTCACTGAATCACTTCATCTAAATGAGTGATTTGGTGAGAAACTCTAATCATTTATTGGGTTTCTTACCAAATCACTGTATCCGAATGGTTGTTTACTTGTTACTACCCTACTGCTCTTTTGTGGGACAAACTTTTTATTGTTCTTTGTAGTTGGGCTACAAGTGGACATCCGAGTAGAAATCGGATAACCATTTGATCAGTTGCAAAATACTTGAGAACATCTTTAATCTGGTTTTCCTTCTCTTCTGTATAGTCTGACAAGCTTCTCTTCAGCTATGCAAACAGCACAGTATCAAAGACACCCTAACCCACCTAAGGAACTTTGTCACTATACTTTTGTTAGCAGAATAAGACTAGGGACCGCACATAAAAACACTACAGAACCACGACTCTTTCAAAATGGGCCCACTGATGTATATATTTCTGTCTACCTGTTCTCACTTCTTTGCTGCTTCAGTTGCCGGTGGCTTCGGTGCTTCCAGTGGAGGTGCAGGTGGAACATCGGTGTCAATGCAGCTGCGGCACAGCCGAGCTATGATCCCTGCAACGACACCAAGTATGACGATCACTGCTAACACCACAACGAGTGTCTCAATTGACCGGTTCGTTGAGGAGTGGCTTTGCTGCTCCACCACCACCACCACCGGCACCGCTGGAGGTGACTCCACTAGTGGTGGTAGCTGGTTGTCCAACTTTTCCAGCAAAGTCCTTCTAGACATGACCATAACCAGGGAGAAAAACTTGCTTTTGTATCTCTTGTTTTTACCAGTAGATGATGGTATGACAGAAGCAAAACAGAGAGAGAGAGAGAGAGAGAGAGAGAGAGAGATACAAAGATGGAGGGTAAATAGGAAATGGGACTAAGATGCAGAAGAGCTAGGGGGGAGAGAGAGAGAGAGAGAGAGAGAGAGAGAGAGAGAGAGAGACTGTGGAGGAAAAGATCGAGGGTAAATAGGAAATGGGACTAAGAAGAAGCAGAAGAGCTAGGAGAGAGAGAGAGAGAGAGAGAGAGAGAGAGAGAGAGAGAGGTTTTTGAAGAAAAAACCTCAGCCATAGCTCAAGTGGTAACATAAGTTGTAAACTTTGACATCTTGATTTCGAAACTTGACTACTGCTTGAGGTTAGGTCTCAAGAGAGAAATCTCTTGTGAATCCTTTAGTCCTGGCATGGATGACCTACTTTTGATCGAACCGGATAGAAAAATAGTCGAGATGCATGTAAGCTGGCCCAAACATGACCGTCGAAAAAAAAAGTTGCTGAAGGAAAGAAAAAGGATTCCAATACTGAGGCATTGGGCCTGTTACTTTTGACATTGGATCTTGTTTGTGTTATTATTGTTTCTGCTCAATCTTTTTCGTACTTTTTATCTACTTTGGATTTTCATATGCTGTAAATCTTTTTAGGTGCAGAACAGAGTATAAGGCCAAAAAGTCCTGGAATCCTCAATAATTTCTTGGACGAAGTTGGTGGCCGGTGGGTTTTTAAATTGCTCCGTGACTCCCAAAAGGAAATCTTTTGAAATCTCACTTCCCAATTTGTCGTTGGTGACAGATACGAGTATCACATGTATTAGTCAAATAATCATACGTGTGACCTCCCAAAAACCAAAGTGAGTTTTATTTCGGAATCAGTTTTCTTCAATCACGAGGGTTAGCCTGGTTGGTTTGTGGGTTTCACACAATTTATGAGGATTTGATTCTTGGAATCAGGCTGCAAGAAAATGCTTTCTTGGATACGCGTTTTCTTCAATCATGAGAGTTTGCCTAGTTGGTTCGTGGGTTCCACACAATTGATGAGGGTTCGATTCTTAGAATCAGACCGCAAGAAAATACTTTCTTGGATAAGCGTTTGACGTCGAGCTGCATATAAGTTGGTCCGGACACCCCTAACCGTCAAACCCAAATCAAAGTATAGTACTGTCTAGTCTCGTGGCATAAAGTAGTATTTTTCATGTTATACGCCGTGGAGATTCGGTCATGGGAAAGTCTAGCAAAAACCTTCTTCCGAGGAATTGGCCTAACGGTCATCATTCGAGATTTTCATAGCATCACATTTGCGTGGGGGAAAAAACAGGAAAATATGATTTTAAGCATAAGTTGGAGTATTTATTTTTTCAAGGAAATTAATAATTAACAAATATAGTACTGTACTAAGTAACTAACAAGATTGTTGGGTCCCACTGGAGGTTTTGAAATTTCCCTGTTTGCCAGTTGGCTATTTTGTCAAGATGTTCAAATTCTGATAGAGTTAAAACACCTGAATCCTGATTGACTAAATTTCACCGAGAGGTTTCTTTCAGAGACACTTCATGCAAGTCCACAGTGCAATGGAGAGAGAGAGAGAGAGAGAGAGAGAGAGAGAGAGAGGAGGAGGAGGAGGAGGAGGAGGAGGAGGTTAATTACATTTGTCTTTGTTCAAGCATATGAGAGCAATAAGGGATGGGATGAGAAATGATATTGGGACTACACATAAAGATGGTTTAATTTTTAAAAGATATGAATTTTGGAGTTTGATTTATCAAAAAAAATGGAGTGCCAGAATCATTTTCGTAAATTCAAACATAGCAAAATAGGGTTCAAAATTGGGGAAATGGCTTTGAGTAAAAGTCGCAGTTCGGGTTTATCTTTTTGAAACAGGTTTATTAAAGTCACAAACGAATCCTGTTCAGGCCAAGTAACAAAAGCATTGTTCCCAAAAAAGAAAAAAAGAGTATAGTAGTAACAAAATTAGTATCTTCTTGGTGCCTGGTTCTCGCTATCGTTGGTTGAATTGGTTGATTATGGTTCAACAGTTGAAGCCTTCGGTGTTACACTTGTTTTAGGCCCAGTTTCACCAAAAAGAAACACTAAAAGTTTAACGCATTTTATCATCTCGTTTTTACTAACACAAAAATTTCAGCATTTCATCATCTCATTTTTACTAACAAAAAAGTTATCAATGAAAATTGGTTTTACTACAATAACTCACAAATTTATCAACAACTTATTTACATTTCTCAACAACTTATTCACTATCGAAAACATCTAACAACTTCTTAACCACGAATAAAAATCTACAAATTTTTTACTACCGGAAACACCCCCTCAGTTTTTGGGCCTGAGAATCGAAACTAGGGCTGCAAGCCAAACTGCTCACGAGAAGCTCATGGCTCCACCTCATTTCAGTAAACGAGCCGAGCTCGAGTTTTAGGGTTGTCAAATAAACGAGTTGCGCGTGGCTCGCAAAAGTTTAGCTCACTTAAAGAGACTCGTCTCCGTTCCGATTTCTTAGAAAAAGAACTTTTACAAAAGGAAGGCAATTTCAAGCTCAAAAATCATGTGTTTATACAAATAATTTTCCTACCAATATGGATCTTATTTGATAGATTTCATTGAGATCTTTTAAACGGTACAAAAAAAAATTGAAAATTTATTTTTCATTTTCATTATATTTGAGCTTGAAAATACCTTTTTTTTTTAAAGGAAGGTTTAAAAAGAAAGCGGAAATCAGCCAAGTTTTGGCTCGTTTACAGATGAGCCACTCAAGCTCTAATTTTAGGCTCGTTTAGTAAACGAGTCGAGCTCGAAAACTACGAAGCTTGACTCATTAGCACCCCTATGCCTATAAACAAGCCGAATCGAGCCGAACTCTACTAGATCTAGGATCAGTTCGTTTAAATAAGTCAGGCTTGAATCGGGCTTGATTCACGGTAGGACAGGTAAGCTTGAGTTCAGCTCGTTAAAGAATTCGAAAGCTCGGGCTCTGCTTGTTAAACTCAAACAAGCCAAATCGAGCCGAATTTAGGCTCAAATTTAGTTCGTCAGTAATTTTTTTCAAAGCTCAGGCTCAGCAGGGCTCGTTAAAATCAAATGAGCCAAACCGAGCAGAATTTAGGCTCCAATTTATTTTGTCAGTAATTTTTTTTCAAGTACCACATCAATATTTCCATATATATGACAAAAAGAAAAGGGGGAAAGAACACCAAGATCGTTACCAAATTTATCAATAATATGTGAACTGGTTGTATAGCATCAAAAAAATTATTAAATTATGTATATACCCCCAAAACATATAGTATTTATCAATAGACCTCAAAAGAGTTAGTAGGAGTACGTTTTAACCATATGTTTGTGAGCCTAATTGAGTAGAATACTGTTGGATTCAAGTTTGGTTCATTTATTGTAAGATCTTAAAATTAAGATTCAGATTCGGTTTATTCAGTAAACGAATCGAACTTGAATAAAAACGAGTCTCGAATATTTCCCAAATGGCTCAGTTACAGCCCTTGCTGAGACCAAGCAATTGAACTGGCCTGACCATTTCAACAGAGTCACCCGCCATCCTACATGGGCTTTAAGTTGGGCTAGTCCACTCGATAACGCAAATACTTGGTCCATCATTTCCACCCTCTATGCATCAGGGAGCCTTTCTTTGCAGATAGTGGTATCACCAGTATTTCTAAAACCACACACAAACTCTCTCACATCACATGTGGGCTTTCACACATATTGGAGGTGTGTAGTGTGTGTGAAGCCCATAAATGATATGAGTGGGTTTGTGTAAGTGTTTGTGTGTGGTTGCAACAAGACCCGTGGTATCACAATGTAGAGTCTCAATGAGAGAATTTGAGTATGGGAAATGATATGATAATGCCAAAATCGTTTTTGTTGGTACCAAAACCATTTTTGTTAGTGCCAAAACTCTAGTGCACAAAAGACTTATACTATATGCAATGTACAAAACTTTTATACACTTGAGTTTTGGCATTAACAAAAATGGTTTTGGCATTATCACTACCCTTTAAGTATTAGGCCTGTTTTGCTAAAATTCTTATTTTTTAAGTATTTATTTTTTGCTATACGAAACAGGTCATTCTCTTACAATAGATCACATTTAATTCAAAAAATAAGTACTCCCGTCCCATATTGGTTGTCCATTTTCATTGTTTGTGCCGATTTTTAAACGCTTATATCTCCCAATCTATAATGTTTTTCATAATTTCAAAAACTTTGTATTATAGACCTAATCGAATACTATCAAACAAGATCCATATTGTATATTTTTGGAGATTCATATTAGAAGATATAAGCGATTGAAAACTAACACGAATATCAAAAAAGGACAAAGAAAATGGGACGGAGGGAGTATATTGCTAAAAATATGCAATATTAAACTTGTTTGATATATCTCAGTTATTTCTACAAGACAATGATTTTAAAAGCATACTCCTAAAACAAAATATATGTTAAGAGATATAAGTCATTGAAAATGACACGCAGAATCGTAGTGGACACTTAAATTGAGACGGAAGAAGTAGTACTTATTTTTCTTATGGAGATTTTTTTTTATAAGCTCAAACCCAAGATCAGTCTAGCTAAAGTTTTCCCTTATATCTGTCATTGGTTGATAATGGTTCAATAGTTGAAGCCTTTTGGTGTTACTCCATTTTATTTTTCGGTGAATCAGCCTTCGGCCGAAATTGAGTATCGATGGGTATGGATATAATTGCCATCCGTAAAGGGATTGGCCCTGACCATTCAACAGAGTCACCCATTACCTGACCTGGACTTTAAGTTGGACTAGTCCACCTACTGGCCCAAATAGTTGGTCCAACTAAATGTTCCATATTTTGTGCCCTGCCTTGTGCCCTGCCTAGGGCTGTAAACGAATCAAGTAATTTGGTTCGTTTAGTAAACGAGTCGAGCTTGAGTTCGAGTTTTCGGCTAGTTTAGTAAACGAGCCGAGCTCGTTTGACAAAAGCTCGGCTCATTAAGAGTGACTCAGCTCTATTAAAGAGACTCGTTTAGTGAATGACTCAGCTCGACTCGATAAGGGCTCGGTTCATTAAGGCTCAAGCCGAGCTCAAGCTTGAATTTTGGGCTCGATTACAACCCTCACCCCTGCCCCATGTGGAGCCATAATATTCTTGATGTTACCCCATGTCAGTCGATAATAACCAAATTAAACTAACCAAATAAAAATATGGATCAAAGTTGAAAAAAAATCATACAAGATGACACCGTAGACGAAAAATATCAATTATTTGGTATTTTTGGTCTCTAGTGACTTTTTGTTTTTTGTTTTTCATCATAACTTTTTAGTCTCTGGACTCCTTCCGTCAATGATTTACTCGAAAACAAAAACGTGAATTTAAAAAAAAAAATCAAAAAATACCGAAACGGGAAATTTTAAAAAATATAGCATGAATTCACTGGGTCCAATTTATTGAAACACTCATTCTACAATTACACAAATTCACTCACATTCACATTGGGGCCCACACACTACACCTATGAGTGTGTGTGAGACTCAATAAAAGATGTGAGTAATTGTTATTGAAATTCCTCTTGAAATTATCCCGGGTCGGCCCTATTCCGATAAGAACCAAATCAACCCAATTTATAACCTACCCGGATCTCCTAGCCAAACACCCCGAAACGCACTCAGAAACCCTACTCTCTCCCCCATATCACATATAAACTCCTCGCCTCCGCTTGCTAGGGTTTCAGTTGTCTCTCTCTAACCTCTCATTTCGCTATCTCTATCTCCTCCAAACCAAAACCCTAGACACCAATAACCATGGCCGAGAGAGGAGGCGGAGGCGACCGTGGCGGTTTCGGGCGTGGCTTCGGAGGCCGCGGGGGCGGCAGGGGGGGCGATCGCGGCGGGAGAGGGGGGCGCCGCCGCAACCCCCGGCGCGAGGAGGAGGAGAAGTGGGTCCCCGTGACGAAGCTGGGGCGGCTGGTGAAGGATGGGAAGATCAAGAGCATTGAGCAGATCTACCTCCACTCTCTCCCCATCAAGGAGCACCAGATCATCGACACCTTGATCGGACCTTCGTTGAAGGACGAGGTCAATCTCTCTCTCTCTCTCTCTCTCTCTCTCTCTCTGTATATATATAGAGAGCCCCTTTACGATTTTGGAAAGAAATAAAATCCATTACTTAGGCTCTGCTTCACATAATGCGCGAGCGGGAGCGGGAGGGCGGACTTTACGGGTATCGTAAAATTTGCGAGACCAATGATTGAGGGAGCGAACGCAGGCTAGTGGAGGGTTATGTGACTAAAGCTTAGGCTAGCTCCAATGCTTACTTTCATTTTCCTATTCTAGTGTGAGTGTATGAGTGTGAGGTTGGTAAGAAATTCCCTGCTTTTATTCCGAAACCCATTTGAATAATAAGTTTTGATGGAAAATTGGAATCTCGAATAATACTCTCTTTTAGCGATTTCGTCAGATATTTTGAGAAATGTATAGCTTAACCCCAAGTTTTTCCTGTCACTTTTGCTGAAAAAGTGCTGTACTTGTTTTGATGGGAACAAGTTGGTTCTCGTTTGACACTAATTTTGGGGATGGGAGATCATTTTGTTGTCTTTTTGGGTTGGTAAAGAGTTCGAGATGTCAACATACTAGTATTGGGTGGGAATTGAAAAGACAGTGGATTTCGATCGCTTGTTTCAATGATCAAAAGAGGTGAGAAGTTGTGAAAAATTGGAGGTTAGTATTGTTTGTTACCAAATCTATCTCGCCATTTTTGTTGAGATTTGATGAGTAACCGCAACCCTCTCTTTTCCTTTCCTTTCTCACAATCCACATGGGGTGTGTGTGTGTGTGTGAGATTCAAAGAAATGAAAACCAAGTACTAGCTTTTGCAACATTGTTTCACATATTTGTCAAACTTAGATACCTAGTTTAAAAATCTGGGTCCGGCCATGTTTCAGGTGATGAAGATCATGCCAGTGCAGAAGCAGACTCGGGCTGGTCAGAGGACCAGGTTCAAGGCCTTTGTTGTTGTTGGTGATGGCAATGGCCATGTTGGTCTTGGTGTTAAGTGCAGTAAGGAGGTGGCGACAGCTATTCGTGGCGCGATTATTCTTGCTAAGCTGTCAGTGGTTCCGGTGAGGAGAGGGTACTGGGGGAATAAGATTGGGAAGCCCCATACCGTGCCGTGCAAGGTTACAGGAAAGTGTGGTTCTGTTACGGTCAGAATGGTCCCAGCTCCCCGAGGTGCTGGTATAGTGGCGGCAAGGGTGCCAAAGAAGGTCCTGCAGTTTGCTGGGATTGAGGATGTGTTCACTTCTTCCCGTGGCTCAACAAAAACTCTTGGCAACTTTGTTAAGGTTTGAGCTACATTATGGACTTTATTTAGAATTGTTTACTTTATCAGATCATAGCTGATTACACTTCTTGTTAACTAATGGATACATGCACGTATTGTCGTTGTCTATTTTTCCTCCAGTGATAGAAGTGTTTGGTTAGGCATTGAATAAGTACGTGGTTGTATGTAGTTAGTTTGAGGAGTGGAATTTGAAGTGCTTTCTGTTAAATGCATGTGCGAGAACAGTATATTTTCTTAATCACTTGTGTGAGAGGTCATCCTTTCTTTGAATTGATAGGGATAAGTCTAATGGATTATATTGCATTGGTTTTTGATAGAAGGGGTTAGATTGTATGAAAGTTAGATTGTGCTATAATCCTTTGGCGGATAGGCATTTATTTGGTTGCAGGTTAGCAGGGCTTATCATGCATGATAAAAGTATTATTATAATTTTAATTGCATGGTTATTTTTGGGAGGTTCGGAAAAGGTGGGATTGTGGATGGGGAAAGAGGGACATCTGAAAGTACTTGTGATTGGATGAGATTATGCAAGTATAAGCGATATTATATTTGTTCTGTTAAGAGTTAGATGAAAGGTAGGAGGATTATTCTTTACCGTTGGATACAGCTATTACTCCATATGGGAGACTAAACTACACAACGTACCTCAATTATGGGGTGTAACAAAAGTCTGACTAGGTTAGGGATCACATGTTCCCTAATCCCGTTATATATATTTATAAAAAATGTGCTGTGAGGTAATTAACTTCCTTTCTTTTTGAAGATGTAGTTATGGAGCTCATGTATTATGTTTTTTGGAATGTCAATCACATTTGAGCACCATGTTAGAGTTAGATAAAAGGTAGGAGGATTATTCTTTACTCTTGGATACATCTAATACTCCATATGGGAGACTGAATTACACAACGGACCTCAATTTTGGGGTGTAACAAAAGCCTGATTAGGTTGGGGAACATGTTCCCTAATCCTGCTATATATTTATAAAAAACGTGCGGTGAGGTAATTGACTTCCTTTCTTCTTGAAGATGTAGTTATGGAGCTCATGTATTATGTACTGTCAAATATGTTTTTTGGTAAGTTGGAAAATGCATTCTGTCTGTTGGTCATTTTGGTCATTTTTGTGCTGATTAAAATCGTTTAGCTACTTTTGCGTGCAGGCCTAGTAACACAGCATTGTTAGATACAAAAATCTTTCTGAGTTTACACACAAAGCTATCTTGGGAGGGGGCCTCTATTTTTCAGTGGAAGCTACCTAGGTCTCTTATTTGTATTTTTTTTTTGTTTCTGGAAATTTATGTGTGCAAAATTCATGTGTTATTTTCAGGCAACTTTTGATTGTTTGATGAAGACGTATGGGTTCCTTACCCCAGACTTTTGGACAGAGACTCGCTTTGTGAAATCCCCATACCAAGAGTACACAGATCTGTTGTCGCTAAAGCCATCCAAGGTTACTTACGTGGAAGATGTTCCAGAGAGAGCTGAAGCTTGATCAGGTCATGGTTTTAGCAAGAGATCAAGAGATGTTTTCCTTAGGCTAAAATGTTTTTGTTTTCTCCTTTATGGGATTCTACCTGCAGTTTGATTCTGGATTTGTTGAATCGCTACTCAAATTTTGAATTTATGTGATGCTTGCTTGATCTTCCATGGATTTTGGATTTGGATAATATAATGGCGCTTTAGTACTTGTTCGATCAATATATTCCTTGTGAAAATTTTCAAGTGAAGATGGAATATGTGGTCTCTCTTTTTGTGTCTGTTCCTATTAGAACATCATAAGTATAGGTTGAAGTCTGAAGAGAGGGAAAGGAGTCCAGGTGCCTCCGGTAGCCTCTGGTCCTCTGTAACCTTTGGTTTAGGGTTTGACTCTTACTTGCGTGCCATCGATTTTGTGTGATGATTCGTATGAGGTTTTGTCGGGATTTTAATTGGACCTTATATGTGGACGGTGAATTGATTCCAATTTGTGACCGTACATTGAGATATCAAAGAAACGGAAGCAGGGGAGTGGAGTGGCGTGGCAAGTGATACAACGGTTATTGAACTGTGGTGATGAGCCTGGTGAATGGGGATCATCCCCTTATTTCAATTGCCGAAAAGCTATATGCACAGCAGCTGTGCACAGATTCCATTTTCTCCCGGCTCGGGTCGCACAAAGATGATCGGAGCCGCTCATTTTGTTCTAAATATGTCGTTTAAGGTCTCTGTAAAAAATGAGCTAAAAAATGAGCTTCGTTCGATATCGTTAGAGGCGTTAACAAAACACCCAAAATCACTTCAGAAGTTAGGCCTAAATTCTGAAGTGATTTTGGGTGTTTTGTTAACGCCTCTAACGATATCGAACGAAGCTCATTTTTTACAGATCTTAAACGACATATTTAGAACAAAATGAGCGGCTCCGATCATCTTTGTGCGACCCGAGTCGGGAGAAAATGGGATCTGTGCATAGCTGCTGTGTACAAGCTGTTGTGTGCACGTAGCACATCTCATTGAATTGTGATGCAAGATGAATTGTGTTTTTATGCTACAAAATGTGAGAACTTGCAACTAGTAGGGAGAGTTGGAACCGGGGATCCTATAGGGCGGCTGATCTGGCTGTTCATTTCGGCAATGGATGACGGATCAATAGGGGCTCGGATATAATCTGAGATGTCGGCGTCAAAATGGACGACTGTCCCACAGCCCCTGCAGTGTGGGTTACTCTACAAGATTTCCAAATTCGAGTTTTTGACCCACCCCATTCATCAACTCTCAGAGTTTATGCACGACATGCATCATATAGACTGTGCTCATATGTAGAGGTACTTGAATTTTTTTGAAAAGTGTATAATTAGCGACAAATTAATTGTGTGCATTTGAAAGTCCCCCCCATAAAATAGGATTCCTACTGCTTTTTGTGTTTTGTTAACCCATGATTTCTCCCTTCACTGCTTTTTGTGTTTTGTCTAAAACATGTTAGTACAAAGATCGCGTGTGGCCCAGTCACTAGTCAATAATTTGAGCCCATGCTTGTAAACTGAATGGACTAAATTTCATGTTTTCACGGACTTTTAGCTATATCATTCTTCTCATCTAGTCTTCGATTTAATTTTTTTTTTCCCCACAGAAAAAGGGAGTGATTTTATAATAAAGAAATACGGTCTAAGGACCGAACATTATAAGGGCAAGACTTGCGAGGTATTGAGGGACAGGACCCCCCCCTAGCACTCCAATCTAACATCAAATAGAGAGCGCTTAGCCAATGAATAAGCTACCCTATTAAAAGAATGATTAACATAAACAAACGAACAAGATGAAAATAAAGATAAAAGGGAAAAAAACCGAAATGGTCCATGTAGTTAAGTGTTTGTGTCAACTTGGTCCCTATAGTTGCAATTGACTCGATTTATACTCTGTACTTTCCATTTTGTTCCAATTTGGTCCAATTGCTAACTGCCGTCAGTCCGCCGTTAGTCCTTTTAAATAAAGGCAAAAAAAAAGCCAATAAAGATAAAAATAAGCCAATAAGCCAATTTTTTTGTCTTTATTCAAAAAAAATTGGATTTCGATGGTAATTTTTTTAGTTTTTAGGTTCCTCTCGTCATGACGAAACAATAATCTCTAAAAAATTGACCAAAAACTAACAAATGCGAAAAAAATTGAATAAGAACAAAAAAAATAAGCCACTTTGTTTATTTAGCTGAACAACCCCTGAATTTATGTAATATTCTGACTTTTGGAATGGTTCTTTATCATATTATGACTTTTGGATCTATATCATGTTGTGACTTTTGGACATGATTCTATATGCATTTTCAGTACTATGCAGAAAAATAAGGTATCTCAATATTTGTCCACAAGTTGACCAAGTAGACAATACTGGTGGTTATGTTATCTCAAGATAAAAGCTCTACACAATCATCTAGGATAGAGCTATTATCAGCAAAGGACTTTCTATCTTTGATTCAAAGCCTAAACCACTTGCAATGAGTCGCCTTCAATAATGATTTTCGAAAAGCCTCTATTAGCCGCAATAACTAGAGGTTCACAAATCCCCAATTCCTCAGTGGATCGTGGAGAGAGGAACCCATCAAAGGAAACAGAGAGTCCCCAAAATCTCACCGAATAACCATAGAAATTAGAGTGTAATAATACGTACTCTCTCCATTTCAAATTCTTGTTTTTATACGGTTTTACGTGTAATTTTTAATTGCATATATTTCTTAATGTGTGTGTGTATATATATATATATTATGTTTTTGAAAATATTGTTTTATAGAAATAATTGAAATCTATCAAACAAAATTTATATTGCATATTTTACACAATATACATTGAGAGATACAAATCATTAAAAATTACATATAAAACCATAGAGATTCAAAAATTTGAGACCAAGGGAGTAGTTTTTTTTTTTAATATCTGCAGTCCAAACACGAAACCAAATATTCAAGTTTTGGACTTTTAAATGGACTCTTTTTTGAGAAAATGACGGTCCAGGACGTGTTTTGATAATTAAAATATTCGTCAAGAACATTTTCAGCATTAACAAATGTTCTTAGCATGTTCTTATTATTTTTTTAGCATTAATAAATGTTCTCAGTATATTCTTTACAGAAATATTAATTATCGAAACACGTGATTGTCTGTCATTTTCCCCTCTTTTTTAAAGAAGTTAAAAAAAAAAACCCAAGATCCAGCCCAAGACTTGGCATGGGTCGTTTACTCGTTTTCCCTGAATCTCTTTTCCACCGATAAAACATGTCCCCAGAAGAAGAAGAAGAATTGAAGGCGACTTGGCACGACTCTTTCCCTTTCCCTCTGGCTTCTGGAGGATTCCGCTTCGAAATTTCAACGCGGAATTCGCAAGCTTCAGAATCAAGTCAGTCGTTCCCTAAAACTGGGCTCAAATCCAGGGAAATCGATAACCATAAGTCTAATTGTCGGTCTTTCAAATCTGTTCATTCATCATTCTTTGATATTTTTCTCTCTTGAATTGTCTGATCTGTGAGTTTGGGACGAGGAATAATCGAATTCCGATGGGAACTCCGGCGTTTCCAAACCTGGGAAAGCATTGCACCGTCGAAGACTGCAAGCTCATTGATTTCTTGCCCTTCACCTGCGATTGTTGCCACCAGGTTCCCCTCTCTCTCTCTCTCTCTCTCTCTCTCTCTCTCGAATATAATTTATGCTGACAGATTTTAGACATGCCAATACTCAATTATGAATTGTATGCGATGTGTGCATATTGAATATGTGTTGTGTATGAATGATAAATATACCGTCCAAGTACAACCAACCCCAAGGGGTTGCCAGAGTTTAGGGCTAAAGGTCTCAGGTTTGAAACTTACCAGGTGTTATCAACTCCTTTGGGCCAATCCATATGGGTCTCCCGCTAGTTGACCGGGGGATTGGTCCCAGGATTGGTTGAGGCACATAGGTTGGCTCGGACACCTGAGTTATTCAAAAGAAATCCACGGCACAATTCACGTACCTTTGGAAAAGTATTATCTTTTGGGGTGAGAGTTGTTTTCAAGGGTTTATTGACTAATGTTAGCAATCATTTTGGATTTTTTAAATGAAATTGGGGCGACAAAAAGTTATGAAGTTTGTGGGGATATTCGTCATCTTTCTTTTCTAGTATTTGGTATGAATGATTGTGTTGTAGTTGCAAACCATTGTGGGGTTTGTGTCCTTAATTGGGAGGGTACTCTGGAACCTTAATTCGGTGTTGTTACTAGCTTATAATGGATATTCTTTTCGAAATATGTTATGTATTTAGCTCGTAATTTCCGGTTACATGCTATGTTTCAACTGTAGTGTATAGTCCTGTGATCTTTCCTTTGCTTTGGCACTCCAATCACTGAAATGTCCTGGTGAGTACTCTTATGAGCTTGTTTGATTACCCAGATTTCTATTATGGGGACACACAAGAAGTAATATACAATAGTAAATGACAAAAGAGAGGGACCGATGGAATGCATATCTCATAACTGCATTTCTGTTGTTTGAATATCACAATTTGGTGGAGAGATTACAAAACCATTGGACAACCAATCGGTGAAATGTATAAAACGTAGGGATATGGTATCTGTAATACTCCAACGATTAGTTCGGCAAAATTACTCGTTTTATGAGACTATATACACTCATTGATTGTCCGAACAAGGATGACTCGGGTTTCTTATCTTCTTCCCTTCTAGCATGTGTATATAGTTGTAGGAGGAATGATATTTGTGAGTTAGGCAAGAATCTTACTAATCTTTGTTCATGTGTTATATAACTTATATGAGTCCTTGGTGATGAAGGTTTCTCGTTGGACAATTGTTCTTGTGCTTTGTGATGGTAATGAATGAAAAACAAAAGTATATTGCCAAGAGAAAAGTTTATTAAGGGGTAGGACGGTTACTGTGTGGTCATTGGAGAATGAAACACCTACAGAAACTGGCAAAAATGCAGTGCTTAATAAGAAGAAACGTTTGTTCCAGTACTTGCGAGACTGTAGTTGCTTTTTTGTTTTTTTAAAACTTGGGCAGGTTATCTGAAGTGTAATTGGTACTACTTTATACTTAAATTACTAATACTTTGGCTAAAATTGCTCAATATGTTGCTAGTGCAGCCGTACCTTTTGGTCTCTTCGAAATATATGGTGCTAGATGGTACTTGAATAAGTTGAATTGGCTCTATGGAGTATACTTGATTCTCGTGTACACTTGATGCATCTAAGATTTGCAAATGATATTGTAGCACTTTGTAGTGTTGCATTCGATCCCATCACTGTCATGTATTTCTATGCTGCAGAGAAGAGTAGTTCTTTTTGCTTTTTCAGTTGTCGAAGGTCTTGCATTTTTGTGCATGTGATTGATGAAAGAATCATTCAGACAACAGACCTGCTTTGTTGAGCTGACATGTAGCAAATTTATGGCAAAGGTGGGATCATCTGGAGCTGTTTATCCCGTGTTACATAACCTCTTCAAAATGAATGACCTAGGAAGTACCAGTGTCAAACACTCTTGAGACTTTGGTAAGGCTATGGGATATGGACTTTCACCTAGGAAGCTTATATGTATTCAAGTTTTCCTCGAAATATGTACAAAACCCTCATATCATGTATGAAGTGTCAAGGAACCTTGTAACACAATTTACTTCGGAAAATATAGCAGATACCTTAGGAAATGCGAATTGTCATTGTCAACATGTCCTTGGCATGAGAACTAAGTGAATTTAATATGTACCCATATTAGAGTTAGTCTCAGGTTTACCTTGTTCCCTAATAAGGATAAAACTGAACTAGAAATTGAGTTTCAGGTTTACCTTGTTCGCTGAGGGTCTTGTTCACATGTGCCCAGGCCCCAAGGGCATAAGTAAAAAGAGCTGAAATTTATTGTGCATTCTCTATGCACGCACTTTCACGAAGAGTGTACAACACATTTTAAGCATCTTAATCTGTTCCCTTGGGGCACGCAATAACAAAACCTATCTATCCATCTATCTATCTGTATGTATGTATGTTTATACTATATTTTTTTCCAAAGCTGCTGTGTCTGGTTTATTAGTTATGTTTTGCCAACTTTCGGGTGGTTTTCTTGTCTATTTTGCCTTTTGACTTTTCATTCTTTGGTACGGTATAGCTCTTAATCTGTTACGGTTTTGTTAGAATGTGTCATTTTAGCCAGCATATAGTTTACGTCCTCCCGTATGTTGTGAACTCACTTCATTATGTATTCTTGTCTTTTCTTTCTTTCACCTTATCACCAGCACATTATTCTCTTAGTATTTTCTTGGGAAACTTCATTTTCCTCAATTTTGCTCATATGCAATATTTGCCCTAATCTTCCACAGGTGTTCTGTTTAGAGCACAGGAGTTATGGTAAACACCAATGTCCAAAAGCCAACAAACAAGACGTTACCGTGGTTATCTGCCCACTGTGCGCGAAAGGGGTTCGCCTGATTCCTGATGAAGACCCAAACATTACTTGGGAGTCGCATGTTAATACGGAGTGTGACCCGTCAAACTACGAAAAAGCAACAAAGAAGAGAAAATGCCCCGTCCGTGGCTGCAGAGAGATCCTAACGTTCTCAAACACAATCAAGTGCCGCGACTGCATTCTGGAACATTGCTTGAAGCATCGGTTTGGGCCGGATCACAACTGTCCTGGGCCCAAGAAACCAGATCCGGGCTTCCAGTTTATGGGCCTTCTAAATCTGAGTCGAAAAGAAGATCCAAAATCCACGTCTTCGTCCAAATGGTCCACAAGCCTCCTCAATGCTGCCTCCAGCTTCCGGGCCACAGCTGAAGCCGGAATATCAAGGTTGAGCAGCGAGTTCAGCCAAAAGACTCAGATGACTAGGAATGGAGTGGTGGGACAGAGTAGTGGCGGCAGTAGCAGTGGTGGGAATCAGGTGGAGCAATGTCCGCAGTGTAAGGTGAGGTTTTCTTCGGTTACTGCTCTGGTGGAACACGTGGAGAAAGTTCATGAAAGGAACGGCAACCGGAGCGGCGTTATGAAGGTTACCATTGATGTTTGCCCCAAGTGTAATAAGGGTTTTCGGGATCCGGTGTCGCTCGTGGAGCATGTGGAGAGGGACCATGCAGGCACTTCAAAGGCTTAGAAAGCATGTTTGTTCATATACAGAAGTAGTCCCGGAGAACTTTTATTCTGTTTGTCTTGCTCTGGTTCCATTGTTTCCAAGCTTGCTCAAATGCAAATCATTTTTATGCTTTGCATACTTCATTGTTGTTATAAAGGACAGCAAGGAGGCTTGAGGCCCAACTTTTGATTTATTTTTGTATGGAGCGGCCACTGTTTTAGTGGTATTCTGAGAGCAGCCACTTTGTGCATATTGCCAAGGGTTAGGTTTGTCTCCAATCCTCCTCCGCCCATACCCCTAATGATTGGGGATTACATGGGTTTTGTTGTTGTTGTTGTTGTATTTACAGTTTCAAAGTAACTGGTTGTACTCATTGTGCAAGAAAGTTGCAATTACTACTTCAGGACAGCAAATTTAGTTTCCTAGTTCTTGGGTGTTTCTGGTTTTTGGTTGATCAATTGTGATCTAATTTCTAAAATGGTAGTGGTGCCTTTAAATGTTGTCAGTAGTAATAGAGCAACAAATGGTCAAAATTTGACAAAAGGGCACTCTAGTTGGGCCAAAAAATAACATACTTCTCGTTTCCCCTTCTAATTCTCCTAATTCGCAGTTGATTGAAGAAAAATGAATGTATATGTTTAAAAGCCAAAGCCGTTTTTCAGCATGCTACAATGTTATTTGGTCAAAATATGGCAAAAATGCTCCGATAGTGCTAAAGTCATTATTTGGCTGCTATCACTTGCAGTCGTTGGATCACAACTATTGCGAAGAATGGCCCGGGTCATTTTCAAGTTTGGCCAAAGAAACGGCAAGCCATATTTTGGCTCCCAAAAATGGCCCCCCCATTGGAGGAGAGAATTTTGGTTCTGAAACCAAAATATGACTTTGGCTGCTCTTTACACATCCAAAAGGCTTAAGATTAAAGTGACTACAATTTTGTTCCATGTTTCAATTGATTTTTTGGCTTTGGAAATCAAATCCTACCTCTATCTTCAGAATTTAAGAAAACAATCACCAACTCAACTCTTTACACACACCCAAAAAAGAGAGAGGATACTTTAAGATAGACAATTTGAATCCAGAGCTCTTTAATTAAAAAAAGGAGAAGAGGGCACTCTATAAATTGAGATTCTTTTGGTGGATTTGATTTCTCTTATTAGAATCATACAGAATCCAATTAGTTGAAATAAATTTTAAACTTTTATTTTGTCCTACGATTTGCAAAAAATGTTTACATTAAGAAATTTATTAGATATAAAAAAAAACAATTTTAAAAGAATATTACGTGGACTACATGTAGATCTAATACTACTATATAGTACTCACTTCATTTCTAAATGAGAGTCTCTCTTAGGAATTTTAACTTTTTTAGGGGACATGTAATTATTACACCCATTTCCACCATTACCCCTATATTCTCCTTATTTTGTATCATTTGTATTCATATATGAGGGACACTTTTGAAATTTTATCAAATTTCTACCTTCCACTTTTGGAAAGGGCCAGTCATTTTGGAACATCCCAAAATAGAATAAGGGACCCTCAATTAGGAATTGAGGGAGTAGTATATAATGTAGACGTAGATTGATAGTAGCCTTTTAGTTTGGGTGTTGTATCAAAACTATTTATTTATTTTGGACAAATGTGAGAAGTTGTATTTAACTGTGAGGCGAAAGCTTACACAACAGAGGAATCCCAATGGGGGGAAATGGCCGTCCACAGACCAGACAAACCACTAATTAGAGAGTGCAATCAAAGCACAATATGTGCAGCCATTTTACAAACTCATCTAGTGAGATCAGGTATGTTGAAAAAAAAAAACTAATATCAAACATATGATCAACAAACCATCGGACTAAATTCACCGGACATAAACCGAACTAATCTGGACAGAAACCAGACTAAATCCAAATAATAACTATTTATGTTAAAATACCAAAACTAGTAGTGCATAAAAGATTTGTACTCAGTGCAGAGTACTTACACTAAGAATTTAACATTAAAGTTTTTTTTTTTTGGCATTACAGGTATCATTTTTCTTTTAGACTCCGTCTGTTTCGATGTAAAATATTTTACAATGTAAAATGTTTTTCATGTAAAATGTTTTTTCAGAAAATAAATTTCAAACTTTTATTTTTCGGTATTTGGTTGACACTTGAAAAATACTTTTAAAAGTGACAAAATAGTATAGAGGGAGAGAGGAGGCATAAACGGTGGAGAGCTCTGACAATATTGGAATTGAACGTGAGTCAGTACCCACGATTGAGAAAACTGAGCGGTGGAAATTGAAGCAGAAAGCAAATGGTTCATTTTGGAAAATAACTTGCAGGAGATTTAAGGATAAGTCATTTTCATCCAATTAACAGAAAATGTTTTATATGTAAAATGTTTTCCTCACTTTTTACACAACCAAACACCGAAAAATAGGTAAAATATTTTACCTGAAAACATTTTTCCCCAAACAAATGGAGCCTTAGGCTTCGTTTCAGAACACCTTCTTAAAAAATAAGTACTTATTTCATATTTTCAAACTCAAAAATAATATAAATGAAAAATAATTTTTTGATTTTTTTTGCACTGTATTAAAGATCTCATTGAGATCTTTCAAACAAGATTCATATGGTATATTTTTAGATTTCATTAAGCCATTTATTTTTTAACTTGAAATTGTCTTTTTAAAAAATAAGTACTTATTATTCGTTCTGGAACGGGGCCTTAGTTTTTCTGTTTTTGAAATGGCAAGACGAAGAAAAGGTCCCACATCCTAGATTAATTACCCAATAATTAAATCCCACGTGGAATCCGGTTATCCAATTCCAATCTCGTGTAATCTGTCTAAGCAACCAAACACGGCCCAATATCGCAGCGTATAGGAAATAGGAAAGCTTCTTGGATAACTCCAAAACAAATCCTCCGTCAGTTCCATTCCTTCCAAGCGCTGAAACAGTCGATCAATCTGCTCCGATATTCCATCGCTGTAAGTTCTCTCTCTCTCTCTCTCTCTCTCTCTCTCTCTCTACTTATGAATCTGTATTACAGTTTCGAATCTCACCATTTTCGCCGTCGATTTCCGCGAGTTATAGGGTTTCACTTGTTCGATTCATTTCTGTCGATCCATTTTCTGCAGAATCGTATCAATTTTACCTGGTTGTTGTTGTAATTTTGAATTTTTTTATCTACGTTGGTTGCGTTGATTGATGTTTCCGGATTTAGGGTTTGATTCCATAATTGGTCGTCCCAATTTAGTAGCGTGTTAATGTTTTCGTGACGGATGATGGACGTAAATTTTACAAGTTGATTCGAACCCCCGGGTAGAACTCACCCTTGGAAATCCGCTTGCGAGGATAGGGCGTCCTAGAGCTTATATACTCGAAGCCAAGTGCGCCTGATTTGAGACATTAGGATTTGTAAGGAAACACCATGCTCTGCAAGCGATTTTTAGAGCGGCTCACGCTGTTGATACTGACCGGATGATAGTCCTTTCTCTTTTTTCCACTCACCTATCAGTATTCAATAGAATCAATACCTTCTGTATTTTAATCAAGCCATATATAGGTCACCCCATCCGCGCTCGAATTGTGAAGTGGTGGCTGGTTTTGATACGAAATGATATAAATTCTAGGGTAAACAAACCTTTGAAAATCATCTTGTAAGGAAAGTAGGAAACCTATTCTGGAATGCTTCTCCTATCCTAAGCTCAAGCAATTTAGTTGAACTACCCACCAGCCTTTTTCACTGTACGTTAAGGCAAAAGTACATAAACACCCCCCTCAACTATCACTTTTTTCCACGGAGAACCCCTCACATTTAAAATCTCCCATACAGACCCCCTCAACTACTGGAAACGGAAAAATTGCTAACTCTATTAACGGGATGGAGGAAATGTCTAAGATACCCCTTTTTTTTGTAAAGCGAAAGTACATAAACACCTCCTCGACTATCACTTTGTTACACGGAGACCCCCTAACATTAATATTATATCCTTATTCTATCATTCGTTGTTCTAATCATTTTTTTTTTCCGTTTTATGCAATTTCTTTTTTTCTCACATCAATCATTTTAAAGAGAACCTTCTGTATATAACCTCTAAAATTGCATCTTCACTTGTTTAAAGATCAGATTCCACTAAAAATAGCGCAAAAATCGTGGTGTGACGGCGGTAGGTGCCGCGGTGGTTCTTTTGATGAGAAGAAATGAGAAGGGAAGAAGAGGGAAAGGAGAGAGGTGTGGGAGAAGAGAAGGGTAGGAGAATGGTGGTGGCAGCCGGCGGCGGTCATGGCGTTTGCTGCGTTGCCTTTCCCATGTACTTTTTTGTAACTTGTTTGGGTTCTTGAGAGAGAGAGAGAGAGAGCACGTCGCCGGAGGAAAAAGAAAACGTCGCCGGAGTGGGACAAAACCAGTGGTTAGTCGGTGAGGGTATATAGAGAGAATAGCTTAGATGGAAAGGGAGAGATTACCTATGATTGTGAGGGGGGAGGAGAGTACACTCCTTTCCAGTTTTAATCCAACCATTGATTTTAATGATTGAGATGGATTGCCAAAAATTGTGTGGGTGGAACTGGCCCCTATATATATGAACCAAAGTTTTAGATCTGTTTGCTTGTTTTGAGTTTCGATTGGAGTCTGTTTGTAGAGGGGAGAAAGAGAAGGGGTTAGAGGGGGTGTATGTATGTAATGCAGCAAGGGTATTTTTGTCTGATTTATGGATGAGGGGTTCATCACAAACGGTTTTGAGACAGAAGGGTGTCACTTGGGTAACGGATAGTTGAGGGGGTCTTCGTGGGAAAAGGTGATAGATGAGGGGGTGTTTATGTACTTTCACCTTACATTAATATGCTGATATCAAACTGTGAGTCTTAGGTTGGCTTCCTAATCAACTATGCCATTTAGCTAATTTTTGTTTCTAAGTGTGATGTTTACTGCAACACTCCAATCATAAAAGTAATATTTTATAATTTATACGGATAACCCAGCCATACCCGAAATCCTACTTTGCATAGGTTTGGGTTCTGTGGAGAATAAGGAAAGTGATTATGGCGCCGACGGTGCGGGCACAATGGGGGAAGGGAAAGCCCTAGTTGAAAACTCGAGCTCAAGAGAGAGAGATTGGGTAAAATTAGTATGTCAGAATAGTCATACACTCGTTCCAGGAGTGTTTGTAGAATCTTCAATGTCTCCGCACAAGCCATGGATGTGTACCTTACTCTTGGCATTCAACTACGTTTATAGGTTGACTATTCAGATTGGGTGAAATTAGTATGTCAGAATAGTCATACGCTTGTTCCAGGAGTGTTTGTAGAATCTTCAATGTCTCCGCACAAGCCATGGATGTGTACCTTACTCTTGGCATTCAACTATGTTTATAGGTTGGTTTCTTGATCAACCAAGCCATTTAACTGATGTCGGGGTTTGGTTTGTGACTCTTGTCATCCACTACCCCAACTTAAGAACATATTTGTTCCAAGATATATCCCTGCAGAAATCCTACATTTTTAGACTTAGCCATAGTGATGCACGTGTGTCTGTAGACTCTGTACACATGGACGTGCTCCATAGGTTTGGGTGCTGTCTAGGATAGGGCAGATGGGTTCTGTGTAAACTTGCCTTGGTGGTTAAAATTCATAGATAGTGACCAAAGTATGGGCTTACCTTGAAGGCCCATGAATTCAAAGACTCTTGATTGTTTGACTTTGCATAGAAGCGTGAATCTAAGAGAAAGAGTTCAATACCTGAATTGCAAATTAAGTGGGATACCTTGGAGTTCTGAGATGATGTAATATACATGTTGTTTGCACATGAAGGTTAAAACTGCATGCTGGGATTTGATTTTGGGCCCCCCATTCATTAAAATTAAGGCTAAACTCTCATTTTGGTCCAACAATTCTTGAGTAACGTAATCTTTTTATTTCTCAATACAACCTGACCTTCTGTCTATGAAGTCTGCCGCCTGATTGAGTGGATTGTCCAGTTTCTTGATTTTTTCTCCCTTGGAAGATATGCCCCATAGTAGGCCTTGACAGTTGCTGGTGGTTGTAAATCACTCTACGTGTTCTGTGATTTGATGAATATTTAGTTGTTAATCCTCTCTGTGATTGCAAAATTAGTTGTGATGCATTTTTAATGACTAATGACTATGCTGTTGCTTGATGAATTCCTCTAAATGCAACGCTTTTGCAATACTGTTTTTCGACATGTTAGTTATGGATCTTTTGTGTGTGTGTGTGTGTGTGTGTGTGGAGTTCATTGTCTTAAACTGGATATCCTTTCTTCAAGGTTCATTTCTGTTGCTGTGTTGCTATTGTTTTATTAACTTTCTAAAGTTATCAACTGTAGCAGTTCTCTTTCTGTGGATATTGGGAAGAAAAATATTGAAGTCTTCTTTGGAGGCTGGAAATTATAGATCGTGTAAATGCTTTCTCTTAATTTTAAAGATATGCAAAGTCACTAGTAAAAAAGGATATTTGCTTGTAGCATTTGGTTAGTACTTGTTTTGTAATTGCTGTAGTGTATCATATATCAAGCCATGTAAGATCTATTATTTTATACGTGGCATGCAAGTTAATGTGCACAAAAAGAAAATTTAACAAGTAATTAGAAATACTGACAGTCATAGTGCTGCGACATCAGCTGTATGAGAAATTTGGGACATGGAGATCAGTATATGCCTTCTGAATATGTTTAGTTCTTACCGTTTCACCTTTGATTTTTGCCATTTACTTTGGGCATTATGTGGCCTGTGTGATTTGGAGGGAATAGGAAGTATGTTGGGATTAGTAAGGAATGTGTCTCCAGTCCTGTCACATGTTTGAGGTATTGGACTGCATGCTAATGGGGTACTGATGTGCACTGAGTGTGGAGCACCTGGTCCGCATGGTTCCCAATCATGTTATTGGTGTCTGATTTATATGTGGAAATTGATTCACCAATTGTTGGTCCAATCAGTTTAACCTTTAATTCGCTAGTCAGAGTCAATGTCTCCTTTCTGTTTGTCCGTGCATTTTTGATTTTCTAAATTGTTGCCAATTTTCTGATCATATAGTTTGGTTACAGGTTTGATTGTATTTATGAGCACCATCAATGAGTTGTTAGCCTACT
Organism: Rhododendron mucronatum var. ripense; assembly: GCA_019656295.1. Lineage (NCBI taxonomy): Eukaryota > Viridiplantae > Streptophyta > Magnoliopsida > Ericales > Ericaceae > Rhododendron > Rhododendron mucronatum. The sequence continues at coordinate 1,715,576 of BPLT01000111.1, forward strand.
ATGTTGCCTGTAAGGAGTAGGACAATATCCGTTATTCACAAAATATTTCTCATGACTTTACCAGTATAAACCAATGTCTTCATTTATTATGCAAGTTTTTTTCTCTAAAATTTGGTGTTATCAGCTTGGTTATTCTTTCAACGAGGAAAAAAGCCATGGTTGTTCCCTTTTGCAATCTTACCTAGGCTTCAGGCTGGGCCTAAGCATCTGCTCCTTTCCCTGTTATAGCTGCTATATTCGAAAGACTGCACCCTTAAAACTGTATGCAAGTGAAAGTTGAATGCAACTGGACTGGAAGCTTCGAAACACTGAAACTTTGAGAAAGTGGTGTGTGGTGTCCGAGATGTCACAACACGACACTTGTCAAACACTCCCTCATCCTATTGATCTGTTGCTGTATTTTTCTTTAATTGACATATGTATTTTTTTTCTTTTGCAAATCTTTATGTCGGTGTGTTTTCCTCTTTCACCAATTATGAAATTATGGGCTAGGCATTGGGTTTGGAAGGATGATACCTACAAGATAGAAAAGCTAGCTTCGACCCCACAAGTAGTAGCAGTTGTAACTTGTAACATAGTATAGATAGAATACATTTTGATTTGATTGAGAATCATGTTCATATAAAGGGCATTTTCAAGGGGACGATCTTGTAGCCATTTGCTTCTAGCTCAAACTTCCTTCTTGCATGTGTGTTCCTCCATAAGCACACGCTAGTAGAATAACAGGTCGAAGCACAGACTCTATAAGGATCAAAATGAATTGGTAGCATACTCGATCAAAGAGGTGTTATTTTATCGCCTGCTATGAATCCCGTACTACCGCCCATTGAGTCTTCTTGTGTGTAGTGTCTGCACTACTTAGACTAGGAGGAAAATACTACGATGGTCCCATTGCTTTATTAATATATTTTATACGTCTAATTTCTGTCTTATTTGTTGGCTTGATTCAGAATACCCATAGTTTCTTTGAATTTTGCTCTTCTTCTGTAGCATGGACGCAGTTACTTTCCACTTTTAAACGGCTGAGCCATGCTGGGGTGACTTTTATTTCGGTTATCCCTTTGTTCTGTAACATGGTAATTTTCTTGGCTGTTGCAGGCCAAATATGTCAGGCAAGTACATAATAGGCTCTCTATTGGGCACTTGTGTTGTTGCATATGTGGTCGACCATTTTATTGCCGACAAGAAGATATTTGGAGGTAAGGTTTATGTTTCTCTCTCACTATACTTTCTTCCCTTTGTGTTGCTGCAGTTTAATATTTCGCTGGCTTTCGAACAGGCACTACTCCTGGAACTGTTTCTAACAAAGAATGGTGGGAAGCGACTGATAAGAAGTTCCAGGCATGGCCTCGGACTGCAGGACCCCCGGTGGTGATGAACCCCATCAGTCGTCAGAATTTCATCGTCAAGTCCAGTGTTGATTCTTGAAGCTCCACTACTACCTATGATCCTTCACAAGGTTTCCCTTATTGGCATGCTATTCTTCCTTTGAGAGGAATTTCTCAAGGTCCAAACGACAATTATAGCTGTTTTGAAACGGTACTACTCTTAAAGTGGTTTGTTATGGCCTTTGTGCTCTTTCCTTTTCCTACTGGTTTGGGGATAGGTTTTTCTTGACATGCTGCAAATTTTATCTTAATAAATCGAATGGTGGTGAGGTGATCAAGCCATGCTGCTTTGTTGTTCGTATGCATGTTTGGTATGTTGTTTATTTCTTGTGTTCTTGTTTTGTGGTGAGCAATGGAGACGGTAACCTGGGATGGGGGAATCTTGTCCATGGACTTGTATGCTTGACCTTGTAGTGAGAAACAAGGATTTGATTCAACTGAGTTAGTCCCTCAAGAGTTTTTGGTTGTGGTGCTTTCCTATCCGAAGCGTTGGACCAAATGAGAGTCTCTCAATCTCATGAGATTCTTTCAAGGTCATTAATTCTCTACTGAGCGATTCAAACAGAAACAATAGAGAAGTAAAAGCTGGGAAAAGACTAAGGTTCGAGATGGTGTTTAACAAAACAATGGCAGTAATTTCTCTTTCTCATGTTCCGATCTTTCCACGCCAATTTACTCTTCACCGGCAGGCATGATTCCCTGGCGCAACTCCGGCCTCTGGCCGCATCCTTTGTGCAAAAACAAACGGGCGACCTCAATTTGGGGTGAGCAATAAAAAATATTCACTACCACCGAGGGTGGTAGCCCAGCTGGCCTGGGTGATGGGGCTTGAGTGCCTTTCCCTCCATGTGCACTCGAGTTCGAGCCCCTCCAGTGGCAAAAAAACTTATATGCGCTGGAGGGACGCATGGAGGGCCCTATGCCAGCTGTGCACCTAGGTGGTGCTGTGGTGACGGCCTGTCCTCACGGATAGTAGCTATGGCTCGAACCGAACATTCCACAGCGGGTTGAGAGCCCCTATGGTCACGCCCAAGGGGGGTTGCTACGCCGGTCGCCCCCTCCTACCCTTTTGTTTATCAAAAAAAAAAAAATAAAATAAAAAATATTCACTGTAAAATTTTTGAGGGAGTTATATTATTGCATTTTACTTTTTATTATTTTCTTGAAGAGTGTGTCCGGCTTGGGCCTTTTATACCCCCGTCTTCTTCATTTTCTTTAAGAGTGTGTTTAGCTTGGGCCTTTTATACTGTTGTCTGAACCCTTGTTTGAGAGAGAGAGAGAGCACGCGCCCAACTCCTATAGGCTCATGAAAATTTCAATTTGACATGTGAAGTGACTAGTTAAACTAAGCCAATTATGTCCCATTTTGTTTGTTTTTTTTGATGTTCGTGTCAGTTTCCAATCGCTTATATTTTTCAATATAAATCTTCAAAAATAAGCAATATGGATTTTGTTTAATAGTTCTCGATTAGGTCTATAATACAAAGTTTTCAAAATTATGAAAAACATTATAGTTTGGAGATATAAACATTTAAAGAACAGCACAAATAACAAAAATGGATAAACATTCTGTATGCACATGCAGCAATGGAAACGATCATTCAGCTGTTAAACTATTCTAGAGCCTCCGTTTATTTCATTGACATTGAAAATGATGAGTAGATAGGAGTGAAATTGGCTAGACTTTTAAAAGTGAAGGTGAGATATTACACATTGGAACACAAGACTCCTCTTCATGGAAAAGCCGAAAGAGGTAAAAAGGTAAGGAGGAACCTAAATCCGAGATCAGGTCACTTGCATGTGCACATAGGTACGCACCATTTTCGGAGGAGATGCCCATGCTCGTGACTCGTACACGTGCGGCTGGGTAGGAAGCACTTGCGCGCCATTGTACCAAGCCGCGACATCTGATAGGCATTACCAAATTTATTGGACTACAGCGACTATAATAGCTCCAATATCATTGTCAAGAATGAAAAACCAGATACAACAGAGCGCGAGGCAAGAAATTCAATAATAAGGCAGTGCAGGAATTTGAGTTTGCATAAACTTAACTAGGTATAGAATAAACTGGAAATAGTCATGGTTACCCATCATAGAATGTATCTTCCCCATACACATATTTAGAAACCATAAACTCAGCAGGAGATTTGATGGCCTGATAATGAATTTACAAACAACACCACCAGAGTAATCTTCATCGGAGAATCCAAACCTTTTTCTACTTCCAGTTATGAGGGATATTACATGGTGCAATTTCCATCAATCCTTTAATATGAAAACCAGCAGCGGAGAATATCCCTGAAAAACTTATCATACCATGTCCTTTCATGACCACTGGATTCTCCATTCTTGATCACATGGATCAAAATCGAGGAAAACCCGAATCCTTTTCCTTTATTTCTGTGTGATTTCTTGAAGCATTTCCACCACCTTCTTCATTTTGGGCCGTTTGGCTGGGGTGCTGTCTGTGCATATTAGAGCAACCTTTAGAGCTGCTAGCATTTCCTTTCTCCAGGTGAAGGAGACTGTGCTAAGCTTAGAATCGAGTATCTGCTCGGGAGTTTCCCCTCTTGCCGGTGCATTGTGAACCCACTTCACCAAATCTACCCCCTCACCAAAGGCCTCATCAACCGGTAGTCTGGTTGTAAGAATCTCAAGCAAAATGACGCCGTAGCTGTAGACATTTCCTGGTGCTGTAACTTGCATTGTGTATGCATACTCTGTTGTAATCACGAACAAGTTACAAAAATAAGCAAAGCAAAATAATGTGGGTAGCATAATTTTAGGCCATCTCCAAGTCTTACTCTTTCTTTTCTGTCTGTTTTTTTTTTAATTATAATTTAGTAGTAAAATTTAGCTTGATCAAATATGGAGCACCAGATGATTCTTTCATTAAATTTTCTTTTAAGAAGCCCAACTTAACCCAAAGGCACATTTTAAGTATTAACCATTATTGATAGAAAAAAAACCCATATCCAATCCTTCCTGTTCAACATTTCCATCTGATTGGAGTAAAATAGGGCTGGCCTGTGCAAAATTTGATGAAGGGTTTGTTTGTCCTTCATTTGAGGAAGGATTAGGTTATTCATTGACTCCATTAGAAAAGTTTGGAGCTCATTTCTAACCCTTCTTCATTGAATGTAATGAAGGATTGGAGATGCCCGCAGAATGCAAATAACACATTGACGAAGCACTATAAGTCAGCATGGTATAGAGTAGTACCTGGGGGTATATACCCAAATGAGCCAGCAACTGCGCTGATACTTGCGGTGCCTCTGGACGGGTCCAACAGCTTCGATATCTCAACCTCACCAACCATAGCTTTGTAACTGGCACCTAAGAGTATATTACCAGAGGAGATATCAAGATGAATAGTTGCGACCTGATGAAGAAAAGCCAACCCTTCAGCTGCTCCAATCGCAATGCCCAGTCTTGTAGGCCAATCTGGTTTGTACTCTGGGAGCTTTGAAGATTCGTGAAGGAACTCAAACAATGTACCATTTGAAAAGTAGTGATGCAACAAAAGAGCAACGTCTTCGTAAATCACGTACCCAATGGGTGTCATCAGATTATCGTGACAGAGTTTACCCAGCCTTTCGAGCTCTCTAATGACCTTACTCTGGTGATGAATTATCGTTCGGTCCATAGATTTCAACCTCTTCACTGATAAAACCATACCGGAAGGCATAACTGCTTTGTAGACACTGCTGAAAGTTCCGCTGCTCAACTTATTTGAATCCTTCATAGTTGCTTTTACAACAGCATCAAAATCTATTGCTTGTCTCAGATTCTCAACGAAAACGTTTCCTGCTATTATTGATGGCCGGTTATTGCTTGCATCATCGATGACCTCTGCGCATTTGGCGGTCTTTTCTTGTCTCTCTCTCATCGTGAAAATCACAACAACAATTGTCACAGATACAAAAACTGCAAGCCCAGATCCAATAACAGCCATTATGATCTTGAAAGAAACCTTATGATGGTAATTTTCGCGGCCAGAAGTATCAGAGTTTCCACATGACAAACTCAATGGCTCTCCACATAGCCCTTTGTTCCCCAAAAAGCTTGAATTTGGGCTCTTTTGAAATGGACCAAAGGTTGGTATTGGACCAGTGAGCAGATTATTTGAGAAACCGACCTCTATCAAACTAAGCATGTCCTTGAATGCAGGTGGGATAGTCCCAGAGAGTTGATTATTGGAGAGATCCAAAGAAACAAGCTTGTCAAGTCTTCCTAACTCAGGAGGCAATAGTCCGCGGAGATGGTTAGAGCTCAAATTTAAAGCTATCTGCAAATTCTTGATGTGACCAATCTCAGGAGGGATAGCTCCAGTCAGATAGTTACTACCCATTTCCAATTGAAGCAATTTCACACAATTCCCAATCTCATTAGGAATTCCCCCCCTAATGAAGTTCTGACTTAGTAGAAGGTATTGCAATCTCGTAGTGTTGCAGATATCCCTTGGGATTGTGCCATTGAATCTGTTATTGCTCAAATCCAACTTGTTAAGACTCTTGCAAACAAGAACTGATGATGGTATCTCCCCAAATAGGCTGTTTCCGGAAACAATCAATTCTTGGAGATTGGTAAGGTTTCCAAGGTCAGGGATTGTTCCGGTGAAACCATTTGAGGCCAAATTCAACAGAGTGAGATTAGAGCACTGAGCAAAATCTGAGACAATTTCCCCAGAGAGGTTGTTGTTGTCAGCTTCAAAGTACGTAAGGCCGCTAACGTTTCCAATTTCCCTAGGAATGCTTCCGATGATATTGTTGTTTCCAATTCTAATGCTCGAAAGTGCCTTGCACTTCCCAACCGATTGGGGAAAATTGCCAGTAAATTGGTTCTGAGTCAGAACCAAAACTTCCAGTTTTCCCATAGCGAAAATGCTATCAGGTATTGTCCCTTCGAGCTTGTTCGAATGAAGGTTCAACAACCGAATTTCGGAATTCGACCCTAGATTATCAGGAATACTTCCAACTAATCCATTTTCATAGGCAGTAAAAACTCTCAAATTGGTCAAATTCCCAACCCAAGTGGGTATAGAACCACTCAATCTATTGGTGAAGATTTGAAAATCTTGCAAATTTACTAGACGCTCAAGCTCATCAGGTACTTGTCCTACCAGAAAATTATTAGACAAGTTCAATGATCTAAGGTGTGTGAGCCTCCCCAAATCAGCAGGGATTAAGCTTCCAAATCTATTATATGACAAATCAAGAAACTCAAGCTTAGATAGATTCCCAAGAGCTGGTGGGATTGATCCTTGGAAGTTATTGTATGAAAGGTCAAGCCACTTCAGTGCATTGAGCTCAGAGATCAGAGTGAAATTACCTTGAAGTCCCCCGTGAGAGAGATCCAGCTTTTCAACCGTGGAATTGTTGGAGCTACACCGAATCCTTTCCCAAGAACAGTAATGTGAGCCGTTAAGACCCCAAGAAGTTAGTCCAAGCTCTTTGCCAATGGCCACCAATGTGGTTTCTTCCTCCGGGAGCTGAGCAAACACAAGTTTAGAGCTTGATAGGATCCCAAACAGGAAGAGAGAGAAAAAGGGCAGAAATGCCATTTTAGGGATTTCTTCAGTGAAACAAAAAACCCTTCTGTTTCTCTGAAAACCCCAAAACAGCAATCAAGAGCGCATTAAATCAAGAGATTGCAACATCAACTTCTCTCTATTTTTTCTTCAAACACAAGGGCTACTGATGGTAACCCACTTCATTTGATACTACAAAGTTTATTCCTCCAACACTAGAAGGGAATGGACCCAGAAAAGCCCTGCCCAAATAATTCTTCAGCAACCCAAAGTTTTCCACTTTTTGAAGATGACCCATTTTTAAAAATCTTGGTATAAAAGTAATTCAGAGGACAGGGAAGCATTGATTTCTGGTGAGAAGCGTAAAATCAAGGCTTTATGATCAATCAAAACTCAAAAAACACAGATTGAGAAAAAAAACAGCTTTCAATCAAAGAGGACTTTTGAACGAAGGAAAGACCTAAAAAGGGAATGTATGGTATTATATCATACGAAATGGGTTTGTCAGCAAAATCAAAATTGGTTGGAAAGAAATTAAAAAACCAATCTTGACAATGACATCATCAAAGAGTACACTGCAAAACCAAACAACACAAATGGGTAGCAGAGAAGGAGGAGAAGGTTGAAAACTTCTGCAAGACGAAATAGTAGAGGAAAGTAGAGTTGTACAACGTTTAGTACGGGTCTCACGGGGCAGGTGTTTTTCTCTGTCCTAGGCTCCTCTAGAGAGAGAGAGAGAGAGAGAGATGGGTAATCACTATTGATGATGGAGGGAAGAGGAAGTGCTAAAGTCCAGTCCTCTCATATAGCGTCACGAGAAATGAACAGCCTAGGAGTCAATGTAGAGTCCCACTGTAAAGAACCATTGGGTTCTTTTGTACAGTATAATACTCCGTAATTTGATTTTTTAATCTTTTTATGGAATCCCATGGAAGTAGACAAATTACCAGTAGTATTTTTTTTCCTTCTCTCTCAAGCTATTTTCATTCAACTAAAAAAAAAACTGATTATTTTAGTTTCGTTGTTGCTCATAAAGTCAAAAAGCAAAAAACATTACTCCAGGACTAAAAAGAAAAAAAACTTTTACTCCGTTCGTTCGAATTTAATAGTCTCTCGTTCAATTCTAACAAGATAAAAAATGAGTTATATCTTTAAAATGGTAATGAATTTTATATCCAATATGAATTTTGTTTTATAGATCTCAAATAATTTTATAAGATAATGTTTTCAAAATTATAATATAAAATATTATAAACTATAAGATATAATCAATTGAAAAATAGCATGAACTCCCCAAGAGGAGTATTAAATCCTGACGGAATGAGTATTTTATTTCAAATAGGTGGAAACTACTCCTGAGAACAAAATAGAGAATCATCTTTATTGAGCAAGGTTCGAACTTAAGACATTTGTAGGGAAGTCTGAGATCTCACCACTTGTGCTAGAGATGGTCTCAATTGACCGAACTGTGCTGGTTTAAGATTAACTTAATTCTTACTTAGGTTCCGTTCTCCTAAAGTTTTTTAAAAATTATTCAAATTTTGTTTTATAAAACAGATCATTTTTTTTCACAATACATCATCGTTAATTTAAAAAAAAAGAAGAGAGTCATGGATGCCTCTCACGAAAAAGACTACCGCGAGGGGACAGAGGGAGTGTGCTGCGCAGCTCCGTGCTACGCAGCCACCGGCGCCGCCTTTCCGGCATCAGTTTGACGATCGGAGACGTCCACTGCGTAGAGCTCGTCGAATACTACAAGTGTACCAAAAATCAACCCGATCAAATATCGTTAAGTACTTCATCGGAATACATATAACTTGAAAAAAAATGAATCCTAATGGATACGAAACACTGGATCAAAACCACTGAATCCATTCTTTTTGAATTATATGTGTTCCGATTAGACACTTAACGGTATTTGATCGGGTTGATTTTTGGTACACTTGTAGTATTCAACGAGCTCTACGTAGTGGACGTCTCCGATCGTCGGACCAATGCCGGAAAGACGGCACCGGAGGCCGCGCAGCACGCTGCGCAGCACACTCCCCCGGTCCACCCTATACACCGATTAAATATTTGGGTTTGATTTTCCTTTCGACTGTTATTCTCTCATTGTAAAATAGAAAAACGTAATTGATGTCGAAACTATTTTTTTACGAAAATAATCGAATGAGATATTAAAATAGTTATATTCGTAGTTACCAAAAAAAAAAGATAGTTATATTCAACATTTTCATTGTCCTGATTCTATATAAGATTTAGAAACATAAGCAAAAGGTTGAAAAACCATATATACCATACAAGATGGGATTGTGATGGGCATCTAGTTTTTCGTATTCGTTTTTTGAAAAGCACTTTTTGGAGAATTTTTTTTTTTTTTGTCATGTACTAATAATCTTTCATATCATTAAAGAAACAAAGAAAAGAAAACTAATGGTTTTTTTTTTTTTTTTTGTTTCTTTTGTAAAAGTAACTAAATAAAACATAAGCTTTCTACGAAACTTTATGGTCTGCAGAATGCCTACTCTACGTAGATATCAATCTCTTCAACAATATACGAGTCCTTCGAACAAAAAGCTTCCTATAAAAATAAAAGATAAACATTTCACCAATAAATTTGGACCTTTATAAAATTTCAACAAATTTGGAATTCAGGATTGACAATAACATGCATCACCTTCAAGAATCAAAATCACATTTTTAAGAAAAGAGAAGATGAAAGATGATAGTGAAAAAAGTTATTATTTTTTTCGTTAATGCTAAAACTTTAGCGTGTAAAAGCTTTGTACATTCGCATGGTATAAGTGTTTTATGTGTTATTGATTTTTGACATTAACAAAAATAATTTTGACATTATCAACACCCAAAAAGATCAAACAAAATCATGTTGCGGTGTTGCCAAGAAAATTCACTACCCCATCCACTTTGCATGGTTTCCAGGGTTGCGTTCCTCTCCAGTCCATGAAAATGGACTAAACTATCCAGTATGCCCATTTGTGGGCATTTTCTGGATTCATTTTGATGATAAAAACTGTTCACATTTTAGAACTTGTCGAGAACATTAAATCACGCCAAAAATCAAGTTGATCAAATCTCGTTTGATATGATTTCTGAAGATATTTGTCTTAAGAACATAACAAGAATTGAACCCGAATCGGAACCCATTTCCAAAATTATATCAAACCGTAATCCACAATCTCTCTCTCTCTAACCCTAGCCATTGCACCTCTTTGTTTCTCTGTAAGGACCCGTAATTTAAAAAAAAAAAAATTATTAAACGGTTTATTCGATATGATAATTGAGGAAAATTTGAAATTTATTGAGTTTATTTGAGTTGGGGTTAATGTGAGGAAATTGTTTGTAGGAGGGTGCAAGTGCAATATGTGTTTATGTTGGTATATATATGTGTGGGTGTGTGTGTAGGGGAGTATTTTTACTCCTCACACTCTCTCTCATCTCCCGATCTCTCTCGCCTCTTCTTCCTCTCTCGGCTTTCTCTCTCTCTCTCTTCCTCCAACACCCAAACTTCACTCCTCACTCAAAAACCCATGGCAGATAGCTTCCAATTGTTCATCTATTCGCGTTATTGAGCCCAAATTTCGTGGGTCAAGCTCGGGGAAGGAGTATTCGGTTGATTTCGAAGTTTGGAGAGCTAGGGCTTGCTCAAATTGCGTGGGTTTCGATCATTGACTCGAGGTAGGGAAATCTAACTATCTTTATGTGTTTATGAGTTGATTGTGTGCCTAAATCATGCTCTAGTTGGTTGAAATTTGGAGTTATGCCTTCCCTTGAATTTCTGCAAATCGCGCACTGTAAGGCAGTGGTACCAATACCACGTTTTTAAGGTACCAATACCTTGACTCGGGTTGCTCACTGGATTGGTTTGGTATCAATACCTACTTTTTGAGGTATCAATACCTTAGTATCAATACTTACTTTTCGAGGTACCAATACCTCAATCTCTGATCGCTCACTGGATTGGTTTGGTATCAATACCTACTTTTTGAAGTATTGATACCAACGACTCAAAAAAATTGTTTTGACCTTCGTTGATTTATTCGTTGATTGTGTTGATCCTCCGTCACTTCTAACACCTTCTCAACATATCCAAACCACTTCTTAACATCGAAATATGTATTCCTTTGGTCACTAGATGTTCATTCGTTCATAGCTTCGTGTTAGGCAAACCTTGGGTATTATAGTACTTTCGGTTGAATATTAACATTGAATGAGATTCGAACTTGATATACTCTTGATCCTTGCTCGGAGATACATTGTTATTTGAGCTCATATCCTATTGTTTTATTCCGTCCTTGTTACCATTCGTATAGACTCTCACGTTGTGGTTCTTTCTTTGGAGTTGTAGCACACTCGTTCATGAGTTTATTGATAATCCTTTATGTTGGACACCTAGTATTGAAATGGTTGAACATGGATAATCATAGAGTATTAGAATGAGAATCATGATGCCTAATGAATGATTCGTGGATGATTGGGACACTTGAACACAAATTATGATATGATGACGATAATGGGAATGTGAGATGATGCGACTAACCAATAAACTAACGTTAAAATGGTGATGTGACGAGTTATTATTGGTATGAGATAGGTCAATGCGAGATGAGATATGATAGAAGTACTTGTTGATATGTAGGTGTCTCTCTTATAATGAATATCGTAGGGTTGACTCTATTGTGAAATTGGATTTATATATTGGCATTGTGACTACATGTTGAATATGGGAATAGACCTAGGTAACGCCGTGGTGACCCAAGTACCTTGTGAATGCGGGAATAGACCCGGGTAACGCCGTGGTGACCCTATTACTCTATGAAAGAGGGAATAGACCCGGGTAACGCCGTGGTGACCCTATTGCTCTGCGGATTTGAGAATAGAGCTGGGTAAAGCCAAGGTGACTCTCTTCCCATTCGACTGAGGGAAAAGACCCGGGAAAAGCCGTGGTGACTCTAAAGGCGAAATTGGTTGTATTGAACTAAGAATCTGAATATCATTGTAATGTATGGTGACTAATGGAAAGGGAGTTCAAGTGGGGTATTGACTACGCTATTATCACTATTATTTATTGTTCGACTATTCCTTTGGTGTAGCATTTGGTAAAGAGACATAATTAACCTATCATAGTGTGGCACATTGAGGAAGACCTTAATGAGCATTCGTACGTTAGACTAAAAACGAGAATCCGACTATAGAGACAGGATAGATGACGAGATGTGACGTAAAAGTATGAGGGTTGGTACGAGGGAGTCATCTGAGTTCTTAAGCGTCTAAACTAAGTGGTACGCTCATGGTTGGTTCAAATTGCCATCTTCTAGCGATGTGATCTTCTTCTTGTGCACTTGTCTTCTCATATATACATAAGGTTAGCATAGATTTTCCTACTGGGCTAGTGTAGCTCAACCTATCATTTTCAGGTATATTGCAGGTCACCGTCATGCAGTGCGTGGAATGCATGCTGTTTTTGTCAATCAAAGCTATTTTCAGAGAATACTTGATGATTTTTGTATAGCAAACTGCATTGTTTGGCTTTTATCTATTTGGGAACTCTGTAATTTATTGGGCAAGTTTGTGGATGTGGGGACTGAACTATTCTTTTGGATTATTAATTGTACCTCCGGTGAGGATTTTAATTATCAAATGTTATTATTATTTATGTTGAAAATCGAGGGCGTGACATTCTCCCTCCCCCAAGGGTTTCCACCCTAAAATGGGCGGCGGGAGGTTTTTTTCTCCGTGCCTCCCCGGTTTCTCTACCGCCGGACCTCCTCCATCATATTTGTTGTTCACCGGGGACTCATTTCTGGTCATGCGGTTCAGATGTGCAGCTGTGGGTGCTGAGCTTTTGTGCATGATTGGGTCACCGGAGTTGGAGATCTATGTAGGTGGATGATGATGGCAAGGTTTTTTTTGTTCATTTTCTTGTTAGTTTGCGATCCTTTGCTTATTCTTCTCCCTTTTGTGGATGTTTTCTTTCCGGTTTCTTGCCGTGAGTTTTTCTCCCGACTGGGTTCTCTCCGTTGGGTTGTTTCTTGTTTCTGCAGGAAAAAGGTTTAGTTGATTTGAGGTATAGTCTATGGGATGAATCCCCGCTGTCATGGTTACTTGATCCTTTGTTTAAGGACGAGTTTTTCATCTTAATGTACTATTTGGTTGGAGTTATAATATCATCTGTTATCGGTTGGAAAAAAAAAATTACATCAAACCGTAACCGATCAACCTGATTTTTTTGGCTTCATTTTTGTCATTTTAATCGGTACTTTTATCTTAATCCAAACCGTTCTAATTACCTTTTTGGCTTCAATTTCTATAACTTTAAAACATTCTCAAGAAATCAAGCCAAAAAAGGATTGTCATCAAGAATCAATGCACAAACCTAGGATTCCTTCCAAGTGGGGCTATTTTATGAAAAACAAAGAGCCGTATGTCCGTCTCAATAATATTGGACATATCGTTCTTCCTATTTCAATCATTTTCCCCCAATTAGGTTTAAGCTTGTGTCCATATTTTGGAGTGAACTGTGTGGTTTAATTTGGGCCCACAAACGAGTCTATTATGCATGTATTGACAAAGTCATCCCTTTTGATGATATGATAAATAATAAAAGCTTTCAATCTCAACTTTTTTGCACCCAAAAGTAATAAATAAGTCTCATTTCTTACCAAAACATTTTTATGAACGAGTAAAAAATAAATCGCTATTAATAAATTTTATCCTTGTTGATCAAAATAGCTCTTCCAATGGCTAAAACAAAGTCATTTTGATTCAAATTGATCGTGAAAGTTGATAATTTTTTAATACTTGTTATTATCCGAAAGGGTGAATTTGTCCATATAGGCTACTTTTGGCTGATTTCATTATGTGTTTGGTTGAAATCCTAGGGGGTTTGTAGTCATTTCTCATACGTGAATGGATATCTGTAATTAAGGGAAATCTCAAGTGGTGTTAGAGGAATTTAGCCTAAAAGAAATGCTACTAAGATTTTTTGTTGTTTAATCTCATTGCTTTTGGCCAATTAACTACAAGTTTTAAAATATAAAACTACCCCCCCACTAGTACTGATTTTTTTTATGGAGAAATATAGTGGATAGTATTTTAATCAACATTGGTCCTCCCTGAAAATGATTGAGCCCACGGAGTGATGAACAATCCATTGCTCAATACTTAAATAAATAGCCAATCATTTAAATTTCGTCCATTTTATTTGTAAACTAGAAGACCTATATATAATACGTAAGCTTTACATATATAGACTTTTGTATACCCCACCCCCGCTCTCTCTCTCAGCACGGTTTTTAATGGAATAAGTTTTCTCTCCAATTATTAATCTTGTTTATCTATCTATCTCGACGCTCAATACCCAAAAACATCCCTCAAAATTTAAATTATACAAAATACTTATAATGACTTCTTTTTCAAGACATATCACAGGTAAAAAAATCTAAAAACCAACAACGAAATAATTGTTCTAGAAAAACGTTCTACAAAGGTGATTATGAAAACAGCAACCATATCATGACATTAAACTATAAGTTTCTAAGTCAAGTGACAACTCCACGGGTTTTGCCGGCTGGTTTAGGCTTCAGACTTACGAGTTTGTTCTATCATAAGTCTTAGGTTTAAAAAAAAATTAACTACCCAAAAAAAAGGTCTTAGGTTCGAAATTTCTCAGTTGTTATCAATTTGTACGGGATCAGTCCATCCGGAGCTTTTCTAGGACTATAATTGAGTCCCTTGCTAATGAACAGTAAGAATCCTTCCTCATAGATTAGTCGTGATAAGCGTAAGTTAACCCGGACACCTTGAGTTATAAACCAAAAAAAAAAAAAAAAAAAGCTTCCACGTGACAGGTTTATTTGGACTTCAATTTGATCAGCTAGCTGTTTGATTAGCATCTCTTGCAAGAACAGTTGATGGGAGGAAAAATCTGGCCGTGGTGTTGAAATTTCTGATTCTTGTTGGTCTTTTTGAAACAATTAACATAACTATGTTTTGATACCCCACCTGGTAAAAGAAAAAAAGGAAGGGAACGTCTTTGTGAAAAAATGCAAAATATAAGTGACAAATTTTATAAATAAAGATTGCATTGAACGAATAACATTAATTTTCATGGAGAATATTGTTGAGAAATTAATTATGCATAAACTTAGCGGTTTGGATTCTCTCCGGTCCAAGTTTAGAATTGGATGGGACAGTCGAAATTTCGACCATACATTGGTTAAGCAATGGTTCGGATTTGCTGAGAGTCTTTGAGGAATCTGAACCAATAAGAGTTTATGAGCAAATCCGAGATTTGGATTGTCCCGTCCAGTCCAAATTAAGAATTGGAGAGGATCCAATTCCTAAACTTAATTTTATGATGACTAAATTATTGTCAAGATTGCTGTTTTAATTATTGACATTCTCCTCAGTAAATGTAAACTTAATTTGTTCCTTGTTTCTTTTTCTACTTTTTGCCACTAATGCATGGATCTCAAATTTAGCATGGGGACGATAAATAAATAAAAACAAAATTATGAATAATTTTCATTTATTTTTTGGGTTAATCTAAATCTGCTCATTTCTAGTAAATTTGTTCTAACCCAACCAAACCAGAAAAATATACTCATAGCTATGAATGTTCCTTACATGCCATTTTTTTTTTTTGAGAGATTTTCATTTCATACTTGAGAAGATAACAAAGTTCCCTTCCTTAATTATGGGCAATCAAATGCATCCCAATAAAGTTATCGTACAATACTACCCCTTTCGTCCCTAAAAACCCTTTTTAAGTGTCCTGCTTCGTAACTCCAACTTATTAAAAAAACATCATCATTATATCTTTCACATCAACTTTTTCCTCCACTTTCCCTACTTCCCCATCATCATTACACTTTTACTCCCATACTTTTCAAAAAGGAATTTACTTTTATGGACAAAATAGACAATTCACCAACTTTTACCCACTAACTTTACAAAATGGACACTTATTAAGGGACAACCCAAAATGGAATACCGGACTATAAATAAGGGACGGAGGGAGTATCTTTTTTATAGGTAACAAAATTTTATTAGAAACTCGACAAAGGGTACAATGAGAAAGGCTAAATACAGACCATATAGATTGAGGTACCATAAAAAACGTACCGAAAAGGAGAAAGAAGAAAAAAAATTACATTAAATGAAGATTGAATGAGCCCAAGGTTACAATGGCCCATAGTACCACTCCAATAAAGTCACCACTTGAAGCAAATTTGCATAAGCATCCATATCAGCATCATTATTCCAACAACATATGTGTTTGGACGGTCTAGATTTTAAAAAATTCTTTCAGGGAAAAGTTTAAACTTTTTCGGGGAAGAGTTTGAGCGAATCCTGACCATTTATTTCAATAATAGACGGATAAAGATTGGTTGTGTTTTGTGTTTTACATACCGGTTGTGTGTGTAACATTTTTCATTTTCTTAGGAGTTGAAAAGAGGTATGAAAATGAATAATCGTTCCACTTTCTTTTTAAACCTTCTTTTTTAAAAATAAGGTAATTTTAAGCTAAAAAATAATGAAAATAAAAAATATTTTTTTAATATTTTTTGCACCGTTTAAAAGATCTCAATGAGATCTATTAAACAAAATCTATATTAATAAAAAAATTATTTATGTAAATACATAATTTTTAAATTTAAAATTATCTTTTTTTTAAAAGTTCTTTTTTCAAAAAACTAGAATGGGGCCTAAACCACGAGAAACTTTTCAGTGCCGGGCGGGCACCACGTGTCCCGTGCCCGGGCACCATCTCGGCCGTCCAATGAAGTTTTGGACGGCCCAGATCTGTTCGGCTGCCGAGGGGTATTTAAGTCATTTCACACTTTAAAACAGCCGAACAGATCTGGGCCGTCCAAAACTTCATTGGACGGCCGAGATGGTGCCGGGCACGGGACACGTGGTGCCCGCCCGGCACTGAAAAATTTTTCCTAAACCACAGCTTTTGAAGCAATAAAAAGCTGAGCAGCACATAGCGTACAATAATATTGAGCAAATTTCACTGACCTCCCCGAGGGTTCTGACCTTCCCTGAAGTTTTTGAAATTTCACTTCCGTCCCTTACTTTTTCTGACATTGTCAAGATACCCCTTCCGTTAATTTCTCCCCAAATGGCATTAACTTTTGTCAAAAAATGACTAACACACCCTTGCCCTTCCATACCTTTGCCTCCAAAATGAGGCTCTTCTTCTCCTTTTTTTTTTTTTTTTTTGTTTCCTTTTTTCTTTCTCATTAAATATCATTGCCATTTTACACCTCTACCACAACAACTACCAATTTACCAACAATGCAACGGCTTTGAAGGATACAATATGCTCCACATTAATACAGTGGGTTAACAAACACTTAAGATATAATGTGCCTTAAACAACTTGTGATTTTACTTTTTCCAAAACAACAATTAAGCTTGAATGCAAAGTCTTACATACTTAAATTGCTCCTCAAAAGTTCGTACTTGATTTTATAGTCCAATAAGACAATTCTTTATAATCTTACGATAAAGCTACTGGAATTAATTATTGGAGCTCTAGCTGATTTTGGCTACGAGGAGTGTGCATGGGTCAGGATGGGTAGGTTAAGGGTGTATTTTTAAACCAATCCGTACAAGGAGAGTTGATAACTTTTTACCCGTTGCCCACCTATCAACCTTTAAAACTTGCGGGTTGGTTGATTTTTTGGCGGTTTGACTCAATTGGTTAAGTGGGTTAAAAAAATTCACTATTTGAGCCTTTTTAGAAAAAAAATTCACAACTCGTTTAATAAATACGGAATAAATGCGTACCAAAAAAAAAAAAAAAGACGGGAGAATGAATGAGGTGGGTTTACTGTGCACGTTTATATTTTTCTCTATAAATAGGTGGGGTAATAAAGTGTGGTTGGGACCTTAGTATTGTAATAAAAGATTTTCAAAGGTGAAAAAAATTTGGGACGTGGTGTAGGATTAGGGGATTCGAGTAATTAGTTCAATTTAATTTCTATTTTTTTTTCAATTGTAGGGTCTTCTTTTGTCGGGATATTGTGACTTGTGGTGCTCATATTCTATGGTTTTGTTTTAAACTTTTTTGGTTGCTTCACTTGGGACTTGTTTCTTGTACTAGTTAGTTTGTTAATGATTTGTGAAAAAAATGGTTTATTTCCTACATGAACTAGAAATTACGGTATTTTAATTCTTTAATCAATTCTAACATAGTTATCATCGGTGAGCTTTTTAGTTATAAAAGTTACATTTGATATTAAAATATCAAGTAGTTCACTTATATTGTTTTGATATAAGGACCTCCAAACAATATTATTGTGGGAGAATAAAAGTCTTGACTGGGCAAAACGAGAGGTCAAAAGGGCATTTTGGACAATTTCAAGATAATAAAGCATGATGTCAGCATGAATCATCTAATTATGTGAAAATATTTAACGGCAAGGTAACAAAAGGGGGTATCTTGACAATGAAAGAAAACGTTAGAAGGTCAATGAAATTTCAGAAACCTCAGGGGAGGTCAGTGATTTTGTCAGAAACCTTGGGAGGTCAATGAAATCCCAATAATATTCCAACTCTACTTTTGTTACTTTGTGAATCATTGATGAATCCATATCAATTGCACCTTTCTTCCAAACAAAAACAAAACAAATAAAAAGGGAGGGAAACAATTCTTATTGTGTGCTTAAAATGAAAGTCTAGGTACAGTACTCGTCACCTCCGCCGAGGAGTAATATTGTTCTATCACACCACATCACGCTCTACAAGGGATTCAACCACACCAACATTGAGATCATATCTTGATCTTACAACGCGTGAATGGTGTAAAAAGTATGTTTAACGCCGATACACGACTAAAAAAACTTGAACTTGGTTATCGTCCAACCAAGTCCGAGTGAACCAACCCTGAAATGGATTACTATTTACTCATGGAGTCCTATGGGGAGTGGGGACCAACAGCAATGGAAAGGGTAGGAGTGGGACCGGCAGCAATGAGAAAGGGTAAGGTACCTTTAGACAAGTTGGGGCAATACCCACCTTTATGTTTTGTTGGGGAAAAAAGGTGGGCTATATTTACATTCTCTTTTTCAAAACTCTTCCTCTTTCATATTAGAGCATTAGCATAAAAAGAAAAAGAAAAAGAGTACGGGTATAAATAGAAGATTTTGTGTACATCTTCATGCGGACTATTGTTGCTTAGTGCTTACAATTTCAAAAATAGAAATTGTCAATCTACTATTTACCCTAAATTTTCAATGGATATTTTTTGCACAACTTTTTCTCTTCTAGTAAACATATTGTCTATAGGAATATGTATGTTCTAGCTTGCAAGACTATTTGCTTATAAAAGCCTCGTAGTCAGAGCCGGATTCAGCTAAGATACAGGTGGGTCACATGACTCACTTGAAAGGATGAAATTATCGGGATATTTTTTTTGAACCCAAAAACTTAAGTAATATATATAAAATTACTAAAAATATAACGTGTGAGGCGTCTTGTACCAACGGGAAAGACTTACTTTTTTTTTCCATTTTTTTGATGATGTTGAAACTTTGAAATTGAAAAAATTCTTGTGGCTAGTGGGAGTCGAACTCCACCCAGCGATTGCCAGGTCGAAGCAATACCACAATGCTAGATACAATTCTACACATTCATCAAATAAAAATATTAAAATACAAAACACTAGTCCACTCTTTTTTCTTTTTCTTTTTTTAATGTTTTAGTATGTTTAAGTTCAAAGTTTTGTGCTCTATAAAGAATGGTTAACATATTTTGTACACCTTATAATTTTTTCCTAAATGCATGTTGTCATTATATTAGAGCATGTACACCAAGCAAAATACATTTTACCTATCCAATAGTTCACTTTTTTCATTTTACCTATTTAAATTTCTCTCAACCATACACCAATTCTCTTTATTATCTTCTCTATTTTTATAAAATATTATGAAATACTATAACAAAGGGAGAGAGAGAAAGAGAGGTGGAGAGAGAGGAAGTGGGTGAGAGGACAGATCAACACTTTTCAGGAGAGAGAAACTATTGTTTAACCAATTGCTCATGAACAGTTCCTCGGTAACCATATCGAACCAATCCATCAAAAGGTATTTTAGCTCTCTGTTTTGCTATTCTGGTGCAGCCCAATTTTGGAGCTTTCTATCTCTATTTTACCTAATATGCCCCATATACCTTCACTGATGTACTTGCTCTTAGATTATGAAAATTTTTATCAACTTTATGCTCTAGAGGTAACACATCTGTATGAGATTTCTGAATCCGCCACTGCTCGTAGTGGTAGCGTACGTATAGTATGATGATACCCAATTTTTCCTAGATGGCATGATGGTCAAACATCGGGGGGAGTTCTCTGCATTCGTCAAAAACTTCTTCAGGGGATTTCCGTGAAATTTACCCATAATTTTAGGACAAATAATACTTGCCATTGTGTTGAATGAAGCATGATTAATGGGAGCATTTAATTAAAGAAATTATTTTCTATAGCTTTTTAAGTTCCAAAGATCAAAGAAAACATCATAAGATGCTCTTTCCTCCTTTAATTTTCACAAGAATAGGGTGAAAGGAAATTGATACAGTATAAAAATGGGATATTAAATTCGAAAACAAGACGCACAAAACCCAATTAAGTTCTAAGACTAAACTATAAATTAACCTGCCTGGCTGCTAATAATCATCATGATTGCTGTTGATTACCTGAGGCTGCCCTTCTTAGCTACAGTAAATAAATAACCACCTTTGGTATATATTCAACATAGTATGATTATTAACGATGATTTAGGCGAGAATTAGGCGGGAAATCAGGGATTTTGCACGACACGTGGAATACAACTACATTATCACGTGAATTCAACGGCCGTGGGGAGCCTGGATTGAAACTTGGAGGAGACACCCAAAAGGAATATGAAAATTACACTTTTTGGTGGAAGGTTGGAAACGGAGTGTTCCGTGACACTCCGCCCCTTAAAGGCTCCGCCCCTGCAAATGATTAGGAATTGAATGATTTCATTCCATATAATATTATACTGGTGTCGAGAAATTCAAAAGCTTAATTAGAACTTTAGAAGAATGACTCGTATAGATATACATATCACATACGAGTGCCTGTCTCTATGTATGTAAGCTTTGGACAGTTCAGATTTAAATGAAATTTTTTCGGGGAAGCGTTTAAAAGAGTACGTTAAACTCTTTTACGAAAAAGTTTCATTAACATCCGAATCGTCCAAAATACTATTGAAAGGTCACAATTCACTTCCGTAAACAACTGTTCATGAAACTCTCCATTAAAAAGATTTTCTCGTATATCAAGACCACCCAAATAAAGCTAGCTCAATGTACTCATTGAACTGTGAAAGATTTCCAACGATCGATCATTGCTTTTCTTTTTCTTCTGAGAATGGCACGAAGTCTGATCCGTCCCCATTTGCTAGTCTCTTTTTGCTATCCCAGAAAACTGTTCCAGTTCAACAGTAATTAGCTAAAGTTGGTCATTTACTCTTTTACCCTTCCTTTTCCATATAGATTACTAGCAACGATAAAAGATAATGACAATAATGTTCCTCAAAGTCTTGAAGGATAAAAAATAAAAATAAAAAATGAAAAGTGCAATGATGATACTTTACTTATAAGTTGGAATCCTAAAACGATCCAACGAACGAGGACGGAAGGAGTACTTCAGCGAGGAAGAATATAAACGAGAGGTTGATGTTTCAAAGATCTCTGATGGAGCATGTAAAACCTAATTAGCTAAACCTTCAAATTTTAAGTTTGATAGTATTTGATATTGCATAAACACCAGTTGCTTTTAAAATCTCGTTTATATGAACTATTAACGTGGTATATAAGAATACCTAAATATTATGTCCTTAAGCCTCATTGGCTATCTACTAATTCTATGAATCTCAAATTTTGAGAATACCTATATTTAGTTGATTTTCCTCCTATCATGTTTCGTGCAAATTGAACGAGACCTTAGCGTTATAAAAGTGTGATTTGTGGAGCTGCTTCTGTTAATGTGCAAAACATAAAGATTAAACTCTATTCCCTTGTATTAGTTGACACCATTCTTGATGGAGAGAATTCGAACAGGAGGGAGAGAATGATTCATACGTTTCGGGTGATAAAAATTAAAGTGTTTGTGTAATTTGTCCAAAAACGACGATGTTTCTCAATTCTGTCAGTTGCAGCGGATCCTACTCGCTACGGGGACCAGAGTGGCAGAGTCCTATATAAACTATTCTTCCCTCACCTTTGCCAACTAGATAAACGTATATGCATTTCAAGAAAATATGGTGAATTTTTTTTTTTTTACCCTTAAGAAAATATACTGATCACGTCAACAAAATCCTCCCTTGTACAATACAAATTAACAACTACCAAAACAGATTGAATTCCTTATTTGCTGGCCCCTCTCCAACTTTTTTTTTTTTTTTTTTTCCCACTTTTTAGAAAGACATGACACCACTCCATACCTTCCACCAATGGCATGTGCATGGGTTATGGGGGTTGGGAACACTTTTGTTTGATTCAACTACTGTAGAATCTCTAGTGATTGAGATTGGGCTCTCTCTTTACCAGACATGCATCATGACCCTTGTATCATGTATTGTCTCACCTATCTTTTGCATTACGGGTCCCCTCCCTCATATCTCTCTCTCTCTCTCTCTCTCTCTCCCTTAAGTCTACATGTTGGTATATATCAATTGGTTTGGTAAATTTTCAAAAATAACAAGTGACAATATTGATAAACAGAGTTGGTACATTTTGACTCCATAACACTTGGCTTAAGCGATTGAGCAAATTTGAGAAGGCCAAAATTGATCACTTGGCTTGACTGAGGTAGTAGATTTGGCAAAGTTAAAATTGATCAGTACTTGGCTTGGCTGTTGTATCCGATTTGGCAAAATCAAAGTTACTCCAAAATTTGATACTAAAAATGACTTCGCCATCTTCGAGAATGATTTCTCAAGCTATATGACTTTAACAGCTAGTGTACCAGTTGCGGCTTTTCTTTGTTTTGTTGTTTTTCCGGTCCTTTGTATTTTGTTTGTTATATAAAAATCGATTTTAATTCTGGTTAAAAAAAAAACAATCAGCTAGTGTACCAACGGTGTGGACTTTCTCCACTTGGACTATTTGTTGATCAGCCCAGCAGCCCACAGCCCGTTCAGCCCAGTCCTCTGTCAAGGACTTGAGATTAATATTCATAGGCCCGTTCTCTCAATTGATAGGCCCAGCTGCTGTGTAGAATTTATATGCCCGTTTGCAAAATGAGAGGGATTTTAGGTGATTGACGGGCCGGTCCAAAAGACTGGGCCAAAACTCCTCCAGCTCCATCTCCAATTCTGAAATGCCCGCATAAGGATATATAGTCTCCCCTTTTATACCTGAAATACCCTTGACAGAAACGTGTTTCAACCGGCGACGGCTCCAGCAAGGATCGGAAGAGGGTCGGGGAGGTTAGAGGAGGAGGAGAAGGGGAGGACCCGCATGCAGATACAGATGTGGAGGTGGTGCCGCCATACAAACCTAAAATTACGCCGTCGCCGTCGGAGTGGGCATCCTCCACTCCACCAGTAGTATTGTTTACGTTGTTCTCGAATACGCAGATCTCATCGTTTTTGTGCTTCACCGTCGTGTTATTAAACCCGCAACGTGCCCTAGACACACCCTCTCTCGATCGATTGACAGAGGGTGGGAAGGGGTTGTAGAGTCTGGAGGTGGAAATGAGAGAGTTCCGGTGTGCTTCGGGTTGGTGGGAAAGCGTGAGAAACCCAAAACGGACGATTCAAAGCTAGCAAAAGTTTGTGAAATTTTAAAATTAGTGAAATTAGTATTATTTGATTTTTTTGGGAAATTTGAAAACCAGTGAAATTTGAGAAGTAGTTTTCACGAGTACGAAATCTAGTGAAATTCACGAGCTTAACGCTAAAGAAATTCACGAATTTCAAAGCTAATGAAAAATCACGAGCGTGTAGCTCATAAAATTCATAAGCTTGAAACAAATAAAAATCACAAGCATGTAGCTAATGAAATTCATTAGGTAAAATCTAAACATATTGAAATTTAGTGAAATAGTGAATTTCACTAATTTTTTGAAGTAGTGAAATTTCGTCAGAAAAAGTCACCGGTCGGCGTGGTCGCCGATCGGAAGTGGTTGTCGGGTGGAGATGTGAGAAAACTTTGAAAAGATAATAAAGTGTGAAATTATATTTAGTTAAGGATTAAATGGTAATCTTCATGTGAAGTTGTCTTTAGAGGTAAAAAAAAAATTGAGTTCATCCTTAATGAGAATTAAGTCTTGATTTTCTAAATCCACAGGTAATTTTCTATTTGAAGTAGTCATTCAAGCCACCCGATAATAGTTCTTGTAGTTCGATCTTTATGTCACTTTAGTTCTTACTCTTTAATTGACTCGATTTTAAACTTGCAGCTTCGATTTCATGCTTAGAGACAGTGGATAACTTCCCTTAGCTCTCACTAATGGAAGCAAATTGCTTTCCCCCCCTGACACACACCCCCCCGGACCCCACAGCCCATTTCCCCTATTTACCCCCGCCACCCCCCTGGCCTTTCCAGTTTGTTTTCTTTCTTCTTTTTTTTTTTTTTTCTTTTTTTCGCCCCTTTTCCAGTTTGTTTTTTTTTTCCTTTTTTTTTTAATTTCCTTTTCTTACTTTTCATTTGAATTTTTTTTAAATTTTCAATTACTTTCCCCTCCCCTCCCCCGATTTTCAGTTTGCTTCTTTTTTTTTTCTTTATTTCCTTTTCTTACTTTTCATTTGAAATTTTTTTAAATTTTCAATTATTTTCTTTATTTGTTTCTTTTCTCATTAACCTCCCTTTCTTCTTCTTTTCTTTATTTGTTTCTTTTCCTATTTACCTCCCTTCTTCTTTTTTTGGTTAACTCAAATTCTATTTTCAATTAAATTTGTCTTCATACTTAATAAATTTATATTATTTTAATTAATTAGTCTTAACAATGAATAAAAAAAAATTCTAATCAACAATAATAATTGAACCAAATTTAAAGAAAATAAATTAAGTGTTCCGAATTTCAATCCGTTTGAATGGGTGGGAAGATTTTATGTTTTTGATTATTTAATTCTAAAGGGTCATAATTAAATTTTGATTATAGGACTCTTGTTGGTTAGTCCTAAGATATATTTGATTCAACGATTTTCTTAGGGTTAATCAACGAGAGCTTTATAATCAAAATTTAATTATGACCATTTAGGATAAAATGATCAGAAAACTAAAATCTTTCTATCGGTTCAAACGAATTGAAATTTGGAACACTTAATTTTTTTAACCATATTTTTAATATATAAACTGTACATTGAAAAATTAAATATTCCAAATTTCAATTCGTTTGAATGGGTGAGAAGATTTTATTTTTCTGATCATTTAATTCTAAAGGGTCATAATTAAATTTTGACTCTAGGGCTCTCGTTGGTTAGTCCTAATAGATATTTGATTCTACGATTTTCTTAGGGCTAATCAACGAGAGTCCTATAGTCAAAATTTAATTATGATCCTTTAGAATTAAATGATAAAAAAATAAAATCTTCTCACCCATTATTATTAAAGAGAAAAAAAATCAAATCGGAAAGAAAGAAAAAGAAATAAAATGAAAAAAAAAACCGAACTCGAAATAAAAGGGCAAAAAAAAATCAAACTGTAAACAAAAAAAGAAAGAAAGAAAGAAAGAAGAGAGAGAGAGAGAGAGAGAGAGAGAGAGAGAGGAGAGAGAGAGAGAGGGGGGGGGGGGGGGGGGGGAGGGGCGGGGGCAGTCCGGGGAAAAAGGAGGTGGGGCCAGCGGGGGGGGGGGGGGGGGGGGGGGGGGGGGGGGGGGTGGGGGGGTGTCGGGGGGGGGGGGGTGTCGGGGGTGGGAAAAGCAGGTCTCCTAATGGAACCGACCAGAAAATTTTCACTTGGACTGACCCCATGCAGTTTGGGCTTTGTGCAAATTGACCCATTATTAGAGCATTCGCATTGTAATAAACAAATGATTGTGGATAAGCAAACTTAGCAACAATGCTCAAAAAATACTTCACATTGTAATAAGCAAAGTTACAAGTCTTTTAGCAAATAATCAAATTTCACTCATTCTATAATCAAACTTAACAACTTTTATCAATAATCAAAACTCAATAACCAAACTCAATAACTAAACTCAAAACTCAATAATTCAAAAACACCCCACATTGGAATCGTCTCATCGAGACGAATAATTTGGTGTGGTCGGGTGCGTGATTGGAACTTGTTTGCGATTAGACATATGTGCATTGTGTATTATGGGGGTTTATTTTATTCTAGATGCAAAAATAACCAATGTGGAGGTAGAAGTTGTTAAGTTTGATTATGAACTAAATGGATAATCAAATGCTGACGTGGCACATTTTGGTTATTGGTTTTGATTATTCCCATTGCGGATGCTCTTAAAGCCAACATCATCCATATGCGATAACAATAATATTCGTCCACCCAATATTAAAGTCATGCGTCCGTCCTTACCCGATCGTCAAACCAGAAGTATTCTCCTATGTACTTGCGCATACTAAGCTAGCAAATAATTCTTTCCAAGTTTCTCAAGCTAAGATAAACTCAAACTAAAAATGCAACACTCATTAATAAAGAACCAAAAAAACGTACATGAAATCTAAAACATCCTCGAAAATTAAGAGTGAATATTTTATGCTCCTGGAGTATTGTTCCACAAGGGGCATTGCAGCACATATTTGTGGGGTGGTTTAGAGGCCCTAATCGAAGAGCAATGCTCCAAGAGCATAAAATAATTTCTCCAAAATCAGGGAGGTCTCCTTTAGTCTGTACACTTTGATCAAGGGAAACAATCATAATCGAAGCTGTCAAACTGAACAGGAGCAAGCAGGTAATCAAGCGGCTGCATATCCTCAACTGAGCCATTGAAGTAGAAATCGTAAGATCCAGGATTACCTTGATCATAACAATTGTAGTAGTCCAGTGTTTCGGGAAATGGCAGCAGCTGAGGAGATTCTTGGCGACTCATGTTGTGATGTGGCTGTGGATCACCTGCATTTGGAAACTCTTCCTCAGCTATCGCAACTTCCATCCCTTGATTATAATCTTGACATTGTTGAATGTTCTCTGGATTTTTCACATTTTGCGGCAGCTCTTCGTTTTGAACTGCAGTTTGCATCCCTTGGATATAACACTGCTGGATGTTTCTTGGATTTTCTGCATTTGACAGCATCTCTTCATTGTAAACTTCATATTGCATCCCTTCATCATGTGAACATTGTTGATTTTTTTCAAGGCATTCTGTGTTTGGCCACTCTTCATTGGGAGTTGGAACTTGCATCTCTTCATCCTCTTGATCCTCGTGGTTGTTTTCTGGATTTGCTGTCGCTTTTATTGTTTTGTATATCTTACATAGGACGCAGTCATCCAGCTGCAAGAAAATAGATGTTTTTGGAGTTGTTCGTAATGATATTTGATGATCAATCAAACTGACTTATAACAGGGATTCTTCTACCAAAAAAAAAATACGTCAAAATTTGGAGTGCCATCGGTTAAAGTAACCCATAAAGCAATGACTAAGATTCGATAGTATGTTGTCATATAATGTATATGTGTGTAAAAGTATGTGAAAGCGCATTCCAATGTATCTACAAGGATTGAGTATGTTCTAATTTATGTGGCATTAAAGTTGGGAGCAGATTTTCGGGAGATTGATCTTCCCTTGATGCTATACATAAAATGGGAAGGAGTTGAGACAGTTGAGAAGGAAGATTAAAAAGAAGAAATTTCTAATTGAGCTTGGGGTTAAGGCCGACTAATTAAATCACAAAAATAGGAAGGTCCTAACTTCTTCCTCATCTTCTGATGACATCACGAATAAGACGTTGGATTTTGGTCCCACGTTGGGTATTGAAGTCAGAGGAGGGAGAAATTATATTTTAATAAAATTTGTTGAAATGCAGGAGAAAGAATTTAAAGAAATGATACATGCTCTAGATGATTTGAAGGAAGAACGAGGCTTAATCGACCAAAAATCTGTACATGAAATTTTTTGGTCTTTGATTTGGTTCGGATTTGGCAAAGAACGAGGCTGAACTGACCTGTTGCCATTCCCAATATTTCGTGACATTAAGACTTTTTTCGGTTTGGTATTTGGGTTTTTGACTTTCTCTTAGTACACGGTTCCCAATAATTTTTCTCTCATTTCTCTCTCTATCTCTTTTCACTCAAAATCCAAAATCCAAATTCCAAAACGAACAAGGTCTTAAGAGTGCTTCTCGTACACATCTAATGTCGTATATAGGGCTCTTTTCTTGCCAAATTATTGTTTTCCGTATTTGTGTTCGTATTTGTTCTAATTTTTTATTAGGATTGGGTCAATTTTTTTGGATTAATTATTCATCTTGATGAGAGAATTCTAAAAAGTAAATTTTTACCAGCAAAAACAAAAAAAAGGGTTCTCTAAGGGTGGAAAAAGTTTGAAACAACTATCTTTATTATTTTTAGTGTCATGTTATTTGCACTCTTTTCAGCTTTACTTTATTTGTTTATACGTTTCTAATTCCTCTCGCTGTGATGAATTGTTGCTCTTAAATTTTTTGACAAAAACTAAACAAGAAAATCAGTACTAGCAGTAAATAATGTTGACCACCTTTAAAACAAAATAGTTTTAAAAGAACAGGGCCCAAGTTTGTGTATTGTGTTGTGTACATCATTATGTACCAATTCATATACACAAATAAACATCTATCTATCTATACTATACACACTATAAAAAAATGTAGTTGAGACCAAAAACCTATCAAACCCTCAATTCTAAATTCCTAGACTTTTGAGTTTTTTTATAAAAAAAAATTGAGAGAGAGAGAAACGTGGGGGAGAGAGGAGAGAAGGCGAGAGAGAGAATATAGGGAGGGCTCAGAATGTGGAGAAATTTTTCAGTGCCAGATGGGCACGGGCCACGTGGTGCCGAGCATGCATTTCGGTTGTTCAAACGTGTTTTAATTTGGAAGGTCTAGATCTGTTTAGTTTTGAGGAGATATTTAGGTGATTTTATACAAAAAATTATCCAAATAGATATGAGCCGTCCAAAACACGTTTAGACAGCCTAGATCGTGCTCGGCACCACGCAATCCGTGCCCACCCGGCACTGAAAAACTTCTCCCGAATGTGAGGGAGTGATTTTAGGGGGAGAAGTTGAGTTTTAAGTATTAGATAAGGGAAAATAAAAATCATACTTTTTAGTTCTGCATGACCCATGCATATCGATGTTTTTTTTTCTAAGTCATATGTTTTATCAATCAGAGTTCATGTGTCCGTTTCACGCATAAGACGAACCTATATCGATGAGTTTTTTTAAATTATCTTTTCTATTGATCCGAGTTGTGTCCATTCGACGCACGAGACATTCACATTGACCTTCTTTTTTTTTCTATCAATTAGCGGTGTGCCCGCTTGATACACTAAATTGGAAAGAAAAAAAAACAATGTGATTTTTTTTGTTCCGTGTATTAAACGGGCACACCGTCAGTTGAAATCTAAACAAAGTGGAGAGTATGCATTGATGTTACGTACCTTCATATCACCAGGTTGGCCCCTAGAAGTGGATGGAGTGTCATGGTTGGCAAGCCTATACTCTTGCATTTTCCAATCAGTCTTGACTCCAGATTTTGCAGGTCCTTCGTAGTATACAAGTGCCTTCTTGTACCCAACGACGCTACCACCACTGCTGCCGAAAATGCGGGTATCGGCTCCGCTAGCCTTCCAGAAGCCGTTACCGGCGGCTCTGTTCGGCCTCTTTCCTTTAGGGTACTTCTTGTTTCTCGTCGTGAAAAAGTACCATTCATCTTCTCGTTTTAGCTCGTACATCTCTATTATAGTTCATTTCCATAGAAAGATAAACCCAGGTGAGTATATGGATTTTCAGTTTTTGGAATGTCAATGCAGAAGAAACCGATTCAAATAACTTGAAATGGTCTAGCTAAAACAAAGTATAGAGTATTGTATGCATTAATTTATGACATGAAACTTTATTTTTGTATGCAGCCCACACAAATGTGTGTTGAAAATAGGGAGTGGGGCAAGACACTGTCCTTGGGGCACTGAATGATCTCTCCCTCCTCTAACTTCCCGTTTAACGAGAGGTCATTTAGTGCTCATGGAAGAATGCTCGGCACTAGTCTTGTAACAACTTCAAGATAAAAATTTGTAACCATCCGGGCCTCAAGTGGCTTATGAACGAGTGTAGGATGCCAATTGTGTTGGAATGTTATTATCTCGTTCTGACGTTGTTGCTCTTGTTTCTTTAATCGTTGTATCGTGTACAATTGATCAATAAAGTCTTTCTGTTGTTAAAAAAAATTATCAGCAAATACTATATAAGTATACTTTGAATAGGAAGCCATTCAACAAAAAAAAAAAAAAAACTTAGAATAGAAATAACAAAGGGAAGTGTTTATACCTAGTTCAAGGTTTAGGGTTTAAGATTCATCTTCAGTCGATATGTTGACTACTATTTTATGTATTTTGTGTTTCTGTTTTTTTAACTCGAAACAATTACTCAAAACTCAAAAGTGTTTTACAAAATCTTCTTGGAAATTGCAACCAAAATACAATCTAATTCAAAAAAAAAAAAAACAAGAAAAGAAAAGAAAAAAAGCTACTATAAACTTTAGGGTTTTGATCTATGCGTATTAAAAAAACCGTTGGGAGATCCCAACTTTCTTGTAGTGTTTTGTGCCTCGTTTCACAATTCTTTTTATCGGCAAACAGCCTATTTTCACATATTACTCAACGTAAAGTACAGTCACGAATGCTTACACAGATTCAGATACGAATGTTTTTGGAATCAATGTTCAACGTGTACGTGTTGCCTCCATGTTTACAATGTAAAACGCACATGCGTTAGACGATTTCAAAACTAACCGTGTCTCTGAATCTGTACACGTGTGTCTTTATGATTATGTATGATTGCTTATTACTCAAAACCATTGTAGATAACATTCTTGAAAATCTACAATCTACTCGGCAAAAAACAAGAACAGAGAAAACCAAAAACAAGAAAGATAAAGAAAATATAGAGGTAGAGAGAGAGAGAGAGAGAGAGAGAGAGAGAGAGAGAGAGAGAGATGACCGGAGAGTTGTCGAGGGCTGCAGGAGTAGAGGTCGACGTCCATTATCCTGTTTAACGGCAAACGCTCTCTCATGACCTTCTTCCTCAAGTACTCAGCCACCAATTCTTGATCCGTGGGGCAGAATCGATAACCCGGTGGAAACGAATCGATTACGCTATCGACATGATTGATCCTCCCTTTCTTACTACCCACATAATCACTATTTGCGCAATCGATTGTCTCCTGAATAATTCCTTTTCCCTTGTCAATATGCTTCACCTCAAGTCCGCGCATCCTTTTCTCCATCGTATCCTTTGTTTGGAGAGAGAGAGAGAGAGAGAGAGAGAGAGAGAGAGAATGAGTTTGGAAAAAAAAATAACGGAGAGAGAACAAAATTAAGAATGTGGACAAGAGGGAGGAAAAGTAGGATGATATATATATATATATATATTAATTAAGGATTAGCACAAGTGTAGGTGGGAGGAAATTTAGAATACAATCCTAATAGCCATAGAAATTATCGGGCTTTTCCTCTGATATTTGAAGTACTGAGTTGTCACTTATCACTTATCAAGTTCTCTTGGGAGTTGGGAGGGTAGAGCCGCCAGACTAAATTTATGGCATTTTTTTTTTCATAACAGACAATTTCATTGCTCAAAAAAGAACGGAAAACTGTTCGCGTGCGGTTACAGACTCCCAGAGACCAGAGCCTACACAGACCTCAACGACTGAGTTATCCAAGGATGAATCCCCAAGGCGAAGGGTGGACACTCACAAATGCACATGAAAATCAGCTTCACATAGGAATAATATGCTCCAGATAATGAGGACGGCAGCGGTAATTTGACCAGTCTTACCGTCATCCCCTTCGCGCAACACACTGAGGGAATAGAAACACCCACAGAGGGTGGGATAGATTCCACGCAGGGAACAAATCACTCCGAAACCGGAGGGAGACAGGAAACAACATAAACTAAAAATAGGAAATAAATCCTCCGGGCACAGCAGATGCCGCCGAAACCGCCGCCAAGGATCCAACCACTTACTCGCCGGAGGAGAAGCCGAGCCACCTAAGCTACGCCACAGCATTTCAAGAACTTTTCACTCAATTAAATTCATGATCAAAATACAATAAAAGGAATTTCTCTATTCGGATATTGGTGACAGATTTATTTTTATTGCGAGAATTGTTTTAATTCGTATTGGGTCTTATTTATTTGGGGTTAGCTTTGGTTATTGCCCTTTGCATCTAATTTGTGAAATTTTTTATGTTCTTATTTCGATCAGAGTTCAAAAGATAGAAAAGCATGGCTCGCAACGACGAAGTAGATCAGGGGGATCCGGGGACTCTGCTGTCCAAAGGGCACATAGCCCCAACCCACACCCTCAAAACGATGTAGTTTTGAGGATAAACGGCGTAGTTTTGGTGAAAAAAATTCTTTATCATCTGTTTGCAATCCTAAGAAGCAGAAACGTGATTATGAGAGTTTTAAAGACAAAATTTGATTATGTCTCTTTAGAATAATATGATCAAAATAATAAGATCTTCACACCTATTCAAACGGATTAAAAATTAAAGCACTTAATTTTTTAACCATATTTTTTAAGATATGAACGGTCTAAAAAAATTAAAGTCTCAAATTTTCACTCCGTTTAAATAGGTGCAAAGATCTTATTATTCTGATTATATTATTCTAAATGGTCGTAATTAATTTTTTATCTTTAGAGCTCTCATATTAAGTATATGCCCTTTATTTAGGATCCTGTGAAATAGAAATGTGATTATGAGAGTCCTATAGATAAAAATTAATTATGACTCTTTAGAATAATATGATCAGAATAACAAGATCTTTGCGCCGATTTAAACGGAGTGAAAATTTGAGCAATTAATTTTTTTAGACCATTTATATATTAAAAAATATGGTTAAAAAATTAAGTCATCTAATTTTTAATCCGTTTGAACAGGTTTCTGGGGGCTCTGCTGCCCAGAGGGGGCAGCAGCCCCAACCCACACCCTCAAAACCCTCAAAACGACGTAGTTTTGGTGGAAAAAAATTCCTTATCATCTATATATATTTGCAATCCTATGAAGCAGAAACGTGATTATGAGAG
This sequence comes from Rhododendron mucronatum var. ripense, assembly GCA_019656295.1. Taxonomy (NCBI): domain Eukaryota; kingdom Viridiplantae; phylum Streptophyta; class Magnoliopsida; order Ericales; family Ericaceae; genus Rhododendron; species Rhododendron mucronatum. The sequence continues at coordinate 1,748,746 of BPLT01000111.1, forward strand.
TTTTAAAGACAAAATTTGATTATGTCTCTAGAGAATAATATGATCAAAATAATAAGATCTTCACACCTGTTCAAACGGATTAAAAATTAGAGCACTTAATTTTTTAACCATATTTTTTAATATATAAATGGTCTAAAAAAATTAATTGCTCAAATTTTCACTTCGTTTAAATCGGCGCAAAGATCTTGTTATTCTGATCATATTATTCTATAAGGTCATAATTAATTTTTATCTATAGGACTCTCATAATCACATTTCTATTTCACAGGATCTTAACTAAAGAGTATATACTTAATATGAGAGCCCTAAAGATAAAAAAATTAATTACGACCCTTTAGAATAATATAATCAGAATAATAAGATCTTTGCACCAATTTAAACGGAGTAAAAATTTGAGCACTTAATTTTTTTAGACCATTTATATTTTAAAAAATATGGTTAAAAAATTAAGTACTTTAATTTTTAATCCGTTTGAACAGATGTGAAGATCTTATTATTTTAATCATATTATTCTAAGAGACATAATCAAATTTTGTCTTTAAAGCTCTCATAATCACGTTTCTGCTTCATAGGATTGCAAACAGATGATAATAAATTTCTTTTCACCAAAACTACGTCGTTTATCCTCAAAACTACGTCATTTTGAGGGTGTGGGTTGGGACTGCTGCCCCCTCTGGGCAGTAGAGTCCCCGGATCCTGTTATTGAACATAAAACGCAAGACATATACATCCATATCTGGTCCTAACCAAACCAACCCGCGCGTACATTATGGTCTGGATTAATGGTTGGGTCCCAATTGCATAAATTTGAGCACCATATAGGGTTCTGTCCATTGTTTTTTGGCATGGAACAATTGATTAACCAAATTGGATTGTTCATATGTACATTTGTCTATATAATTTGTGTACTCATATTTACATAGATATATCATTCGGTCTATTGTTAAAATATATGTAATATTGTCCTTTAATTTATAGAAGAAAAAAAAAAAACCAAATCTTTTTTTTTTTTTTTTTGCTCGGCAAAACAAACCCAATCATGAAAATACAATACCCAAAAAAAGTGTGGATATAGAAATGGGTAGTGTCAAAATTGCTGCCCAATATTTGACACCAACATCGGAAGGATTAGAATCATTGGTGTGGAAGCGAGGTTTATCCTTCAATGAGGGAAATCTTCTTCTTCTTTTTTTTGTTATAGATATAGATATAGATAATAAGCGATTCTCAATGAAATTTCAAGTGTAATGCATGCATAAGATATTACTAAGTTGCACATCAAATTAGTAATTTTCAAAGATGAATGATAAATTGCCTGTGCAGTTCATATATAGTTGCAAAAAGAATTTTCAATTATCAAAAGTCTATGTGGTCAATTGCATGAAGGTTTTCTCCAAAAACGAATACTAATAGTTGCATAAAATTATATACTAACTCGCCTAATTTGTAGTCCATGTGTTAATTTCTTATTTTTTTTAAAAAAATTAATTCAAAAAACCAAGAAAAATTCACCTAATTTGTTGGTAGTGCTTCACGTTGATCTTCCTTCTCCCCCTTTTCCATGCTATTAGTATCCATACTTGTTAAAAATCTATGAGACACAATACGTATCCTACGATTTGTATCTCTTCTTCGGAGAACGATACGGATCTCATCATGTATTCTTTTTATATAGAAATCCTATGATACGACCGCGTATTCTATGATTTATACGCGTATCTCAATTTGGTACGTATCTTACGATTACTTATTGGGAAAAAGTCGGACCTTATTTTTAGAAGTGAAACCCCAAATGCATTAATTTAAGTCATTTGATCTAATTATGGCATCTTTCAAACCATTTGATAAAATTCAACCTCAAAGTAGGGCTTGTACGGAAGAAAGAACCGTACTTCGATTGTGTTTTATTGCCTGACTTTTCTTTCTCTAGCAAGGGGACATGAAGTCTTAATGTAGTAGGATCTAGTTAAGAGACTTGAAATTTTGCTTCTTAAAAACTTTTTTTTTTAAAAGTATACATTATTTGTTGATGTTATCAGCTGTATCAACTTTTTAATTGTATTTTCATATTAATTATGATTAATGTTGTTGAAGCATAAACTGAATTTACTATTTTGGCATAGGAAAGTTAAGTCCAAACAAATCCAATTGACAAAATTTAAGATGGAAGATATTATTGAAGAAGATATAAATATCTAGTCTTTAGGAACACTAAAATATCTATCTCTAGAAACTCTAGAATATCCTTGCGAAATATCTAGAGTTTTTTTGTGAGACTTAGTCACATGTGTAATTCAAGAATTACCTCAAAGTTTATCTTGTATGAAAATATCTTTGTACTAGAGCCTTCTATAGAATAGTATAAATAGGGATGGGTCTAGCTCTTTTCTACCGGGCCAAGGCCAAAAAAAAGTTTGAATTCTAGTGTAATACAAATAGTCTCGTTCCCCACTCTTGTCCATCTAAATAATAGAAACTCATGTATCTTACGATACATGATACGTATCCCGATACGATGTATATAATAGAAAAACTCATTAATATTCTTTCTTTCCAAGTTTATCAAGCAAAGATAAACTTAAACTAAAAGTGAAAAACTCATTAATAAAGAACCAAAAAAACGTACATGAAATTTAAACGTCCCCAAAAATTAAAAGTGAATATTTTATGCTCTTAGAGCATTGCTCCACAGGGGCCTTGTAGCACATATATTTGTGTGGTGGTTTAGAGGCCCTGATCGAAGAGCTATGCTCAAGGAGCATAAAATAATTTCTCCGGAATCAGGAGATCTCCTTTAGTCTATACACTTTGATCAAGAAAAAAGATCATAATTGAAGTTGTCAAACTGAACAGGAGCAAGCAGGTGCATATTGTCAACTGAGCCATTGAAGTAGAAATCATAAGATCCAGGATTATCTTGATTATAACAATTGTAGTAGTCCGTGTATCGGGAAATGTCGGTAACCAAGGAGATTCATGGCGACTCATATTGTGATGTGGCTGTGGATCACCTGCATTTGGAAACTCTTCCTTAGCTATTGCAGCTTCCATCCCTTGATTATAATCTTGACATTGTTGAATGTTCCCTGGATTTTTCACATTTTGTTGCAGCTCTTCGTTTTGAACTGCAGTTTGCATCCCTTGGATATAACACTGCTGGATGTTTCTTGGATTTTCAGCAGTTGGCAACATCTGTTCATTGTGAACTTTATATTGCATCCCTCCATTATGTGAACATTGTTGGTTTTTGTCAAGGCATTCTATGTTTGGCCACTATTCATTGGGAGTTGAAACTTGCATCTCTTGATCCTCTTGATCCTCGTGGTTGTTTTCTGAATTTGCTGTCGCTTTACTTGTTTTGTATATCTTACATAGAACTTTTCTGGATTTGCTGTCGCTTTTCTTGTTTTGTATATCTTACATAGGACGCAGTCATCCAGCTGCAAAAAAATAGATGTTTTAGGAGTTGTTCGTAATGATATTTGATGATCAATCAAAATACGTCAAAACTTTGAGTGCCATTGGTTAAAGTAACCCATAAAGCAATGACTAAGATTCGATAGTATGTTGTCATATAATCTATATGTGTGTAAAAAGTATATGAAAGTGCTTTGCAATGTATCTAAAAGGATTGAGTATGTTCTAATTTTTTGTGGCATTAAAGTTGGGAGTAGATTTTCGGGAAATCAATCTTCCCTTGATGCTATACATAAAATGGGAAGGAGTTGAGACCGTCGAGAAGAAAGATTAAAAAGAAAGAAATTTCTTATGGAGCTTGGGTTAAGGCTGACTAATTAAATCACAAAAATAGGAAGACGGTCCCAACTTCTTCCTTATCGTCTGATGACATCCGGAATAAAAGCTCCTTTCTTTTTATGAAAGCTCGCAAAATGTTGAATTTTGGTCCCACGTTGGGTATTGAAGTTAGAGGAGGAAGAAATTATATTTTAATAAAATTTGTTGAAATGCAAGAGAAAGAATTTGAGGAAAGAATACATGCTCTAAATGACTTGAAGGAAGAACGAGGCTGAAACGATCGAAAATCTATGCACGAAATTTTTTGGTCTTTGATTTGGTTCGGATTTGGCAAAGAACGAGGCTGAACTGACCAGTTGCCATTCCCAATATTATGTGACATTAAATCCTTGTTCGGTTTGGTATTTGGGTTTTTGACTTTCTCTTAGCGCACGGTTCTCAATAAATTTTCTCTCAATCATTACTTTTATTTCTTTCTTTATCTCTCTCCACACAAAATACAAAATCCAAATACCAAAATGAACATTGTCTTAAGAGTGCATCTCGTACACATCTAGTGCCTGTTTGGAAGCAGGATAAGAATTGAGGGTATTAGTTATGAAAGGGGATAAGATAGTGGGGGGTATTATGTAAGGAAAGTGGGTCCACATTGATGTGACGGGGGATTAAATAGTACTTGATTTAGATGAGGGATAAAATGGGGGGATAAAGTTATTTTGTAGTTGAAATGGAAGAGAGATGGGGTATTGTCTAGGGGTATTATGTAATAATACCTCAGAACCTCCCCATAAATAATATCCCCCTCCGGGGGTATCAGGAGGTACAATAGAATCCGGGGTTTATCCTTTAATGAGGGAAATCTTCTACTTCTTTTTTTCGTTATAGATATAGATAATAAGCGATTCTCAATGAAATTTCAAGTGTAATGCATGCATAAGATATTACTAAGTTGCACATCAAATTAGTAATTTTCAAAGATGAATGATAAATTGCTTGTGCAGTTCATATATAGTTGCAAAAAGAATTTTCAATTATCAAAAGTCTATGTGGTCAATTGCATGAAGGTTTTTTCCAAAAAAAGAATACTAATAGTTGCATAAAATTATATACTAATTAGCCTAATTTGTAGTCCACGTGTCAATTTCTTATTTTTTTTCCCAAATTAATTCAAAAAACCAAGAAAAATTCGCCTAATTTGTTGGTAGTGCTTCACCTTGATCTTCCTTCACCCCATTTTCCATGCTTTTAGTATTCATAGTTGTTAAAAACCTACAATGCACAATACGTATCCTACGATTTGTATTGTTTCCTTCGGAGAACGATACGTATCCCACCATGTATCCTTTTTTGTATAGAAATCCTACGATACGACCGCGTATCCTACGATGTATATGCGTATCCCAATTCGGTACGTATTCTACGATTACTTATTGAGAAAAAGTCAGACCTTATTTCTGGAAGCCGAACCCCAAATGCATTAATCTAAGCCATTTGATCTTATTATGGCATGTTTCAAACCATTTGATAAATTTAATCTCCATGTAGGGCTTGTATAGAAGAAAGAACCGTATTTCGATTGTGTTTTGTTGCTTGACTTTTCTTTCCCTAGCAAAGGGAACATGAAGTCTTAATGTATTAGGCTCTAATCGAGAAACTTAAAATTTTGCTTCTTATAAACTTTTTTTTTAAAAAGTAAACATAGTTTTTTGGTGTTATTAGGTGTATCAACTTTTTAATTGTATTTTCAAATTAATTATGATTAACATTGTTGAAGCATAAACTAAATTTAATATTTTGGCACAAGAAAGTTAAGTCCAAACAAGTTCAATTGACAAAATCCAAAGATGAAAGATATTACCGAAGAAAATATAAATATCTAGTCTTTAGGAATACTAAAATATCTATATCTAGAAGCTCTAGAATATCCTTGCGAAATATCTAGAGTTTTTTTTTGTAAGAATTAATCACATGTAGAATTACCTCAAAGTTTATCTCGTATAAAAATATCTTTGTACTAGAACCCTCTATGGAGTAGTATAAATAGGGATGGGTCTAGCTATTTTCTACCAAGCCAAAAAAGAGGTTTGAGTTTCATTCCCCACACTTGTCTTTAGTGTTCTGCTCTTCAAAAATTCTGTCGAACTAAACAAAAATTATGTCCAACTAAACAATAGAAACTCACGTATCTTAAGATACATGATACATATCCCGATACGATGTATACAATTGAAAAAATGATACAAGATACGTATCTCGATTTGAAAACATTGATATTAGCGCACCTTGAACTTCTAGTCTGCGGGCCCACACGATTCCAAATTGGATGAATTAATCAAGTACTTATCGATGGTCAATTGAATTTATTTTTCACAAGAATGCTTTATGAATCAATTGTTCTCTGCAAAATCAAGGGTTGTGATTATTTGGATGGGACCCTTGAACCCGGAGGGAACCCCACATATCCGTTTGATTCAAAATCTGTACTCCTTAGTCGGCATAGATGGCATAACTGTTGGCCCAAGGATTTTTTGAAGGAAAAAAAAAATTTGGGACCTTTACGATTATTGGTACCGAGAAAAAAGGGTTGCTAAGTGTTTTGAGTCCCTTTGGACTCCAGACTTGACAAGCTACAATTCATATCTTGGATCAACAATTACTAACTAAGGGGCAATAAGTCCAATTGGGTCACTTTTGGGATTGTAGAACTTATATGCATTGTTTCACTTTGTCGAGAATATAAATAATAAAATTGTCTCTTTCTCTCTCTCTCTAATAGCTTAAATATTTCTAAATGAATTGGTGGTTAACAATCTAATATGATATCAAAGCAGATAATTAATCCTGTGTTTGAACTTCACCGCCAACTTAACGGAAAAAATTTACACATGTTTAGTCTCTTTAGGGAGGAGACTCTGGCTACACATGAGGGGACATGTTGAGAAAATAAATACAGTAATAAAATTGCCCCTCCCTCTGACAGCTAAAGTTTTTAGATGAATTGGTGGTTAACAATCTAATACACTTTATGGATAACATTAACAAATTAAGCTATCTAACTTGGATAAGCTATTTTGGAAAAATTAAGCTATGGGTACACCATTTGGCAATTAGCGTACACCAAAGGCACACCAGTCACCATGGAACCCATTTCCGGCTTCCACACAAATAATCAAAACCGTTTATTTTGTTTAAAACATATTTTTATGAGTTTGGATATAGACAAGGGCTTCCTCTACTTTTGTCCCTGAATTCGTAAGTGCAAAAATTGAATAGTTTGATCAAACTCTTATCAATATTCGAATGAGCTAATATTTTACAGCAACCCTTAAAAAATACTCCAGTTGAATGGCTCTGATCATTAGAGTGAGACCTCAAAATGAATCTTGCGTAATCTGGTGTACACCGATGGTATACCCATAGTTAATAAAGGCTGAAATCACATGGAACCCATACAAATTCCCTCTCAAAGGCGACAAAAACGAACCCTCTATATATATATATATATTGGCAATAAGCAAAGGCAAACAATCCCTTGCTCATTTGGTTTTTAAAACCTACATGTGACAAGCCAAATAGATGTAAATTGTTACTAACTAATCATTTATTGCCTAGGAAAATCTTGATTAGATTGTCATTGTCAGGTGAGAAGGTTTGTCTTCGTTTATCTAAAATTTAAAATGAAAGAGCAGGTTCGTGGAAATAAAGATCCAAGGAACAGAGCAAATCACGGGAATTAACCATTTCATATTTGGGTGGGCCTAGTGATCACCACTGGGGGCCATTATACGAGTTGATTAATATTCTATGTTATGGTAGTTCCATGCTTGTTTTTTTTTTCCCCTTTTCTTTTTCTAGTGACTGGTTGATCATTTTCAAATAAAGTAGTAAAATTCAAAGTCCCGTATGGAAGAACCTTAGTGCGGTTTTTATGTATAAAAATAGATTGTATGGCGAACTCTATAGAACCATGGGTGGTCCGACTATCCACGTTTGTGGTTCTCCTCTGGTCCTCGCAGAAAATAAGCCTAAAACTCGAGCTCGCAACTTTTTTATTAAACAAGCTTAAAACTCGAGCTTGGCTCATTTGTGAATGAGTTGATTGAGTCAAGCCCTTAATGGGCCGAGCCTCTCGGTTTGTTTGCAGCCCTAATCATGCATGAGTGGTTGTGACCAAAAGTTCTTTGGTTGTCTCCGGGGCACGAGATAAAAAATTCCAAAGAGAAGCTCCACATGGTTGTGTAGAAAAATGGGTCTCGCATTGGAAGAAAAAGAGAGACAAACACCAACACATCTCCCGGCTAATTTGGTGGAAACTTTAGCATGGTTCTCCTTTTTCTTTCTTTTCATCCAACTTTACTGTATAAATATACTCCTGGGACATCTCTCTTCCTTCCACATCTACCTGATCAAGGTTTTCTTTACTCTCTCTCTCTCTCTCTCTCTCTCTCTCTCTCACACACACACACACTGTGACACATTTTCCCTCATTCCTTGCAGAAGAATGGGCTCTCTTCTCTCTCTTTGTTTTGTCTTCATCTTCTCTCTCTACATCATGTCTACTTCTGCAGCTACTCCTTCATTTCTTGATGGTGAGGATTCCAAACCTTTTAATTAATTACTTGCATTTTACACTCATTTGTTTCTGTTTTAAAGATATAGCATGCCATTGCCAACATATATACTATACACACAAGGAAGAAATTGTTGGAAACGAAAGCACGTCCAACAGACTCGTCAAATGTCAAATATCAAAAAAATTTAAGATTTTTTTTTTTTTCCATTTTCGACAGATATCTCAAGCGTTATCTTACCTTAAAATTTGAAAGATGAGTAGCATTCTATGAAATTGTACACAATATATTAAGGTAACAAACACAAAAAATATAATATAAGCACTATATATGGAAGATAACTTTGAAGAGTTTGGTTGAATGTAATATATCAATTTAATTTTTTTTCATTTATAAAGTGAAGTTACAAATTACGTGCACGTTTGCCCATAAATTTTGAAATACCTACTGATGCTATTTTTTTTTACCAATGAACAATTTAATATGAATAATTCAGCAGACATAAAACCGGTTAGACGAAATTTCGAAATGAACAGTGTTTGACCACCAATTTGTCTTTTTGATCTTTATTTAGTTGGAAATCTGTGTGTGTGTGTGTAGGACTTCTTGCAAATGGTGACTTTGAGGAAGAGCCCAAGGCATCCAACCTCAACAAGACAGTGATCAAAGGGAAGCACTCCTTACCCAAGTGGGAAATCACGGGCCTGGTTGAGTACGTGTCGCGCGGACCCCAGCCAGGTGGCTTCTTCCTCCCCATCCCACGTGGCGTCCACGCGGTGAGGCTGGGGAATGACGCTTCCATCTCCCAAAACGTTGTCGTCACCCCGGGCGAGACCTACTCCCTCACCTTTGGTGCTACCAGGACTTGTGCCCAGGATGAGGTGCTCAGGGTCTCTGCCTCTGGGCACTCCTCTGATCTCCCCATCCAGACCCTCTACAGCAGCAATGGTGGGGACACTTATGGGTGGGCTTTTAAGGCAACTTCTAAGGTTGTTAAGGTCACATTCCATAACCCTGGGGTCCAAGAGGACCCCACTTGTGGGCCACTCTTGGATGCCATTGCAATCAAGCAGATGATCCCTCTCAAGTATGCCAAAGGTTAGTAATAAGGTCCTTTGTGAAAAATGTTTTTCAGTTTTTGGTTGATTTTTTTGTTTTTGTTTCTGGGTGTTTTAGATTTGATTTGTTGTTGCGTACTACTAGTATAACAGGATTAGTAACTGGGTTGTTGAAGTCTTGAGCTTGACATTTTTCTGGAGCGGTGGCTCTGTAGCGATTGCGGTTATTCCGTTTAGTCGTAACTTTATGTTTATAATCATTTGCGAGAAATGACTTAAATAAGTTATAGTAGAAAGCTAAATACTGAAAAGTCAAGGAGGAGCTTTGAATCTATACTTGTAATTTGGCCAAGAGGTCGTTGGTTCAATGGCATCAGCAATGTACTTAGGTACCAGGAGAGTGGAGGTCAGGAAACTCTTCTTCCAAGGAAGAAATTTAACTAATCTGACAAAAATTGGCTTTCGCCAATCAAAGAAGATCATACTTGGAATTTGCTACTTTCAGTTACCTGGTACTATGATGATGCATGAAAATCTAAGAAGTCCAGTAATTAGAGCAATAATGCTAATGGTCATGGTTTGGATGCTTTTGTTTTCACTTCTTTCCCTTTGTACCAAATGCAGGTGACCTGGTGAAAAATGGTGGTTTTGAAAATGGTCCTCATATGTTCAAGAACTTCTCAACTGGGGTCCTCCTCCTCCCCAAAAACCAAGACCTCATCTCACCACTCCCACGGTGGATAATTGAGTCCCTAAAACCAGTCAAGTACATCGACTCAAACCACTTCTCAGTCCCCTCCGGACTAGCCGCAATTGAACTGGTCGGCGGGAGAGAAAGCGCTATCGCCCAAGTCATAAGGACAGTTCCCAACAGATTCTACAGCCTCAGTTTCACCATCGGAGATGCCAAGAACGGTTGCCATGGGTCGATGACGGTCGAGGCATTCGCCGCCAAGGAAACGCTCAAAGTTCCCTACGTGTCTCGGGGAAAGGGTGGGTTCAAGAATGGAAGTCTCAAGTTCCAAGCAGTTTCAGCCAGAACAAGGCTCACATTTTACAGTGCATTTTACCATACTAAATTGCATGACTATGGTCACCTCTGTGGCCCTGTCTTGGATAATGTTCGAGTTGTTCCAGTTAATTAATTAGTCATTTAAGTGCCTTTTTTCAGATAAACTGCTGAAAGGGTTATGGGTAATTTGAGCAGAAGTTATGCAATAATACTGTAATACTACAAAATATAGAGATGAAGAGCTCTGTAATAGTTTTGTGTGCAACAACAATGCCGATAGCCATGGAGATGGCAACGTCCTCTTATCAGCTCGCGGATGTCATCATTTTGTAGGCAAGTCACTTTCGCCGTTATCATGCGTATTCTGAACATGATAGTCCAAGGTTATTTTGTCTGAGATTTCAGTGTTTGTTTTCGGCAATTTGTTCCCCTGTTCATGATGTCCTGATATCTATAATTCAAACATACTATTTAATGACAATGGCTATGACTGGGATCAGCATCTCATAAGTTTAGGCAATTTGTACTCTGAATTAGGATTTTCTCATAAGTTGTACTGGATACAGACCCCAAAAATGAAGCTAAAATTACAATGGGGAACAAAGTATCCAATCCAGATTTGATAATCCTGGAAGATGCATCTACCCAGAAGAAAGAGAGAGAATGAACAATGTTTTTTTTTTTTTGGTTATTCGATAATGAACAATGTTATTTCCAAAGAAAGTTTATTTCTTCGCAATTGGGTGTTCGAAACATTACCGGTCAATCCCTTCAATCTTGTCCTCAACTTCAGAGTATAATTGTCTCAATTTCTCAACATTATCCTCAGAAGTCTCCCAGTACCCGCGCCCGTTGGCCTCTAAGAATGTCTGAACCAACTTTCTGAAGGAATTCGGGTTCGTCTTCATGAGCTTGTTCAACATCTCCTCGTCCTGAATGAATGTAGTGTTGGCCTCCTCGTACACCCAGTTGTCGACTTGGCCTGAGGTCGCGCTCCAACCGACCGTATTAGTGAGTCGCTTTTCAATTTCTCGTACACCCTCGTACCCGGTAGACAGCATTCCCTCGTACCACTTGGGGTTCAACAACTTCGTCCGTGCATCAAGTCGCACGGTCTCGGAGAGCGTCCTCACCTGAACCAGGATGGAACCGATGTTGTTAGCAATGAAATGAACCGAAAAACTAGGCATAAACTATAAAGTCATTGCAGAAAAACGGAACAAGATGCTCTTGTTCCGTTGTTCGTTGCTATTTCCAGAACCAACTTTGTACAAAACAACATTTTAGAAACTGACGTTCAAAACAAATGAGTAATTGTTTCCATGTCTTATTCATTCTCATAAAAAAATGGTTTTGAAAAAATTTGAAATCATCTCAGTTTCTTCCCAAACAAAAGTAACCAGAAAACAAGTTCCAAAAAATCATCAACGAGACAAACTGGCCCTAAGTTTACAGAAATTTAACCACCACATAATCTGGTCATGTTTTCTGTTTAAAGATTCTATGTGAACAGAAGTGATAACTAGATCAAAGTGCTCACCTGTGCGTTAGCTGTAGTGGTATCAGCAATGTATGCACTGGGCTTCTTCCCATCTTTCCTGAGGTTCTGTACAAGGTTAGTCGGATCCGAATCAAAGTAGTGACTCACATCCGTAAGAGAAATCTCCGATGAGTCCAAGTTTTGGAATGTAGCGTCAGCTGTACTCAGAGCCATCTCGAAAACTTGGCGTTTCTCAGTCATGCCAACCCCAGGAGCATCACTGTCGAACGCAAAGGATTTCCGGCTCAAGTACATGTCTTGGAGTTGCTTCTCGTCATTCCATGAGGAATTCTCAACAGCAAGATTTATGTTAGAGGAGTAGGAGCCGGAGGCGTTGGAGAAGACTCTAGTGGCAGCTTCTCTCACCTCAATGCCAAGGGCTTGTGCTTGTTCTATTGCATGTTTTCTCACGTAGTTTTGCTCTTCTGGCTCGTCTAGCTCGGCTACCATCTTCACTGCCCTGTCGAGGAGATTCATCTGCAAAAACATTGGAAGTTCCAGGGAAAATGGTCAGAAATGGTTTTTGCTTTCTTAGCTTTTCATTCTTTTTGTTATTTTGGAAACGAAAGCAATACGAAGTTCAGAAAAATAATTAAGTACCGACACTTGTAAGAAGGTGTGACATGTTGAGTCGTCCTATTTCATTAGACCATGTGTGATTTAGGATGGATGGAGTTATGGACTCATTTCTTCTTGACTGATGCATGGTTCATTTTGTCAAGTTGGAAGGAAGTATGAACACGATATATTGGTTTCCAAATTACGAAATCCCTGGTTTTTTAGTTTCAATAAACGTTTGGCCGTATATTTTGCTGTTAGTCTACAAAATCAGATATAAGCAACACACACACACACATATATATATATATATATATATATATATATATATCTATAAAATTGACATGTTCAATGTACTCTCGGCTTGGCCTGCCTTCCATTTTTTTTTTCACAATCTTTGTCCATGTGTCTGTGTCGTGTCGTGTGTTGTGTGCATCCCACAAGTCAAAAAGATTCATCAATTTAATTTTTGGGGAAACTAACTTCCAAAATGTACTCAAAACTGTTTCAAAATCAGGTTGCTAAACAAGTTTTGTATGATTTGCTGGAAGTGAAAACAGAAAAACAACACAAAACAAAACAGGCATAAACAGCATAACCCTCACAAGTTGATAATATAAAGATGGGAAAGAATTATACCTGATTGATGAAAAGGTCTCTGAACACACCAGAGCAATTGACAACAACATCGATCCTCGGCCTTCCGAGTTCTTCGAGACTTACAGGTTCCACTCGGTTGACTCGGCCAAACGCATCAGCAACCGGAAGCACTCCTATCATCCACAAAACTTGAGCCAGTGACTCACCATAGGTCTTAATATTATCAGTTCCCCACAGCACAAGAGCAACTGTCTCAGGATACTTTCCCCCATTATCAACCTTCTGCCTCTCAAGCAACCTTTCCACCACCACCTTAGCACTCTGCATTGCTGCTGTTGTAGGAATCGATTGTGGGTCCAGCGCGTGGATATTCTTCCCAGTTGGCAACACCTTCGGGTTCCTAATCGGATCCCCACCAGGACCCGGCTCAACGTATTTCCCCTCCAGAGCCTGTTTCAAACTCCCCAGTTCGTTATCTGCCACAATGAGCTTCAAGCAATTTCCTAAGAACGCAAACAAAGTTCGAAGCTTGTCCCTATCAGCCCTATAAAACTTGGTGTTTGACAAATACTGTACCCACGGTTCATTCACGCCAAAACCAAGGATTGAGGTCAACTTATTGGCCACATCGACGACTTGACCCCTACTATTGGTTGTCCGCTCCACGAAAGCAGAAATGGATCCCCTTGATGCGTCCGTGATCTGACGGAGCAATTCGACATCTTTCAATATCCCCTTGTCACTTCCCCTGTAGATTTCCTCAATCCCTCTCCCAGCCGTCTCAGCAAGTATCGACGGGAGGGAGTAAATGTCCTCTTCGGGTCGGTCCAACGCTGCAATGTTAACCAATGTGGCCACTGCTTCCATGGCAGATGGAGGCTCGCCAATTATGTGGAGCCCACAAGGCAAAAGCCTCGATTCGATCTCCATAATCTTGGAATACACCTTCCCAACCACTAGATCGCGGTCTTTGGCCGAGATTTCCACGCCTTCTTCCGGAAGATCCACGTCCTTGTCTAGATTGCATTGTCTGGCAGTGCTGATAATGGAGCTCACTATCTGTTGCCCACGGCCAGTGTCTTTTAACGATTGGTACGATGAGATCAACTCGCTTAGCTGCTTGAGTCCCTTATAGAGACCGGCATTTTCAGCCGGAGGAGTCAAGTAGCTTATGGTATTGGCATAGCTTCTACGTTTGGCTACAGTGGCTTCTGACGGATTATTGGCAGCGTAATAGTACACATTGGGAATGTTCCCGATCAGACTATCGGGGTAACAAACATCACTCATTCCCACTTGTTTTCCCGGCATGAATTCCAAGGAACCGTGAGTTCCAAAGTGAAGAACCGCATCCGCTTTGAAAATTTTCTCCACAAACGAGTAATAAGCAGCAAATCCATGGTGTGGACTTGCTGATTTAGAGAACAGTAGGCGCATAGGATCGCCCTCGTAGCCAAACGTGGGCTGGACTCCAATGAAAACATTTCCAAACTGTTTTCCATAGACCAACAGATTCTCCCCATCAGAATTCAAATTCCCGGGGGGCTTTCCCCAGTTTTCCTCCAGTGCTGCAGCGTAGGGAGTCAGTTTCTGGTACTCCCTCACGCCCATTTTGTAAATGACATTGAGATTCGGGCTGCTGAACTGGGCTTCTTTGTCGTGGAGGATTTCTTCGATTAGTGCTTCGGAAGATTCCGGGAGACCATCAACATTGTAACCGTCTCGTTGGAGGTCCTTCAAGACGGAGAAAATGGACGCGAACACGTTGAGGTATGCTGCAGTTCCAACGTTTCCTTTGTCCGGAGGGAAACTGAAAACAGTTATTGCAAGCTTCTTTTCTGCCTGCATATTTCATGATAAACAGGATTGGTTAAGTATATTCAGACATAAATGAAGTCACAGAACGACGGGGGTCGCATAAGGTTGTAAAGAGAAGTGAGCACAACAAGTGCATGTGAATAAGGTTTTGTTCTAATTTTCTTTCATCATCTTTGTCTTTTTTTTTCCATTTTACAAGTTTTAGGAAGTATTATACAGCACGTAACAGTACAGAGAAAAATGAACAAGAAGCTGGCTGAAGCTCAAGACTTGTAGTAGGTAGTATGTTACAACTTGCAACCATCAACATCAATGAAGCAGCTCAGCTTATACAGTCCTAGGGGTTAAGAAACCAGATGGAAGCTTATAAAAGGCCTTTTAATCCTCATCGTTGATGTCTACATCCTACTTCATAATTATATTTTCTCAAGAATACAGTAAAGTTTACTGGGTAAACTGTTTACTGGGTAAACCATAGTGCTTCAACTCAAGATTATACTTATAGTCAAATCTTCTCCTCCACTTCTCTAAGAAATGGGTCCAACATACTCGCATGATTAACACATTGACCATGGACAAAGTTTCTCACAATCTGTTTGGAAGTTGTGAAATGGAAAAACAAGGGAGGGAAAGTGGGAGAGAAATCATATGGAAATGTTTTTTCATTCGTTTCTTGATAATACGAAAGCGAAAGGAAAGTACAAAAGAAATTAGAAAAGAAAAGAAAGGAAAGTAACACAAAAAAGAAGTGTCACTTTCCACTTCTATTTCTTTGATATTTCTTCCTTTTCTCTTTCCAACCTAGGAATCAAACAAGCAGGAGAGAGAATTTTTATTTTGTCCAAACAAAACCTTAGCTTTTAATTTCTGGATCCACGTCATAGAGGGATGAGAAGATTAAGGGGTGAAGATGCAAAAGTCAGGCCAATGGACATGAAAATTTTTGGATAAACTTGCACAAAGCCATTAAGGAATGAAGATATGTTCATATAACAATTTGAGGATATAGCACAAAAGTCACATACCTTTGATTTCCTTTTCAGTTCAGCCCATCTGATTGCCCTGGTGCAGAGTTGCTCAACCCTTTTATGAAGAGCGTGTGATTTCCCTGCAATAAATTGGGTTCCAAAGATTAGCTCATGATCTGACGGTCAAAAAACACAAGTGAGATTTGTTGTTTCACGATCAGTTTCTCAACACGCTATTTTCGCAATAAAACAGTCGTTTTTGTATCGCATTTATTCATCTTTTTATAATGGTTTACGAGAATTTGAAAACTCCGTTCTGGTGGATTATTAGAGATAAGTTCATCTTGAACACGTTTCAAAAACCAGCAAGCAAATGAGTTTTTTAAGATGTATTCGAAGAACTGATTCTGAAAACTCTAACCAAGCAAAAAGGACAGTTCAAATTAATCTCAAATTGATATGAAAACATAATCAACTGGTATTAGTAACTGAAATGGAAAGAAATAAAGGGCCTAAATAAAGAATAAGAACAGAATTTCGCTTGCCTGTTCTGGGATCCCTCCCGGCGAAAACAATGGGCTCCATGCCACCATCAAGCTCAGGGAGAGCAACTTGTAAAGCCACCTGAATTGGGTGCAACCCCAAAGTGCTATTCAACCACTCCTCCGTGGTCTGAAACACCAAAGGCAATGCAACAATGTAAGGCACATCAAGCTTCATCAACGCCTCGATAGCCTTCGGATGGTCCTGCCTAGCCGGCCCCCCAACAAGCGCAAAACCAGTAAGCGAAATCACTGAGTTCACAAACGGCTTTTTGGTGATCGGGTTGATGAAAAACTTCTCAACAGGCCCGGAAAAATCAAGCCCACCAGCAAAAATTGGTATGACTTTTGCCCCCTTTGCCTCCAATTCCATAATCACAGCCACATAGTGACTCTCATCCCCAGTGACAATATGACTCCTTTGTAGAATCAATCCAATTATAGGTGCATTTGGACCCTTTAGCTTCTCATTGGCATCCCTTCTGGTCCCATACCAATTCAAGTACTCCTTCACATCATCATACATACAAGGGGCCAAAGGGTGCCAAATCCCAGTATCCAAGTACAGAACCGGGTCCGAATACTCGATTTTCATCCCTTTCAAAGCAGGAACATAGGACCCAGAAACCATTTTCAAGAAATTCACCAAATTATCAGGTGACCCACCAAGCCAAAACTGCAGACTAAGAATATAAAGCCTAGCATCTTGAGCCTTGTCGCTTGGCAAGTACTTCAAGACCTTAGGCAATGTCCTAACAAGCTTCAACATACTATCAGCAAACCCTGCTGATTGCTTCTTCCTCTTGAATAATTGGAAAAAGGGACTCTTTGACTGCCCCAATTGGGCCATACTAAATGAGCCCAATTTGTTGAGTCTCATCACCTCAGGCATTGAAGGGAACACAAGGACCGCATCAAGCCTGTCCCTTTCTTTCTCGACTGCAGTTTTTATCTTTAAAGCAAGCTCCTCAACAAAGATCAACGAGCCTATGAATATATTAGCATCCTCAAGGTCTTTACAGAAAGTCTTGTATGTATTCACATCCCTAAGCTCTTCAACCAAGTAACCCACAACCTCAAAAGAGGCAAATTTGCCATTCTTGTTGAGGGTTCGGACAGCGGCGGATAGGGAAGACTGGTATTGGGCTTCTAGGACTACGTAGACCACCTTGACTGTGGGGAGATTGTGAATGTTTTCGGGCACGATTCGACGGACTTCTTGGGTTGTTTGGGTGAAGAGGCCATTGCCAACTGCAGCACATTTCATCAGCCTCAGGGGTGATTTGGGGGTGTTTTGGTTGGTCTTTTTGGGGAGGAAAGAGTGGAGAAAGTAATGCTTTTGGGAAATTGAGCATAGTTGGTCTACTTTTGAGGTGGGTAATGTGAATGGTGAAGAAACAAGAGAAGCCATTGTGCAGGCTTTGTAATTCAAGAAAGAAAATCACTCCCTGTTTCTTGATTACAGAGAGAGAGAGAGAGAGAGAGAGAGAAAACTATGTGAATTTGTACCTTTCTCTCTGTACTGCTTGTGATTTAGTGTTGTTTCTTCTTTCTTCTTCCTCCTCTTATTTTTGGAGAAGTGAGAGGTTGTGACTTGTGAGTTTATATTTTTGAGTGGAGAGTAGTAATGAAGGTATTTGAGAATTGAAAAACTAGTTTGGTTTCAGTTAGTGGTGTGATTCGAGGACACGTGGTACCTGGTTTTGACCACAGTGCAAGGTTTCATTTATGAGGTTGGCCTTTGTCTGAGGATTTCAGGAGAGAGAGAGAGTAGGGGGAACTGGGATTGCACTGATCTATTGGGTATTTGATGATGAAGTTTCTTGACTTCCCATTGGTTGGTTTGGATTCCCAAAAGAAGGCACGAAGGATGAGAGGAGCATGGATGATATGAAAGAGAGAGAGGGTTATGGAAGAGGGAGAGGGAGGGTGACAGATTTTTTTTTGGTTAGACAAGAGTATCGATCCGTGTTAACTTATATGCATCTCAAGTAATTTCTTCTTCCATCCGGTTAAAGGCAAACTCATCCACATTGAAATTAAGAAATTCACAATAAATTACTTTCTTCGCATCTGATCGCAAATATCGAGGGGCAAACCCATCCACAAAATGAATAACGCCAGAGTGACAGATTTTTGAGTCAGGGCAATCAGGACTTTTTTGCTTCGACAAATTCTTATTTCGACTCCCTCCCTCATTTTTTTTCATTACTCTCGTTGTCTTTTTTATGTGTTTTGTCTATATTTTTTAATGTGAATTTTAAAAAAAATATGCAATATGAATCTTATTTGATAAATTTTGATTAGTTCTATAATATAAAATTTTCAAAATTATGAAAAATATAAATAATTCAAAAATGAAAATTGAAAATGAAACGAATGGAGTATTTTTTAAGCTTTGTGTCTCTTAGCGAAATGGAATTGATATTTCATTATGTGGCCCCAAATGGATCCAAGTATCTTGGTCCTATGCCACCAAGTGATGTACTAGCCTTCGGTGCGTGACATCTTCCACTGTGTACGCATTCCATTTGAGGAAGAAAAAAAAAAACACGAGATTGTCTTGTTTTTAGCTGTGCTGGTTGTTTACGGTATCAACCAATCTCAGTCGTCTATTTACATAATTAATAGCTGAGATTCGTTTTCAATTATGATCGGTCTCAATTAACTCTTCCCCAAAAAGTTTCACTAAAATCCGAACCTTTCAGAATACTTTTGGATGGTAGTGATTGAGTGCTAAAAACACTTGTTTACAGCACAGCTGGAAACAAGTTTTTCTCTATGACATTACTACTATTTTAGTTAGGATGGTGGGTTTTTTTTTTTTTTTTCTTTTTCCAGACGGTAAGATGCTATGGGTTAGTTGTTACTGTGGTAGTTAGTTAGTTACAACGGATGTCGGCACCTCCTAGCAATGGAAACTAGGTTTTGTCCCTTCGAAGACATTCAATAAAATTGGAACGATACATAGAAGATTAGTATGGCCTTTGTGCAAGGATGACATGCGCAAAATCGAGTGATGGTGTTCGGGAGACTTTTGTTTTGGCTTTTGGCATTTTACTTTGTATTTACTCAAAGTAGAGGTATAGAATTTTTCATAAGTCCACTATATCACTTTCTAAACCCATCTAGTCCACTTCTAAGTTTCATAACCCACTAAGTCCACTAAAATTTTAATGACAAAAATACCCCACCTAAGAAACAAGGGCCTTGTTTGGCTAACATGAAAATATATATTTTTCATTTTTTTTTCGTTTTTGTTGCAATCAAGCCGCCGCCGCCGCCGCCACCACCACTGCCGCCGCTGCCCCATCGCTGCCACCGCGGCCGCCGCCGTCACCACCACCATCACGCCACATATAACGTTATATGTGTAACAAAAAACGTATTTTTTCATTTTTCTTGATTTTTTTTATTGAACCTGCTACACTTAACATTTAACGTTATATATGTGACAAATTTCTCTTTTTGTTTTTTCCTATTTTTCTTGTATTGATTTTTTAACGTTCTATAAGTGATAAAAATTTCCTAACATACAAAATTATATGTGTGGCAAAAATTTTCTAACATGCAACATTTCTTTTTGGTTTTCCTTCTTTTTAGTCTTTAACGTTATATGCTGGTCCATAGAAAACATATAACATTATATGTGAGTTTTTGAATATCTAAATATCGCAAAAAAAAAAAAAAGGTTACTCGGTACAAAAGGTCATATATAACGTTATATGTTCTTTTATTAAATAACATAAAATATTTCTAATCTAGAATGTTATATATAACAATATAACGTTATATATTATTACATCTCTCTCTAACTAAGAATGTTTTTAAAAAATGACATTAAATAACAACAAAAACACACATATAACCTTATATATTTTTTCAAAAAACACAACTTGTTCCAACCTTATATGTCTAGCTAGCTCTAGAAAAAACACACATATAACCTTATATATTTATTCAAAAAACTCCAAATATATCAGAAGCAAGCCGGAGAGGCCGCTGCGCGGACTAAATCAATAAGTGATTGATGAAAAGCACAAATATAACCTTATATATTTATTCAAAAAACTTCAAATCTCTAACCCTAGGAAAAACACACATATAATCTTATATATTTATTCAAAAACCTCCAAATCTGACGATAATCGGACACGGGACAAACAAAAGACTGGATCAACCGTCTTCATGAGCCTCAAGATTTTAAATACCACCACTAAGCTCACCATCATTTCAAATACCACCAGTAGAACAACACCACAAATCAAAATGGGAAGAAGACAGCAAACTACATAAAAGAGTTCACAGATCTACACCTGTACAAGTCAAACACAAACTCATTTTGTTTGAAAAAGAAAGAACACAAAATTGCATCTAATTAAACGCCACTGATAGATCCGGACGAAGAGCTCCAATCTGGTGCACGTGAGCCCAGCGACGTCCGACGGCCACCAATGGTCGGCGAGGATTCTCTACACTTACGATATCGCCGCCGATGGGTTCAGTGTAGTGCTTTCCGAAGACGAGATCTAGACTGTGAAGAAGTTACCAGGTTTTTGTCGGCTTACGGTGACAGGCAAGTGACGGTGGACACCACCCACACGTTCGAGTTCCTATCGCTTAATCCGGTCACCGGAGTCCGGCCGGCGTCGGATTACGGGGAGGACATGATTGTCGGCATGCTAGACAGCGGTGTGTGGCCGGAGAGCAAGAGCTACCACAATGAGAGAGAGGGAGAGGAGGCTGCTCCAAATTTGTTTTGGTCTAGGGTTCTCTCTATATAATCATAGCTTATATAGGAGGATATTTTCGTCTTGGTTTAATTTCTTTTTTAAAAAAAGTGGATTTAAGGCCTTACTAAACTATATTAGTGGACTAGAGGGGTTATAAACATTAGAAGTGGACTAACTAGGTTACAAGTTCTCTATAGTGGACCCTAGACCAATTTTTTAAAATAAATTCTCACACTTGGATATATCTTAAAATTAGTCTTAATAACAAATTAAGATGATTAACATATTATAGACTCCAAGTTTTGTTAAATTATCTTAAAATTCAAGCATTTTTTAAGTGAAAGAAAAAAATACAAAAAAAAAATGTATCGGCCGAGATTCTGGTACAGGCTGGTATTTGGGGCGGTAAGGAACACCTATTTATGTATACCGTTTTATGTTTGGTATGATACATACCGACCAGTATGGACATATACGAAACGGAATTGACAATATTGATCCAAACAACCTCTAGATCCATGACAGTTTTGGCAAGGCTTAAAATTCTTCATAACGTCATAAAATAAATGTTGAACTATGATGTTGTGTTACCAATTTACCATAATACCTATTGAACTGAAACAGAGAGGGGGGAAAAAGAATTGAAACAGAGAGCAGAATGCATTAAAATGGAATTTGGAAACTTTTGTTTTTCGTCAGAAACTGAGGCAGAATTTTGTGACTTAAACTTTAACTTAAATCTCTTGTCAAAAAAAAAAAAAAGAACTTAGATCTAAAATTTTTGTCCTTATTTGAATTTTTTTGCATTTGTTAGTTTTGCGCCAAACTTTTATGAGTTATTGATTCATATCAACAAGAGGAATCGGAAAAGTAAAAATTTTTTTACTTTTACCCCAGTATTTTGAGAATTAACCATTTTTTTATCATAAAAAATCACTTTTAAGTTAAGTTCATAAAAATGCAGCATAATTGTTTTTCAAAACAATTGACAACTTTATTCCAAATTGTAGGAGCTAGATTTCTACGCAATTGACAAATGCCCTCAAAATGATTCGGCTAAAAATGAGATTCAGTTGGTTCAAATCGGGCCATTAGACTGTTTTAGCCAACCATATACTCGAAAGATATCGATCTATCCTTTCCAGTCCTATCTGCTCCGTTTTCCCGTTCTTTCCGAGTCCACATCAATTATTGAAACCGTTCACTTATTTAAGTCTCGTCGAGAACATTATCTCCACCAAAACAAAATTATATTGATCCGCTATTGTTTGATGTATTTTCAAAACACATTTATGATTTATCTTTCGTGAAAAAAAAAATTATTGCAACGCTAGACAAAAGCTCTCAAGATAAATATATTTTGAAAATATATCACGCGATATCTTATCTGATATACGTTATTTTTGAAATTCTCCACAAGATCTGAGAAGTTAACTACCCATGTAAGTGGATCTAGGACGGACCCAAAATGGATCTGACCAAAGGGAGCGGAGAGATCTATTTCCAAAAAGGTATTTTTCACCCACTGTGGTGGCTGGCTGCATTCCCTATACCCACAAAAATTAGCGCTTCAGTGGATAAGTTCACAATGCACATACACAACCCAACAGTAAAAAATAGTCACCTCCTTGTTTTATTTTTTAGAACTCAAGAATTCAGGTCAGCTTACACGCAATTCGACCAATCATGAAGGATCCCAAGCCCACTTGCGGGGATTGCAAATAGTCACCTTTTTGTTAGGATTGCTTTGATGAAAAATCTTGCTGCTTTATTGCCTCCACACACAAACAAAATTGGTAATCACTAATTCACTATCCTAGTGAGAACACCAGGGCTGTGATTAGGGGGGTGTACAGGTCGGGCGGGTCGGGTTTGAACCCGAACCTGACCTAACCATGTCGGATAGAACATTTTAGGACCCGCAAACCGAACCAAACAGGGGTAAGAACCATCCGCGAGCCCGATTTTTTGGGTTGGGTCTGGTTTGATCTTCGGGTTGGTCGGGTTGGGCCCGACCCCATGGGTAATGAACACACCAACCCAAAACCCGAACCGAAACTCTTTTTTTTTTTTTTTTTTTTACAGAACCCAACCCGTACTCAACCGAAGCACCTGTTCAAAGCTGCTCGAGACCCTTCGGGTCGGGTAGTCGGGGATTTTGCACAGGCCGAGCTGTGATATCACAACAATGCTTTTATTATATCCGAGAGGAGAAAATGCAGAAATGAAACTCAATTGCCTCTGAAGATGTAAGGCACACATACGGGGAGAGAGAGAGAGAGAGAGAGAGAGAGAGAGAGAGAGAGAGGTTACTTACCGAAGTAGGCACCGAGTGTCAAGGTAATACGATTGAGCACGTACGTTCACACGTTGTCATCGGCCTTCCACCATGCATCTTAGTATATTGAACTTGAGAACTAATCAAAAAGTTAAATTACACGTAAGTTCAGAAATTTCAAAACCCAAAGAGGCCAAAATTGTTGTCATTACAATTTCATAACTCTCACTCTCAGAAGTAAAACTGATAAGATACTTGTGTGAAAATTAATATTTTCCCACATATATGCAACAAAAATCCAATGGTTACAACTTACACTGCCTCAGAACTTCTTAAACTCACTAATCACCTCAGAAACACAAGACATCGGATATGAATGATTTGATTTTGAAGTAGCTACTGACTCATTGCTGCCATCTCCGGGACAAAATCCTTGTAAGACTGGCTTCATTCGGATAAGGCTGGCTTCATATCAAAATTTGATGAAGTTCTTTCAATATTTGTCTTCTTAATGCAACACAGATCTGCAGCACAATTTCACTTGTATTTTCATGTGGTGTAGCTATGATGTGTCACAAAGCATCACATAGTAATCAATCAGTCGTGACTTTTCAAAATTCAAGTCAACATGAAATTTTACCCAAACAATTATAAACAAAATTATTCGTTAAAAGAAGTTTCTATGAACTTGGTAGGATGGCGTCTAAGTTCTACCAAAACCAAACTACTACTATCGTCATTCACATATTGGATTCAACCGAACAATAATGAGTAGACATCACATCACACAGCATGCCGGCCTTGGTATGATAGAAATGCATCTTTGTGTATAAAACCATTTATACTCCAAACAACTTCAACATGCAAAAAAAAAATAGACCAAGTACAAAATATCTCCAAATCTATGAATCTCCAGGATTTCTTTTCGAATTCCAGAGCTCCCATTTTGGGACACAACCGCATCTGGTACATTTGCAAGAGCCTCGACACAAACATGACTTGCTACCCTGCTAGGACACAGTGTTCATATAAAATGTGCACATCCAGCTTGGCCGGTCTAGGAAAAGGAAGAGGCCTCCTCAACAAAGGCAGGGCAGCACAGCCCACAACCATATCACTGATGAGTGTGCAAGAATTGGTCCACCAGGCTTGTAGAGAGACACAAGTTGAAAAGACGAATCCAATAACACGGTTAAAAGAGTTTCCATGACGGACTCTTCTTTTGCTGTGGGGTCCGCTAGAATGTAATTCTTGTGGAGTACGCATGTCAAAGAGAGAGGAATGCTGCTCAGCTTGACCTTCGGACGTAGGACAACAAGGGAGGTTTAGGTTTTTTGTATTGAATGGAAGAATCAGGGTTGGGGCTTGACAAAATAGGAGAAACAGGGCCAAAATAGGGCTGTTCCTGTCCTGGTGTTGTGAACAGTATGCATGAACAGTCATCAGGGCTGTTTTATGCAGAAAAATACAAAGAAAGAAAAAAGAGAAGAAGAAGACAGCTCTAGAAATCATCTTGGAGGGTTTAGGCATCACACCTAGGGTTTGATTGCATCTCACAATCCATAACAGAGGCTTCAAAAAGCTCTAAAATCCTGATAAAATTCAACTCCATCACATTGCTTATACAGACTTGTAGACTTCCTAAACCAGCTACAACTATGAAAAAGCAAAATACTAATTACTTTGATTTGCAATACCTATGACACTAAAAAAACACTCTTAATTATAAACCAGATAAATAACTTGACCCATAAAATAACCCATGGGCGACCAACCAGATAAATAACTTGACCCATAAAATAACCCATGGGCAACCCCTACGGCCCATGATTAGAAAACTCAAATTGCCAAAATATCCCAATCTCCAAATGCCCTCCGACATTCTTCAATACTAACATAAATAAGACTTCACCATGACTATATATTCGACTATCAATGCTTTCTTCAAATTCCATCTTGAGATCATACAAATATTCATATACTGCCACTTCCTTAAATTTACTTATTCTTGAGCCTCTCACAGCCTCCATCAGCCCTCTTCTCTTTATACACCGGCTCCTTTTCAACTTCCCCCCATCTTCATCAGAAACTACTACTGTCCATCATCATTCAGAGAAACCATTGGGTTTTGCACTATATAGAAAAATTCAAAGGTAAATTAAAGGGTGCAAAAACTGGTACCAGACTACCAGTGCACTATCTGAATTAAGTATAAGAGTTATCATGATAAATAAGTGTGGTCAAAACTACTGAACTTTGGAATCATGAAACAACCCAAACTTCTGCTTTGTTTGGATTGGGATTTGAAAAGTGTATTTGAAAAATAGTAGGGGTAATGAGTGGAGAGAGATAGAGAGAAAAAGGTGGAAAGTAGGGGCAATCTAGGGGGAATTTTTTGAAAAATTCTTTTTGAATCGCGAAGGGAACAAGGCATTCATAAATGAAATGCGAAGAAAATCGGAAGAGCAATGTCATACATGCTTTCAAAAGAAATGCTTATATGCAGAATCTCGACTTATTACAATTCACACACAAGCTAACAATACTGCACAACAGCATATGCAATATACTGTCATTCAAAAAAACAGTATTTACAATATATGAAGAATTCCAGAAAGAAAGAAGCATTGTCAAGCTAAACATCATCAGGCATCAAATTTTACCCCACTGAAAAATTACATCGGCACGTAGAGATAAGAAAGTGAGGGGAGGTAGGAAGAAACCTAAAGCTGCATCTCCAGCATATAGCTAACAACAAGAATTGAGCTGCCGCAACTAAGAGTAGAATACAAGGGATCTTATTACCCCTCCAAACAACATGGAGTATTGGAGTTTTGAAATTGCTGGCTGAAAACAGTGTAGATTTGGTGGGTATTTGGAAATCAAAGTTGGCCGGTTCAACTTTCACAAAGTATGTCAACTTCAAGGCATCTCTCCTACTACACCAACCTTTGGGGACTACGAGACTAGTGGGATTTTGCTTGCATCATCATTATGTGGAGTGATTCAGTTCTTGATATTCACATCCTTAGAATGAGTATTTATCACAAGTTCTTGGCATCTTTCAGTTCATCGGGGTTGAAGTTTTTGGCTGATAATCTTTCTTAACTCACACCGTTATTTGAATTCACTTTAGAGAGAGTAGGTGAGAAGGGAAATAAAAGATCCTCAGTCAAGGCCTAAGCCACACAGAGTGCGAGCGGTGCACATGCGGAAGCCGGAAAGCGGGGGCGGGAGCGCAAAAGGGTCCATTTTTTTAAAGGATTGAAATCGAGTGCGTCTAGAGATCGTCAATATTTAATCTATCTATCTATATCTATCTATCTATAGTCCTAATAAAAGACTGAGATGTTTGTCTACATTTCTATTCCTAAAATACCCTCCCTACTTTTCCCCCCAAAATACTCCCGCAACCCCTACCTACCCCGAAACGACGTTTCCTTACCACCACCTCAAACAACACATCCAGTTAACAAACAAACAGCTCCCCAAGTATTTCTCACCAAGCGCTTTGATAGACGCTCCCTGCAACTTCCTCTGACTCCCTTCCATCTTCTTCTCCAACCTTCAAATTGATGTCCAACTTTGTTCATACGTGTCCTTTAATTTGGTTTGGCTTATTTATTTATTTTTTATCCACGGTTGGAGTATATAACTTTTTTTGGCTGGTAATTTGGACCATAATTAATCACCAGCAATTTGTACAACTATATATGCATATATAACGCGCGAGCGAGCGAGCGAGAGAGAGAGAGAGAGAGAGAGAGAGAGAGAGAGAGAGAGTTAGAAGCTATGGACATATTGTAGCCTGATTGATAGCTTGTCAGAGTTCGAGGTTGCTTTTTACTTTTCCTCCTAGGCTTTGACGCTCTATGTCAACATAGGTTTGCTTTTTGTACCACCATGGACAGTCGTAGCCAATTGCATAAGCGCGTGTAACAGCTTCAAAGGTGAATCCGTTTACCTGTAAAAGGAATCCATGAATTCTATTTAATGAGTTTGCGAATTCATCACGAATCCGCACTCAGTTTGTCAATCCGCACTTCAGCTCGCGGTGCGCATACCTAGGGGTGCAAATTATGTGACTATTATGGTCAAGGTACGGATCTACAATGAAAGAAATCAACTCAAATTTGTTCTAAAATCCTATATCAACAATATTTCTACCCATATCTGTAATCAGCACCCATCGCCAATATATAACAATTGATGATAAACTGCAATTACTCTCAAGCACTCCTCTAGGGTCTCCCAAACCTACACTCCTCCATGAGCCCTCGCTCCCCTGCTCCCAACCCCATCCCGCTTTGTACAACTAAGAATAGAACAATCAAAGTTGGATGCTTATATCAGGTAAGCCTTGTCAGACTAATTGCTTTGCCCTGCTTTTCGTGGTCTTAAGTTTCGAGCAAGTAGTAGGATTATATGCAAGTCAAACACTTTTATCTGGGTATTAGCTGGCTGGCCAACCACCAGTACCAGCAATGTACACAGATAGAACGACACATAAAAAGTAGGGCTGCTCAAAAAATCCGGTGAACCGTGAAACCGGTCCGGACCGAACCGATCCGTACTAGGGCTGCTCAAAAAATCCGGTGAACCGTGAAACCGGTCCGGACCGAACCGATCCGTACCTTTTGGATTTTGTCCGTAGATTAATGGTCCGGACACGGATTGAAAAATTAGAAAACCGTGACTCGCGGTTCGGTCCACGGATTTTCATTACGAAACTGTGGATTAACCGAACCGGACCGTGAGACATTTATTTTATATAAATAATATATACGTGTGTATTTATATAATAAATTGTTAGTAATGTTCACACTTTTTTCCACCAATTTTAGTATTTTATCTTAATAATGGGATATAATGTAGATGTACATAAAATATAGGAAGTAAATCGTAGTTTTTTCATAAAAATTACGGGTAACCTTAGTTGAGTTTCAGTAGTTTATTTCTTTTCCAATTCTTTATGTTATGTAATGTACTATAATGATACAATCCTACTAGTGTTTTAGAATATTTTGAATTTGATTTCTGAAGTAAGCCTTTGGTAATTTATATAACAAATATTTTCTGGTGGTGTTAAACTTAATTCTAAAAGTAACATTCTTCCCTTTTATTGTGGAATATATGCTTGAGCTTTACTTTTGCTAAAATCCGTGGTCAAAACCGTAACCGATCCGCGAGTTACGGATCGGATTGGAACCGTACCATAAGACTTTTGATCCGGACACAGATTTCATTTTGTAAAAACCGTGATTAGCGGTTCAGTCCTCGGATTCCTAGAAATCCGAACCGAACCGGACCGCGAGCAGCCCTAATAAAAAGTGTGAATCTTACAGTGAGAGAAGGCAGCAACTGCCAAAAGCAATGCAGTATCAAAAAGAGCTCCACGGGCATTCAAACAGTGAGTATCCTGCATGAACAAAATAAATGCTGTCATTATCCATGATAGAAACAAATGAGAAGTGAAATCCAAGTTTTCTTAACAATTCGACATCACAAGATACATGGAAAAGAAAAAGGTCATTCACAGTCTCGTTGAATGCCATCTATCAATGGATAACCCAATTCATATTTTAAACTCAAGATAAAAAGTAAAGTATTGAAAAGCTAGACGATTGTAGCCTACTTAATTTATATAGATGGGACAGAGATTTCAAGCCTCAAGAAAACATTACCAGGTAGGCCATCCAAGCAGCTTTACCACTGACCATCAAGTTAATCATGCCAGAACTATAACCACCCATACAATCATCAGTAAAAGAATTTACATCAACAATCAACAAAGCAGTGTCAAATCACTAAAAGTCGCAAATCATTGGTTTTTAACTATATCATTGCACTGAAAAATAAGGGATCAAACTTCCTTTAGAATAAAATGTTCATAGTACATGAGATCCACAAAAGGCATATGCAATAAAAATAGCGAAACTACAACATTAAAATTAGCATCTCTGGTGTTTTAGAAATTCAGAACAGAACAAGCACCCAACTCTAAGCAAGAAAACTTCTTTTTTCCCCTTTTTTCTTTTGTCTTCCACAGGAGGCAAGGGAGGTAAACGAACGAATAATATAAAACAAAGCATACTGACATGTCTTAAGATAATGTCAGATAACTGCTTTGATAAAACCTTAGTTGAACGAAGCAGGAGCGGGGGAATGGAGGTACCCAAAAGCTCCTAAGGTTGGGAGCGCCTATGAATGTTTTATTTTATATATTTTTTAAATAATACCATATTTTTTTATTTATAGTATACAGAAAAATATATATTTTCACGCACAATTATTAGAAGTAGAAGAGGGTAAGCCTATATTTTTTGGCCCATTAGTAGAGGAGATGCCTTTATAACCCCACTAGCAAAGCGTTGGACAAGTGGGCTATATAGTAAGAATGCTGGCCCAAGCCCACACATGGCCCAAAGCAAAATATAGAGTATAACCCTAAAATTATCACGTCAGACGAAACAGATTTGAGCAGCAGCTGCTGCGATGCCTCATCGTCTTCAACTCTGACGCTCTCTCTCTCTCTCTCTCTCTCTCTCTCTCTCTCTCTCTCTCTCTCTCTCTCTCTCTCTCCCATAGGAGCGCGATCCCATCTCAATGGGAACACGCTCCCATCACTGATTCACTGACAATCGTTGAGGAGCACCTTCCAAGTAGGCGATTCCTGCAACTAAGGATATAACTGGTGCTGCCTGAGCCGGCCTGCCAAGCCTAACATAACAATTGGAGAACAAATTGGAGGCATGTGGAAATCGATAGCTGTAAACAACAAAATATCACACGTTGGCACTCAATGTACACATACGAATCATGGTAGAAAATTATCAAAAAATATATGCAGATGATAGTGGTAAACCTATACAGCCTTCATCTGAGGAAATGATTTCCATCTTAATAGCAGCCAACATGTTCTGCACACAAACAAAGGACATAAAGAGCCTGACTAGTTAACACAAAGAGCGAACCATTCATACTTTATACAGTAGATAACAAACCAGAACTCCACGAAACAACTTACCTCGACTTAAGAAAACACAATTAATCATTTTGGGTGTGTACGAATGTGCATGTGTTTCTTCATATATGTATGATAAAGCATACGACAGGCAAAAAGAACTTACAGTGCAGCCTATCTTGGCCTCTGCATACAAATAAAACCTAACCTTGACTTAAGAAAACACAATTCATCATTTTGTGTGTGTACGAATGTGCATGTGTTTCTTCACATATGTATGCTAGAGCATGTGACGGGCAAAAAGAACTTACAGTGCAGCCTATCTTGGCCTCTGCATACAAATAAAAATAAAGTCAATAAGCTGAAAATAATAGAATAAAATGGCCTCTTCAATCCACTAGCTCCATAAAGTACCATACATGCTTTTATGTGTGTGTGTGTGTGTGTCCGCTTCAGTCTGTGTTTTTCGGATAGCTGTGTGTGTGCGTATAGAATTCAGCAGCACTAATGCCCTAAAAAAAATTCAATCAGCAGAAAACACAGATACTCGGAGGGTAAGTAAAACTCCAAGGGATAGATTCGATAACATGGTCAACCGACTCAACCATTTGCAATTTCGGTAGGACAATAAAAAAAAAAAAAAGACAAGCACACTAAACAATAAAATAGACTACATTTACTATAGAACATTGGCCTTATCATGCAAGTTAACCCTGGACAAATATCTTTGTTTCTAAACTGGATTGACAAAAAGACAGGTAAGTACCTTCTCATGTGCCATTCTCTTGTTTGGATCTTCAACGTAAATCTTGCATGATAGTGTCCCATACAAAACACATCTTCTCTTGCAAGTCACCAGGTAGAACACATTTGATGTCTCCAGTTGGTACAAAAGGCCTTCAAGCAAAGGAGCAGACATCATACAAGGATGGAGCCAAAATTGGGCAGATGGGGAGGTGGTCTCAAAGTATATGTATATGTATATCACATCCATTCTCTAACTACCAAATTGAACACAGTGGAATCGCGGATCATTTCCGCAGGTCTGTTAGCTTAACTTTCAGTTCAGAGTAGGGGAATAACAAAAGATAAGCAACAGATGCGCAAAGACACCAAAAAGAAACCAATTTATGAAATGATCTATAAATCATTCTTAATGCAAAGAATATCAAACAAGTCAAGAAATTGATCAAGGATTGGGTTGGGTTGCACTCCATCAACTCCTAACTAAACAAACTAGAAAGGAAAATACTAAATTTAAACAAAGGACTCTCGACCCCGTCAAAATATTTTCGGTTCCTCTCTCTCCAAATTAGCCACATCAAGCACATCGGGATCAAAAATTCATAACTTCCAGCTTCTTCTACCCACTCTAGGCCCATACAATTCTTGAATATGGTCCATCACCATTGCAACCAAACCCAAGACATACCCCACCAAACAAGAGCTACAGCCCAAAGATCATTGGCAACTGGACAAGGAATCAACAAATGCATCATTAATTCTCCATCTCTGAAGCACATGCAACGCTGATTCACAATAACCTTCCTAAGCTATTTAAGATCATCTATAGTGAGAAATGAGAATCTTATCCTTAGTTGCACACCAGAGGATGAAAAAAATTGGTCGAAGAAGTATTTCATTTTCGAACCAAGCAATAAACAAGAAAAGAGGGTAAAGAAATCAACAACAAAATCGGCAAACAATCAAGTAATATATACAGATTTTGTGAATTAAATGCGATACAGAAATGTCAAATTCTGGGTTAACAAAGACAGAGGAAGACAAATTGGCTAATTTTCAGTGAACATATTCTAGATCTAAGGCTCTAAGCGAAACAAATTTGAGAATGACAAGTAATTTCTATAGGTAAAAACAACTTAAAAAACAAAACATATGAATATCATACCATTATTCTATTTCTAGAATGAGATGAATCTGATGATTCTTTCAGACTTATTAATGTTACAAAAGATTGTAGGTTAGTATGTGTTACAAATTCTCCAGAGGTGGACATAATGGTCCGCAACATGCTTGTTTACATTCCATCTACTGACTCACAACTAACTCTTAACACAAAATGGTACACTGAGTACCTGTATCAATGGGATGACGAAATACCAATTGGGTCATCACAAATTGACAGCAGCATTGAATTTTACAACAATTGTCCTGATGGTAACAGGCCGCCGGACACTTCATAACAGAAACTGTTTGCAATTGCAAAGAGCGCTCCACACCACCTCTATCTGAGTGATACATTTTCCGTTTTCTGTGTTCTCCAGTGACTCCGTAAAAGGACCTTGGTATTATGATAAAGAAGCGCATCTAAATTGTATCCCTCATAATTCATTTTCTTGAGAAGATCCATAGCATTGTATGGTTTTCCCTGAGTAAGCAGACACTGTAGCAGTTCATTGCAACAACACCTTTTCAACATAAAACCTTTCTCCATAGTATAACAGAAAACGTTGATCGCCTGGTCTAAATTATGCTCTATGCAAAGACTTCGGATCAACGTCACACAACTTGGAGCAGACACATTGATCCCCCGCTCCACAAGAATTGAAAACACCTTTAAGGCTTCATCCGATTTTCCAGCCTGGCACAACCCAATGAGCAAAATGGTATAAGGTGCTGAATCAAAATCAACAAACTTGGATTCCCATTCAAGTAATCCTCTAACTGCTTTATCCAGTTCTCCTCTCTCAAAATACTCCTCTGCTGCTTTAATTGCTTCCTCTTCGCGCCCTGGAAGGCTCATCAAATACTTCATCCAAATACTACAGGCTACAGAGACTTTCTTCCTACGACAAGACCAAGTCATAAGCGACTTGTAAACTGATGAGCTAGGTGTACAACCTTTCTTCATCATTTGTTCAAAAACCACAAAAGCATCCTCCTCCCTGTCAACTCTTTGAAGCCCATCAATGAGAGTGGCATATGTAACTGAATCAGGGAGATGGCCCTTGAGTTGGAGCTCCTTGAACAGCTTAAAAGCACCATTAATATTTCCTGCTTTGCTGAAACAATTGATCAGAATGTTGTACGTCGAGATATTTGGAAGGACCCCACTATCAGCAAGCTGCTTTAGAAGCTTATACGCTTTAAGAAGTGCTCCTGAGTCACACAATCTCTCAACCATTGTTTGGAGGCTTGCACTATCAAAAACCCGATTTTGGCCTTGAGAAAGGCGAAGGAACAATGACGGGTTTCTCCCAACCTCCATTTTGTAAA
The DNA here is from genome assembly GCA_019656295.1 of Rhododendron mucronatum var. ripense. Lineage (NCBI taxonomy): Eukaryota > Viridiplantae > Streptophyta > Magnoliopsida > Ericales > Ericaceae > Rhododendron > Rhododendron mucronatum. The sequence goes on from BPLT01000111.1 coordinate 1,782,381, forward strand.
ACAAAAGGTGAGCTTCCTCAAGCTCACCAACCTTACAGAGCCCATCAATAAGAGCATTGAAGGTCACAACAGAAGGGAGGCATCCAACCTTCTCCATCTCATTGAATATTTCTCTTGCCTCCCCAACCAGACCATTCTTACACATACCACAAATAAGAATTGTGTGGGTGAAAGTATCCGGGAAACAGTCATGCTTTGAAATTTCAAGTTTAAGAGACTTAGCCTTGGCCAAAAGACCCATATCACAGAACCCTTTGATAAGAGTATTGTAACAGTAAGTATCTGGTGCGACTCCTCTCTCTGTCATGAGCCTCAACAAATTCCATGCATCCTTGACCCTGCCCGCATCAGATAAACCACGAATCATAATAGTGTACAAAATAAGATCGGGCGTGATGTTCTCTTCGGACATTTTCTGGAACAATTCATGTGCCTCCTTAAACATCCGGGCTCTAAACAAACCGTCAATCAAACTACTATACGCCTTTATCCCAAGAACGCACCCATCCTTCTTAAGAAACCTAGAAAGCGTAAAAGCTTTGTCAAATTCACCCAACTTGCAAAACCCATCAAGCAAAGCATAATAAGTAATATGATCAGGTGAACACCCACTACTTATCATTGTATTAAACAATCTACCTGCTTCATCAGCCCTCTTTGCTTGACACAAACCCGAAAGGATAGCAGTATAAGTTATCCTGTTAGGCTGTATACCTCTTAAGGTCATCTCATCAAACAATCTTAGCGCATCTGCAGTCTTTCCACTCTTACACAACCCATCAATCAAAGTAGTATAAGTAACACAATTAGGAGCGCAATTCGACTTCAACATCACACTATATATAGCTAAAGCCAACAAAATCACTTCCTTTTCAACCATGACGTGCAAAACCACATTATAAGCATGCAAATCAGGCTTACAGTCAAAATCCTTATACATCCTACCGAAAGCCTCAACGGCCTTCTCACCCATCTTCACCTTCCGGTACCCGGCAATCAAAACCGTGAAAGCGTCCGACGGGATCGAAATCCCACACCCCTTGAGCTGCTCAAGGGTTTTCCAATACAACTCAAACCCATTTTCCTCAACAAGCATATCCACAATAAAATCAAACGAAACCCATAAACGGAAGTTCCTTCTCCTGGCGGCCCACACGAAGAAACGAAAACCCAGTTGAGGGTTTTTGATTTCTTTGAGGACGGAGTTGACTACGGCGGGGAGGAGGACGGGGGCTACATTTTCGAGGGCGGGTTCCATGGGGTTTGAGGTGGTGATGATATCGAGGAGCTTGGCGGTGGAGAGGGGAGGGATGCGGATGTGATGGGGAATGGGGGTTGAGGAGTTGAGTCGTGAGATTTTTCTGAGGAGGAGCTCGTGGAGCTTCATGGTGGAAGGAGAAGAGCGTCATGCTCTTATGGTTTGGGGTTTGGTAAGGGGGGATTTGGGTTTTGAGGAGTTTGGATTTTTGGGTGGGGTTTGAAGTGTGGAGGAAGAGAGAGAAGTGGCAGCCATGGCAACTAGCAGGTGGTGGCTGCGGAAGCAGAAACGCGAGAGAGAGAGAGAGAGAGAGAGAGAGAGAGAGAGGGGACTAGCAAGACCCCCCGATAGTGAGCCTAATAGGCCTAGAATTTAGAACCAATCTAGACAAGCCCATAAAGAGCTTTCCGATGCCAATACCCACATTGAGCAATCTGGATATTGAGCCCATACACATTGCATTCAAAAGCGAAAACTATGGTGCAATAGATCTTTCATCAGTAGTATTAAATGCAAATGATGCAATTTCTTTGTTGAATGCTAAGTACAAAGAAAATTTATTCCGAAAGTATCTCGAAAACAGCAATCAATGGTTGAGAATCATTTTGATGATTAAGTCACACACATCAAAGTGAATCTCAATCACTAGTTGATCTTTTCGGAATAATTTCGGGGTAAATTTAATTTGTCTCTAGCATTTCTGTATATTTATTGCTCCTCCGCTGAAAAAACCCGGATTGCTTGTCGATTTCCACCATTTTGTGCAGGTGGTTTTTGTTTAGCTTCTACTGTAAATTAAGAGGTTAAAAATTCTTTTCACCAGCGGTGAATATTCCATTTTTCTACTATCGCTTTTTTCGATCTTACCATGTGTTTATTGTTAATCTGAACCGTTTATCTTGTAGACCCCACATAATAGTGTATCCATGCAAAAAAATAAACTTGATCGGACATTTATAAGAGTATCAAAAATTGAATTTTGCTTTGTAAAATGGACTGTTTATCTTTATTATTATTGACAGAAATCAGATCGTCCATTTTTATAAACCAAAATCCAAGTTTTGATATCTCTATCGACTTTCGATGAAATTGATTTTTTGCATGGCAATACTATATTGCAGGTCCTATAATATGAACGGTTCAAATTATAATAATAGACGCTCGATGAGGCCCATAATGGACGGTGGTGGAAAAGTGGACTTTTACACCGGCGATGGATAGAATTTATTCTCATAAATTAATAATTCTTGATCACAATAAATTCATTTTTGCTTGTTTATCGTTCACTCAAGGTTTATCTAATAGTTACTTTAAAAGCTCTTGGATTATGGTCGAGCTCAAGGTTTGTCTGACCGTTAACTTCAAGACTTCTAGAATCTGGATTACGAGTTGAGGTGCACGTAACTTGGTTTGGACACTTGATTATTGAATCCATAGGGAAGATGAAAAATCATGTTGGTGGCAAGATAATTAAAATTTTTAATTATTAGTGGCAAAAATACTAGCAAGAAAAGTAACTAGCCAGACCTAGAGTGCAATTTTGTTCACACTCTTCAAAGTGGGTGACCATTGCTCATTTTCTTATTGGTTCTTGTTAATACATGAAGCACACCCGATACTTGACCATAGTTACCTCAAAAAAGAAAAGGTATATGAGATTAAGTCAATATACATATACACAAAATGAAGCAACAAGTTCAATTTTTATTTATTTTTTATTATGTCACTGGAATACAAAGAAAAAACGAACATAATTAAGAAGAGTTCTTAAGCAAAATAGATTCTAATTCCGGCGGAATACAATCCATAGATTCTAAGTGAACCAGTTTTTCACTTACAAACTGTTGGCACCACTTGGCTTTTATTATGGAAAACCTTTTGTGAGCCACTTTTTCACGTACAAACTCTTGGCCCTACTTTGTTTATTTATTTATGGAAACCTTTAATTATGTTTGATTAGCAATATCATTTCGAGCCGTAAAATCTAGATTTGGCATATATAATCCCTTTTTTTTTTTTTGACAAGATATACGGAGTAATTCCTTATTGAATTGCATTGAACCATGAGTTTTGCATTGAATGGGTAGATAATTCCAAACAGATGAATTGCATTGAATCATGAGTTTTGACACATTCCAAAGACCCCTTTTTTAGCTCTGAGAGATGAGAAAAAGTCTCTCCATGATTTAAGGAGTAAATATTTCTTCAACGTTTATGTACACTACCAGAATTGACAGAAAAATGGGGAATGTAGGAATTGTAGGTTCGACACATGACCTTATAGGCTGCACTTTCTATCCTGGTATTTAGGCCACCGTGGGGCACCTACATAGGATTTGGTTAAAAGTGGCATTAGAACATAAATAATGTTTACCGTTTATGGGATCCTATGTTGGAATCACGCAGAGACTAAATATTTCAAATGTTGGGATAGGAGTGAGAATTTTTGACCCCACACGAGAACATGACACGAACATGTAATTCGAAAAGCTAAACAAGTAGAGTTAGAGTTGAGAGAATTCTGACACAAACATGACACGACAAAAGAATTTATGAAAGGACACAAGAACACGACACAAAGTTAGTAGGTTAGGGTCGGCTATTCCTGACACGAAACACAAGTATGATACGACAAGATAACATGAAAAGTTAAACAGGTCGGATTAGGGTTAAGAGAATTTTGACACAAACACGAAATGACACGACACAACACGATGCTCACCCCTACGTTGGGGCCATTGAAGAATTTGTCCGATTATTAACTTCAATCCTAGAATTAATTGAGGTACGTGCAAACTGACCTAAACAGATTATAAAAAAATTGTGTAGCATGTCCCATCATTTCAAACAATTCAAGCACAAATACATTCCATTTGAATACACAGATAATTGAGTAGATTTTTTGCCCACCCTCTAGAGTGGGTATTTTTTACCCACCTTTTTTGTGATGCCCACGTTGGGTCTCATTTCGATAATCAAAATTGCTCAATTAATATGAATTAAGTGGTGACATTATAATAAACTCAGCCTAATCAGATATCAACAATTTTTTAGTACAAAGTTCAATTATTGAATATAGAACTGGATTAAGTAGAATTATATTTTTTGATTGAGAATTAATCAATATCTGATTGAAGCTAAATTTTTGCATGATCTCCACAAAATGATTGAAAATGAAAGATTTGGTAATCAAAATGAGTCACACTAAAATAAGTTTTCCTATACCTAAAAGGGGTAAAATTACCCTCTCAAATTGATCCATCTGTTATGGAGCGATGGACGGCCGAGATCAGGACACCCCACCCATTTGAATTCGAAAACATCTCTAACGTTCTGATTTCCGAGTCTAAGGTTCGGCGCCTAACCTAGCCTCACGAAGCAAAGAAAACGTTGCTAAAGTACCAAAAGAAAAAAACTGCAAATCTATACAGTGGTGTACGTTAACCAATCCCATTGTCTCATTTCAACTGAGAATCGAACTTTTATATACCAAACAAGATTGAGATTCTCTCTCTCTCTCTCTCTCTCTCTCTCTCAAACCACTGGTGGGTTTGGGGGCATTTCCTGTAAAATCACTCTCAACGGGAGAAAGATTCGCCAGAAGTGAAGTATGTGTTTGTACAGTTGTGAATTTATATCGTATAGTACTTTCTGCTTCTGGGTTTCTAATATTCTATTTCTTGAAACGGATTATAGAGTGGGATTGGGTTATTAATGGAGGATCCAACAACAAAAGGGAGGCATGAGTTGAATTTGGCTTCAAGAAAAGCGGAAGACGCAGGTTCACTGCGATTTTCCATTCCGTTTTTTTGAACTTTCTTTCTCTGTTTGGATGCTGAGAAAATGTAGGACGGAAGAAAAGATTTTATATTTCGAAACAAAGATAAGATTGTATATTTTGAATCAAAGACAAGATTGTATAATTTGAATCTTGATCCTTTCTCTAAATCGCAGAAGCCCGTAATAAGAAATCAATCAAACCCAAGTGGAGGGCTGCCCTGGCCGTATTTTAAACTTTCTTTTCCTTCACTTCCTACCAGTTTCTTGATTACCAAACAGGGCAATAACAATTTATTATGTTCAAGAAAATTATCCCATAAATTTTTCTCCGGCTATCTGACTGTAAAAGAATTTACTTAGTGTTCAACTTTGAATCTCGATGCTTTCTTACGAATTGCAAAAGCAGAAGCCGTGCTTAATTGAGTTCCTAGTCTTGATTGGATAGATTTTCAGTCACTGAGACACAAAGAATTATGATCTATATCAATGGTTCTGATTTTTATTTTTTTTCAGTTTTCCCAATTAGTTTTGTGGCTGTCAAACAGGGTTTTATACAGCTTTTCTGTTTATAAATTTACTTGAGTAATTTGTGTACGATTGTTCAGCATGGAGGCGTTTCCAAGCTTCTCGGTGGCTAGATAGCTTAGTTGGATCACTTGGTATATCAACTCAACCAACAGAGAGAGAATTCATTTCTTGCTTGAGAAATGGTATGGTGCTGTGTAATGTAATTAACAAGATCCAACCAGGGTCAGTCCCAAAGGTAATCAACGTTGCTAACTTCTGATATGTTTGTATACATATATATCCACATAGGAGTACGTAGGTTGCATACCTTTCTATACCTATACTTTGTTTTTGTGCCGCGGTCGATTTTTGTGCTCATTTTGTTTCAAAATTATTGAAGGTTGTGGAGATTCACTCGCCTTCGGAAGTCCCAACATGGGATTCTCAGCCGTTGCCTGCGTATCAATATTTTGAAAATGTTCGAAACTTTTTGGTAGCTGTTGAAGAGCTGAAACTACCTGCTTTCGAAGCATCTGATCTTGAAAGAGTACATCAAGAACCCCGTTATAGATTTCCATTTGTTCCAATAGGTTAATGCGCTTGTGTACTTATTCTTAATCGGGTTTTTTCTTATTTTGAATGATTCCGTAGGATAACTTGGAAGTCGGGTCCTCAGTGAAGGTAGTTGATTGCATTCTTGGGCTTAAAGCTTATCATGAGTGGAAGCAGATTAGTGGAGGAAATGGGTTTTTTAAGCCCCCAAGATCTCCCATGGTAATGCATTCGGCAAGTAGAGTCCACGCTTCGGGAGCAATCTCCAAAGACCCTTGCCGAAAATTAGACATGTCTACAGCCTGCAACAGCTTTCCACCCCCTGAAAGTGGAACTCGGAATCTTGAAGGTTCTGCTTGTCTCTCTTTCCTAAGTACACGGGCATGTGCATGCTAGCACAAGGAATTTGTCATTCATGTATGGAAAATGTTTTAACACCAAATGATTATACATAGAAATAAATGAGTTTAAGTAGGACCTGGAAAAAATCGAACAAAATGAAGCAACTAATGCAGGTGGTTTTATGGTCAAGCAATGTTTGTAATTTACTCAACCATATTGCATGTTATTTCACGAATGAATCCCGAAGATAGTGCCTTGTGTATGCCGGTGAGGATTGTTGGACAGGCCTAGTTTCAATTAGTTTTACATTTGTCTCTTGGAACTCCTAAACCTGAATCAAGGATCATATTCTGATAAGTTTCTCTCAGACATAGTAGATTGAGTCAGATACTGCATTGTGGTTTTATGCCTTTATCAGCTAAGGTCATGCCTTAAAATTAATCAGTCTTGTAATAATTACAGAAAAATACTAGTTAAATTAATCATATAGCAATAAATGAGTTTAAGGAGGTCCTGGAAAAAATCGAACAAAATGAAGCAACTAATGCAGGTGGTTTTATGGTCAAGCAATGTTTGTAATTTACTTAACCATATTGCATGTTATTTCACTTATGAATCCCGAAGATAGTGCCCTGTGTATGCCGGTGAGAATTGTTGGATGGGCCTAGTTTCAATTATTTTACATTTGTCTCTTGGAACTCCTAAACCTGAATCAAGGATCATATTCTGATAAGTTTCTCTCAGACATAGTAGATTGAGTCAGATAAGGTCACGCCTTAAAATTAATCTGTCTCTTACAAATTACAGAAAAATACTAGTTAGCAGATATCATATTTAAAGAACTGTCAATTGATAATGTAGCATCCTTTGATACCGCATTTCAGACTGGATAATTTTTCATTTTGTTCTTACTTATGCTCATGCATTTGATCTTGTAGATTCCATTGCCAAGGCTATTGCTGAATGCATGGTCGACTCAAAGGAAAACATTGATGACAATCTTCTTATTTCTCTTCGCAATGGCAGTAAGGTAAATGCTGGTTTGATAGATGAAGTTCACTTCGCTTTCAATTTTAAACCTATTGGACTACAGCTACAGTTTTTGTATTACAGGATCCAATCAAGTTATTTGGCAGCATCTTGTCAAATTGTTTGGGCCAACAAGTTCAAAACAAGTTACCTGAGGTGAATTGGGCTTCAAGTCTTGGAGATTGTTCTTTCATTTCTATTTGAGTGTTAGTTAAATATTGCTGCCCAAATCCTCCACCAGTATATGAAGATAATTAGAGTGCAAGTTTAAACCACATGATTGATGAGAAAATCAATTAAAAGTTTTCCAGGTTTTGCCTGCATTTGGCGATAGTAACCTGGTGTTTGGCACCAGGATTCATGCAGAGCTTCTAAGAAGCAAATGGGTACTGCCCTCTTTTTAATACATGATTCCATCACAGCACATCACAGCATTCTTTTGTGTTTCTCAAGTGTTCAGAGGAATACCGTCCATAAGAGACCAAAAACAAAAACAAAAGGCAAAATCAAAGCTATTATCAAATTTGCAGATAAATGACCAATCTGCAGATATCGCAATTTTGTTGTGCGAACCATACAAATTTCACTGCCACATAATGTGGATCTCTGGAATGGTACTCTATGATTAACCTACTCTCTTGTGCACAATCATTTTGTTAATCATTGAAAGCCCTACATGTGTTTCTTACTATTAAAAGTAAAACATGGTACCTTTCTCAAATTAGTGTTAATTACCAACATTAACTTTTCAACTTCAAAAGCTCAGCTTAAGCACTTCTGTTTGATGGCTAGTTATGTCGAGTGGAGGAATAGTTCTTGTCGCGACTTTGAGAGTTAAGTTGTCATGTTGTGGTCTCGCTGATTTCCTTTGTGCTTGTTGTTTGAAGTATTCATGAGCATAACTACATTGACCTACTATTGTCTGATACAGTTGAGACCAATCTTCAATGATCTTTTGGGAGGAGTGAGCCCACTTGCTCATTCAACATCTACGCCTCTGGGGAATCTGGATAACAAGGTATCTCTTGCTTTAAATAGGCATAGTTTATTCTTGCTTTTCTCATTCGTAGTTCAGTGGTTTCATGGATAATCTCTCTCTCTCTCTCTCTCTCTCTCTCTCTCTCTCTCTCTCTCTTAAAGTTCGGTTAATAATACTCTATCTTCTTACAGCATTGCAGAGCTTGCTTGAAAAAGGGAAGCTGCAACCACTGGAACCTATTTCGAATGCAAGAAAAAGAACTTTCAGTAAGTTTTCTGTGAGCCCATCATTCGCAATTCCTTTGTCTTCTCATACAAGCTAAGTATGTGATAAGAAGTCCACATCAAACAGAGTAGGATCATTAACCAAAATTCATTCAAATGCTGTAAAATCCTTGAGGAAGGAGGAAAGTGCAGAATGATGTTCTATTATGTCCTTGAATTTAAGCATAGCTTACTTAACTATCCATATACATGTTTTGCTAACTCATCTTCAGAATCTCAAGAAATTGTTGTCCAAAACAAAAAGTGAGTTCGAATACTTACAATCGCAGTTGCAAAGAGATTTGAAACAACTTGGTAAGTTTCGGTTAAATCACTTGGCTTGATAAGTTCTAATACGTATTACAACTTTATTGATGTTAATCCATTAACATTATTCATATTTTCATGTGCTCAGGTAGTCAGGTGGAAGAGATGTCATCTGCTGCCCTTGGGTATCATAAGGTTGTGAAAGAGAATAGGAAGCTCTACAACATGGTTCAGGATTTAAAAGGTTGGTAATTTCTGATTAGAGAGGCTTACACTTTACAGTTCGATGTATGTCATTCACCTGGCTTGTTTATGTCTTTCAAAAGTTAGTTGCAAAGCATAAAAACAAAGTTGAAAATTTTCTGCAGGGAATATTCGAGTTTATTGCAGAATTAGACCTGCCTTCAGTGCTGAAGCAAGAAATGTGGTAGATTTCATTGGAGAAGATGGTTCATTAGCGGTTCTAGACCCATTGAAACCCCAAAAGGATGGGAGGAAAGTTTTTCAATTCAATCGCGTGTTTGGACCTACTGCTACTCAAGGTACGGAGTAATAAACTTTAGTTGCTAATATTTTACAGTAATTCTGAAGTATCTACCTTTTGCTTTAGTCTTACAGTTACTTTCATTTTTGGCAGAGGAGATATTTAAGGACACTGAAGCGGTAATTAGGTCTGTGATGGATGGTTACAACGTCTGCATTTTTGCTTATGGTCAAACGGGATCTGGGAAAACACATACCATGGTTAGGTTCTTGTCTCGTTTGGATTCAGCTGCACAATCTTTTGTTTACTTTCTTGATTTACAGCATGATTTGAATGTTGTTTATTGCCAAACCATGTTAAGTATAAGAATGGTGCTGGAACCAAATGGACATGGAATACTAATATCAAGAAACAAATTCCATCTGTGACAGTGTGGCCCTTCGGGTGGATCGACTAAGGACATGGGAATCAATTATCTAGCTCTCAATGATCTCTTTCAGCTGTCTAATAAAAGGACAGACCTAGTGAAGTATGATATTCATGTCCAGATGGTTGAGATATACAATGAGCAAGTACGAGATCTTCTTGCAGAAGATTCCACAATGACAAAATATCCTTTTCTATTGGCAGTACTTTGATCATATTATTTTCCTTGTTCTGAAAAAATGAAGCTTAAAAGAAGTTCAAAGATAAGATTATTTCATTTCATTGTCATCTGTTGTCCGAATTTTGGATTCTTGACTGTCAACAAATTAGAAATTCGGAGCTGCGATAGTGAAAATGGCCCTAGTGTTCCTGATGCCACTATACATTCTGTGAAATCCACCAGTGATGTTCTCAGTCTAATGAAACTAGGTGAGGTGAATCGCGTTGTCAGTTCCACTGCCATCAACAACCAAAGTAGTCGTTCCCACAGGTCAGATATCAAGAACTACTGTCATTTCCGGAAATTTGACTGTTGCCATAGGAACTAAAATAACAACATAACTATTTTATGTGCAGTATCTTGACAGTTCTTGTGCATGGTAAAGACGTATCTGGAAGTACACTTCGCAGTTGCCTTCATTTGGTGGACCTTGCGGGAAGTGAAAGGGTTGCCAAGTCGGAAGTTACAGGAGATGGGCTTAAGGAGGCACAGTACATTAATAAATCTCTTTCATGCTTGGGAGATGTGATTGCGGCCTTGGCTCAGAAGAGTTCTTATATTCCTTACAGAAACAGCAAGCTTACGCTACTCTTGCAGAACTCTTTAGGTTGTTATATGCAATTTAAACACTGTTTTTTTAATGGACAAGCTCTTTATTACTCGGCGTGATTGTTCAAATCCCTACATGACTTGCATTTTAGGCTTTTCCATATCACTATCAGTCATAGTGGCGGAGATCTAAAAACATGCGTATCCTGTTCTTGGTGATTGTTTTAGAATCATTATGCAGAACACTTTTCAGAAACTTGTTCGGTTGGCATATTGTGCAAAAAATTTAATGGCAAAGTTTCTGTATGGTGCAGGGGGACATGCGAAAACATTGATGTTTGCTCATGTGAGTCCCGAAGCAGATTCTTTTGGGGAGACAATCAGTACTTTGAAGTTTGCTCAGAGAGCCTCAACCGTGGAACTTGGCGCAGCTCGTATGAACAAGGAGAGCACAGAGGTTAAGGCACTCAAAGAACAGGTGAATAAATCTCTACTGAAATCAGTATAACATTTATTAGACAATAATGAGGCCCAATATATCATCTCCAATGGAGATCCCTGACATCAGCCACTTTTGGGGTGTATATCGTGTTATTACTCCTTTCCTTTGGATTGGTTGAGTCTACACATGTTTGCTATCCACAACTTCGTGGAAAAACATAATCCAATGTTATACAACAAGGACATTACCGTTTCTGCATATTCTCTCCTATGTAGGATACACACCTGCAGCGATGTTTAACGAACACTGTTTTAAGGTCTCAGCACCTGTTTCATGTTCTGAGGTTGGTTTTGACAGAAAACAACTATGTGGAGAACAGTTCCTTTTTTGCACTCAATTATGTGCCGTATCTTGGTTTATACTTACATGACTCCTTGAGCTATTTCATAAACATTTGTATTTTCTGTCAATCAGCTATAGTTGCACATAAGAATATGAAGCATAGTTCCTTTTCCCTATTTATAAGCCAGCAAAATACTAGGCGATAGTTGATCTGCTTGCGCATTTGCAGATTGAGAGCCTAAAGAAGGCATTGGCTAACAAGGAAGCACTGAGTGGACAACCAAAAGAGCCAAGATCTCCGCTTGAGAAACAAGCAATGAATGAACGTACTCCTCCACGCTCCCGAAGGCTAAGCATTGAAAATTGCCGCACAATGGAAAAGGAGAAACCACGATCAACACCGGAACGTACTCCTCCACCGCGCTCCCGGAGGTTGAGCATTGAAAATTGCAACACAGAGAAAAAGGAGAAATCAACGATGAACGCCGAAGAAAAAAGGGGAACCAAAACCCCCTCTATGCCAACTCGTTCACGGAGACTAAGTTTAGAGGGTCCAAAACTACCTGAAGCAGGGTCAAAGCCATGTGAACAAAGGGCTCCTCGGAGTCCAACAAGTGCTGTATATACAAGCAAAGTGTCAAAAACAGATGGTAGAGCAAAAATACGACCCCTTGAACTACCAAAAACACCTGAGCCACCATCAAAAGTAGCTAGAAATGAGGTTCAGATCATCACCAGTAGTACAAATGGGAAAGGATCTCAGATAAGGAAATCACTGCGGACGATTGGGAAGCTGATTAATGGCTCTGATAAAAGGTAGTTACAAATCTCTATAGCTTACTTTGGTTTCACTGTGGTGTGCTGCATGTGCATACTTCATTTTGTCAGTGGCGAAAAATTGTGAGATTTAGGAGTTGCATTTGTCCATCTACTCACTTGTGTTGCATTATCTTTTCTCCACACATCCATCATTCAAACGCAGCCTAAATGTTCCAAGTTTAAATAGTTTTTTCCATGAATCAATTTATCTTCGTCAAGTGCTGCACTGCTGCTTCGTGAAGATTTCAATGCAAAATTTCAGGAACCAACAAAAATTAGTTGAAGCATCAGCTGAGACCGGTGTGCATCACATTCAAGACGCTAGGTCTCCAGTTTCAGCTAATGCAAGGGCACTCAGGAGACAGTCACTCACTGGTGGCATTCAAGTATCCCGGAGATCTTCTCTTGGAGGGAAGTTAACTGATTCTTGTAAGTAAAATCAGCAGAAAAGAGCCTCATTTCCTCTACATGTGCTCTAAACCAGTGTTCTCTATTTCTTTGTTTGCTCTCCTACCATGTTCAGTTAGTATAGGAGCCTCATTTTTTCTGTTTCTTGTCGCATGACAATCATCTCTTTGTATCTTTTATAGGTGCAAGTGAAATTATGATTTCCAGGACACCGCCCCCAGTCCACCCATCGGCCAAGGCCACAAACCGGTGGCTATAGAGCATTTAGCAGTAAGCTTAGAGGATACTAGAGGTGCTTTGACTCAAAGCAAACTGACACATTGGCATTTGATTTAGGACAAATTTTGGCAACTACCCAGATGCTTAAGTGATGACGAGATCAACTGATTTCAGAGTAGTCATGATTTCGTTCGGTATGTGTAAAAAATGCAGAGAGGGAAGGGAAGATGGAGGGAATTATATAACCCATCCATTTCAATGTTTAAAAGCTATCTTCTTTTTGCTCTTTTCCTTTTCTGCTTTTGTTTACTCCTGTTTTATTTGCCTTGTATTCTGTTTAGTTAGAGGGAAAAAAAAGAAGACAGGGAAGGGAAATTTTTATCCTCCTTTTTCCTCTTGGTCTTGTCTTCTCTATTCTTTCTCTCCCACTAATTTCCCTTCACTGCCAAACACAAAATTGGCCTACTTAAGCAGACAAGTCTTATGGTTGGATCTTACAGAAAAAGTAAGGAATATAAAGTGACAGAGAGATTTGCAGGGAAAGTAGTTAGTTTTCTTTGGTCTGAAAGTGAGTGAGAGGGACGATAGTTTCTCATGCTTGGTTTCGAAGGAAAGAGAAATTGAAAGTCACATGTAATGGCAAGTACTGAAGAAAAAGAATTATAACTTCCATTTCCATATTCCATCTTACAGAAGAAGAAATGAAAGATTTGTTGTTTAGAATCTATATCAACCAATGAGTTTATGAAAAGTATAAATAACAAAAAATTGGGATTACTATGATTGAGGATTAATGTCCTGATTCTTCTTAGCAAAGGAGTAGTCATAAGCCTGAACTAACTGCTTTCGAAACCTCTTGAGATTCAACCTCACATTCTGATGATCAAGATATACCTTCTTAGTGAATTCCCACCCTTTCTTGTGCACGCTGTCTGGATCATTCAAAACTGGATCGTCTTTCTCATATTCATCGTACAACGAGCTCTCTCTTGGGAGAATCTTGTAACCAATGTACTTCAAACCAGACTTCATAGCCGGCTCCCCATAGTAAGTCTCAGCTGCCCATTCGGTTCCGAGGGGAATGACTTGAATAAATACCTTGCTAGGCCTTAGAAACAAAAGATGAGTCATGGCAGCTCCGTGGACCCCAACCAAAACATCGCTTGAGTTGAGCACCCTGTAAATCATTGCCAGTTCGGTTGTCCGGTCAGGCCTCATGACTTCCACTTCAAACCCTATTTGTTTGGCCATTTTCACCAGCAAATCTTCGTTAGTTATTGCTCTGGACCCTTTTCTAGACATGATCGCTAGTTTTGGTTTCTTGATTAGATCCCACTTTTGCTCTCTTTTTGCTTTATTCTCTGAGGATCGTGGTGAGGGGTGCTTCCCTTTTGAATTCCGCCGGGCTTCCCACTTCTCCTCCTCCTCGATTATACCCTTGATTCGTGGCCAATAAGCACGGTCTAAGAGGTCATGGAAATCCTTTATGGATTTTCCCCCTTCCATAAGTGAAGGATCAACGGTGAGCTCATCGTGAATTCTCAAACCGACAATGGCTTCTGGGAAGCAATGAGTCCGATCATCTCCGCTAAAATCTACCGGTGGATAATCTGAGAGAACCGAAATGATGTCTCCGAACTTACTATACCACCAGTCGTGATAGTCAGCAACAACGAACACCACCCTCTTGTTAAAATGTTGCGAAGTGATGTACAAAGGCAATATAACATCGTTAAAATCGTGAAATGCGTTACCAGTAAATCCCTCGGTGGAGAAGAAAACGGCTGGGACGCCATGCTTGACATCGCACTGATGTCGAGCACCCGAATCCTTCCTCTTTGAAATGAGGTGCAATTCGCTTACAGTGTCCATAGTACTTTTCTCCCATTTCCGGGAATAAGGCCTAATCTTTTCGTGTTGCGTTCCCTCTTCCTTGTTTTCTTCTTCTTCTTCATTGGGGCCGGGAACATTATCCATTAGGCCATTAGAGTTTCTTGAGGTATAAAGGTAGATTGAAGAGGAAAGAGAGTGAGTTCTCACATCCCCTTTCATGAAACATATATCGAATCGAATACTGCTTCTATCACAACATAGAGTTCCTGCATTTACAACAAGTTCTTGAAATTAGACAACAATTTTTGACTACTTAACAACATTCCAAGGTGGTAAGAGAGATGTGAATTGAACCAACAAAGGAAAAGACACGAACAAAAGGGCGCATGTATGTCCCATTTCTGCCAGGACCGGAATTTGTCATTAGGGAGAGCCTAAACATTAGGCAGGTGTTAGATTAGTTTCTTGTTTGATACTTTTGTGGTTTGTAATGAATTTATCTGAACTTGAACCCTTTTTGTGGTTGGTGCTTCGTAGTTAATTGAATTTCTGATTGACAAAAAAAAAAATTGCCCCATTTCAGCATGGTTAACACAGAAAAGACACATAATTGGAGTTGAGGGACAAAAGGGTATTGGTTATTCCACCTAACCCTCCATGATTCGGAGTTAAATCACAAAACAAGGAAATTGCTGAACAATTAGAAGTCATTTCCTCCTTGTGTTCATGTCATCATGTTCATGTGACTAGAAGTCTGAAAAATGATATCTACATCAGATAGTATTTGTGAGAAATATAGATGTGGAAGCATAGGCATCATCAGCATAATCAAACAATAACAGAAAAAAAAGTGAGGAACAAATAGGTTATTGATTGTATTCACTATTCATCACCCCATGACTACAAAACCAAGCTAAATGTATTGAGATTTAAGGACAAAATGGTATTTTTAAAGTCAAAGTAAGGTTAAAGAATAGGAAAAGGGGTATGTTTATATATATCTTTTACTGCCGCCAAACCCCACAAATATAGTGAAGATTGAAGAACAAAAAGGGTAAGCAGAAACTATCAATCTCACGTTTACGACACAAGTAGGGGTTAGGTTTGTGAAGCTTGATTCAGTCTTAGACTCATGGTTTACCTCGACTATGACTATGTTGGTCAGGTTGCCAGGTCTGGAGCGCGCAATGCTCGTTGAGAGGCCTAAACAAGGCTACATGGCTGATTGGGTTGCCTCGACTATATATATGACTATGTTGGTCAGGGGCAGGGCCCACGGCAGGGTTGAGAGCCTAAACAAGGCTACTCGGTTGATTTATACGCAGCCGATGTAATCATATATTCTTCTTAATTCAATACATGGTGAAAATTGGGACAAAAACCACCTAAAATCTATGTGTCGTGCTTTTTTGCTTGTGTGCTTTTTATTCTTCGTGCTATTATGCAATTCCACAGTACATCACCATGTCTAAATAGTACAACTACAAAAAAAAAAAAATTATATGTAGGAATTGAATCTGTAGTCCATTTTCATGGACTGGACGGTCCAATTTTGGCCCGTTTCGAGCTCTTTCTGGGCCAAATAGACTGGAGAGGAGATGATCCCAAATATATGTAGAAAAACAAATCGAAGCCAGATGTTGATGAACAGTTGTTGCAATAGATAGATATCTCCCTCGACACCTTTGTATGTTCGAAAAATGTTGAGTTTGAAGGGGGAAAAAGAGAGGAAAAACTTTGAAACACGCAGAGAGAGAGGGAGGGAGGGAGAGAGAGGGAGAGAGAGAGAGAGAGAGAGAGAGAGAGAGAGAGAGAGAGAGTAGCAACCATTAGAGATTGAAGAGCAAATGGGAGTATTCACATGCATCTCAGCAGAAAGTGTTCCATTTTCGTATCCAAATGAATCTGAAAAAAGAAAAATACCCAGAAGACATATAGAGAAGCATAAAAATCCAGAAAACTGGAAGGAAAAATTCGATTCAAAAATACTTAGCCCATTCAAAAAGAGGGATGGAATACTCTTCAGTAACTGTCCCAGACATTCCAATATTTTCTCACAACGCAGAAATATCTTCACGAGAAGATATGTTTGTAAGAACCGCATTTGTGAGACAACTCACGCAACTATCCGGGATAGTTACTAGAGAGGCTGCACTCCCCCCAAAAAAATTACTAATTATACCAAGCTTACATAAGAGGAAGTTGGATGGAAAGTAGGACTGAGGGACTAAAAGCAAGCTGCAGGAGAAAAGAAAGAGGAAAAAGAGATGGAGAAATCTGGGCCTTGTGGTTATCTTGTTAAAACCAAGGCTATTTTGTGATTCCTCGTCTTCAGTTGCATACTCTACACCCTTTTTCCACGGGTTATATCTCTGGTATTGCACCATGGCTAATGAAACAGAGGAGAGAGAGAGAGAGAGAGAGAGAGAGAGAGAGAGAATGAAATTAGATAGGAGATGACAGAGAGGGGGAAGAGAAATATGAGGAAGGGAGGAAAAAGAAGGAGGGAAAGTCTATTCACACACTTCCATTTTTACAACTAAACTTACAATCGATTTGTCACATTAGCATGTATGATCCATCATTTCGAGATGAACGAAAATGTTCACCTCCCAGAGCAGGTTGAAAATAATAGTCACAAAAAAATTCACATTTTATCTTATTTCGATAAATGCATGATCATAACATATTTAGCTATTATGTGTGTTAATTTGTTTTCTGTTTTGATAATGCATTTATCGATATTCTATAAACATGATTTATTTTTATATCCTTAATATTTTCAACGTGTTCTGTAATGTCAACGAGAGTGTCGCTAGACTCCCCCAGAGAAGAAATGGTTTTTTCTGGGTTCTTTGAGAGGAAGGTGTTTCCAGTGGAATGGTATGGAGAGAGAGAGAGAGAATCAAAGGAGCTGTCAATGAGAAGACTTCTTTTTATTTATAAGTGAAGAAATCAGAGAAGACTTTTTTTTGACAGAGTGAATTTTGAAGTCAAATGGCGTGAAATAAGGAACCGCTTATCGAGAACTGATCGGTATGCAAAATGATCAATCACTCGATATATCCATCCAACTTAACCCGAAATTATCCCCAAAAAAAAAAAAAAAAATCAATGGTCTTCTTTTTTCATTTTTTTTTATCCGCAAAAAGGGCCCAAAAAAAATAAATTTCAATGGTCCTGTTATCTAAATTTCTGATTTCGATCCGATCGACGGAGAAAACGTATCGTGAATTGCTGGAATGTGGAATGTGAAAGTGGAGTTTGGTTCCTTGCCGTTTTCAGGACTTCTTTGGAAACAAATAATGAAGTGGGTGAAATATGGGAGAATATTAACAAAATGGACTTTATTAATTCTCAAAGTAGAAGACCGATCGATCAAAATAATCGAGTGAACAATTACAAGTTAAAACTACTCTTAAAAAAAAAGATAAAGGCCTGTTGGCGTTGTTTGTGTATCTTTCAAACTGTCTTGATTTTGATTATAAATAGAGGCCCTCTTAAGTTTGAATTCAAATCTTCCTTCCGAGATGGCTGTTGAACCACTTTTCAAATTCTGGCAAATAGCTTCCACGACCATAGAATGAACCCATGTCTGGAAAACTATCTCTCTAATTGTGGTGAACTGCTCCTTTGATCGTGGAATTGTGGGATATAGTCCCTTTTGACATCTGTCACTTGATCGGCAGACAAAATAATCTCCATAATATTCAACGCATAAAGGAAACACGCCATGTACTGGCCACTCAACGGGTAAAATAATCCTTAAAACTTTCCATAGTTTTATTGTCATCAATCAATTTATTTAATTCAAACTTACTTAATTACGGTGAATCAATGTCACCCTTCACCTTTCCAATTTTATCCTTGTCACATGTCATCCAATCGACGGGTAAAAAAAAAATCATAGTTATGGAGCAAACATGTCCAAATCTGGAAAAGTTGGATGGGTATATAGCATTGCTCCAAAATGATGGAAACACACCTCCAACAACACTGCTTTCACTAATGTGCGGATCTCATCCAACAACACCTCTTTCACTTATGTGTGGATTTCATTCTGTGTGGGATTTCCGACCACACCCCTCTCACCTATGAGTGGAACTCATTTTATGTGGGTCTCCTAATTGTATATGTGGGCCCACATACCTATATGTTGGAGGTGTTGTTGGTGGGGGTGTATGTAGCATTGCTCGGCACTGATGGTGAGTTGGCTGCTTGCGACCTTAATATGCGATATAATAAGAATGCCCCAAGCGTAGGGCTAGGTCGATTGAAAGCATAATACCTAGAAGTCCGGGATCGAATCGATAGGGAGCGCATCCATAACTTGTTCAGGGATTAACTTGTAGAGAGTTTTAGCGTTAAGACCGCTAACCAAAGTTTGGCGTTGAGGCGGCCAACTGAAAGATCTTAGTTAATTGGCTACTTAACCTAACTACGGCTTTTAAACTGGAGATTAAACTAAAGGCTAGGTTTAGGGATAATCAACACCCGTAACTCAAAGGGAAACTTGTTCCTCTCTTTTGTCCAGACTAATAAACATGTTAGGGTTTAGAAATATTTTTAACAAACACTTAGAAGGACATAGCTCTAAGCATCATATGTGGTAAGGAATCAAAACCCTTGCCTACATATGATCAAAGAGATTAACACCTCTAAGTTTTGAGACATAAAATCACCCTAAACACAAATTTACCCTTAGAAAATAAAGATTAATGAGAGGAGAACAAGAAATACCCTTGGTTACGGGATGCTAATCATCCCATAACCTAATTTTGCTACCCTACTCACGCATAATGCGAGTGGAGACGAAATGAGCTAGAGTAAAAGCAAGGTGAACACTAAACATCAAAATTAATTGAAATAAAGATAAGATCCTTAAATAGGAGAGGAAGTCTTACAACTTTAATGAAGCACACCCACCTCCAAACTCAACAATCAATGCTCATTAAGGAGGGTTTGAGAGTTGAAGAGGAGAGAGAGGTAGAGAGAAAAAGAGCTAGCTCCAAAATAACATAACATAATCCTAAAAACGTGCAAAGGGAGTATTTATAGTATCCCTTTAAAGTTACAAAAGAAAATAGAAATCTGTAGAATCTGGGGATCTCCTACTGGTAGGAGCTGACTACTTACCGATAGAACGACTTCGAGCAAAAAGGGGAAAACTGCTATGACAGTGTTCCTACCGGTAGGCATTGATCCCCTACCGGTAGGTCTTGGCCGGTGCAAATTTGTGACCTCTCTGGACTGAAGTTGAACCGGTAGAGCAGGCCCTCCTACCGGTAGGAATGGCTTTATACCGGTAGGCATTGATCTCCTACCGGTAGGTCTTCCTTTTCTGGCAACTTTTTATTAGCTTCATCCTGGGCTTGATCAAACTCTTCGGGGCTTCGACGATGCTCCTCCGGACTCCGCTATTGCTCCATTTAGACCCCTCGGGTCCCCGACCCACGATGGGATAAGTTCATGGCGTAAAATCCACCTTATCAAAGAAGGAAACCTGTAACCACCAAAAATGCACCTTTCGCGCAATCTCATGCAAAAACAAGAGTTATGCGAGTGAGCGTGGCAAAAAATGAGCGAGATAAGCCTAATTATTTACACTATTGCGGGCTTATCATTGGCTGCCTATATAATTGGCAATGGTGTGTGATCACGCAACTCTTAATGTAGTCGTAGGACTGCTAAATGAACCAAATCGTTTGAACTTGGCTTGACTTTTTGGCTTATTCAAACTCCTTTAAAAAGAGAGTAATTGTTCGACTAAATAATCCGTCCTGAATTATTTTGTCCTTATTTAAATTTTTTTCGCATTTGTTAATTTTTCGTCAATTTTTTGAGGATTATTGTTTCGTCATGACGAAAGGAATCTAAAAGGTTAAAAATTACAACCAAAATTTAATTTTTTTTGAGTAAAGACAAAAAAATTGACTTATTGACTTATTTTTGTCTTTATTCAAAAAAATTGAGTTTCGGTCATAATTTTTGACTTTTTAAATTTTTTCGTCATGACGAATCAATAATCCTAAAAAATTGACAAAAAATTAACAAATACAAAAAAAGTTCAATAAGGACAAATGATGAATTATTTAGCCGAACAATAAGTCAAGCTTTCGATCACTTTTTATCATTTGGTTATAACTTCAAGCAAAACTTGAGCATATAACCTTTTAAGTGCTTGGCTTGATTGGTTTGGAACAGGGAGTTATTCCGTAAATATTGTTGAGACAGAAATATGTAAATCAATTTACAGCAAATTAGTCTAAAGTCCAAAAGAAGAGGTGCCAAAGTAGATTTAGTCCAGCTTAAGTTTCAGTGATGTGTAAAGTCCATTAATGAAAATATTTTAGAGTTTAAGGTCCGTGAAAAGACCAAATTGCCTTTAATGAGACAAGGGCCTTGTTTGGCTAACACAAAAAATGTCTTTTTTCATTTAAATGATTTTAAATGAGATAAGGGCCTTGTTTGGCTAACACAAAATATGTCTTTTTTTGTGTTTTTCGATTTTGTTGCACTTTCATAGGGTACCCTAGGATTTTAGACACTTTCATAGGGTATCCTAAGGTTTTAGGCACTTTTATAGGGTTTTAGGGTTCATTTTCCTATTATAGGAATTTAGCTGTTTAGGCACTTTCATAGGGTACCTTAGGGTTTTAGGCACTTTCATATATAGGGTACCCTAAAATTTTAGGCACTTTCATAAGGTACCCTACGGTTTTAGGCACTTTTATAGGGTTTTAGGGTTCATTTTTCTATTATAGGGTTTTAGCGGTTTAGGCACTTTCATAGGGTACCTTAGGGTTTTAGGCACTTTCATATATAGGGTACCCTAAGATTTTAGGCACTTTCATAAGGTACCCTAGGGTTTTAGGCACTTTCAACGCCGGTCAACTTTGGTCAACGCCGGTCAACGCTGGTCAACGCCGGTCAATCCTCGGTCAACGCCGGTCAACCTCGGTCAACCTCGGTCAACGTCAGTCAACGCCGGTCAACGTTGGTCAACGCCGGTCAACGTTGGTCAACGCCGGTCAACTTTGGGGGGGCTATTTGTAAATCTTGGACATAATGTCCTTTAAACTTTAAAGGAAAATATTTATGTCCTTATCATGATAAAAACTATTGTAGTATGTCCTCCTACTCAATTTACCCATCAATTTAAGTATACGAAAATTGTTTTTCTAGTGATGAGAAGTTATAGTAAAAAGCTGAACCATTTCAGTATTTTCCGTACATATATGTATAGTTTCTTTTCCCCAACTTTTGTCATTTAAAATGTCACGAGCTTAATCTTAGGTTTGATGACTCCAAATTTCATGAGATTAAGTTCAGGCTTGAAATTTCGAGATTGACTTACATATTACACGAGGCAAGCCACGCTTATCGTGATCACAAAACTTTCAAAGATGAGCCGAGCTTGAACAATTAAAAATTCTTCAAAAATACTCAAATTCGAACTAAACTTGAACACGTATAATAAGAAGTTGAGTCAAGCTTGAATAATACCGTATTAGACTTTTTGGCTTGATTAGTTACCCAAAATTAGGAGCTCGTCAGTGGTGGCCATCAAAGTAACAGCTGTTAATTACGGTAAAATATGTTCAATAAAATAAAAGTTAAATAGGCTGTCCAAATAATACTTCCCGACTTTTTTGCTAAAAAATTAATACTAATAAAAAAAGTGAAGAAAATACTTCATGACATCCTTATTATTGGACCTTGGTAAGCATGGTCGACCGTTGATCGTCCATTTTTTTTTAGCTATGATTCGTTGAATATACCGATATCACATCAATTTGATACAATAGTTTACAAGAGTACTTAACAAATTAATTACGGGAAATAACGAGCTGGTCCCTTTTTTTTTTTGGGTTCTATGTCAAACCATTTTTTGTCATACTATTCTGTGAAGACCTTTTTTAAAGATGTTTTTATTATTTTGCCCTCATCATTTTTTACACACCTTTTAAGAATTCATACTCCAAAAAATTCACACCCACAGAATTCACACTCACAGAATTCACACTCACTAGAATTCACACCTCCTTTTATTGTTTGGGGTGTGTGAATTCTTGAGTATATGAATTGTGTTGTAGGTGAATTCACTTTCTTTTTCTTTTTTTTCTTTTTTTTTTTCAGAATTCACCTCTAAATTCACACCCACTCCATCTGCAATTTCACTATTTCCAAGGTCGGTTAACAATATCTCAAAAAAAAAAAAAAAGGTCGGTTAACTATTTTCCGAAACAGTTCTGCTATGAGCAGAGACAATCCGCAAGGACAACACGTTTGGCCCCATTTTGGATCCCGAAAAAATCTAGAAAAAATGTTCATAAATTTTTGAATATTATTTTATGGGGCATTGCAAAAAAATCAACTCCAGCGGATATCGGTAAGTATTACTTTTGGATAAGTAAGGGCGGAATGACAGTTTCGACCCTACTTATCCAAAAGTAATACTTACCGATCTTTGCTGGAGCTGATTTTTTACATGGCCCCATAAAATAATATTCAAAAATTTATGGATATTTTTTTAAATTTTTTCGGGATCCAAAATGGGGCTAAACACGTTGTCCCTGCGAATTGTCCCTGCTCTTAGAATTTTTGTTTCCGAAAACCACCGCACATGTCTCACTGGGTGTTTCGGATTCTCAAAAAAAGAATTTTTCGAAAAAGAAAAGATTTCAAGCTCAAAAATTATGTGTTTACGCAAATAATTTTCTTATTAATATGGATCTTATTTGATAGATCTCATTGAAATATTTTAAATGGTGCAAAAAAAATTAAAAAATTAAAAAATTATTTTTATTATATTTAAATTTGAAATTACCAATTTCTAAAAAAAACGGGTTGAAAAAGAAAGCGAAACAGCACGGCAATGGACTCCATTAGCAGCATTCCCTACAAGGTGAATTCTGTTTTATCTATGTTCAATCCATCTTCACCGCCAAGAATGGTGCCGCGTTCCATCAATCCACGATCGGAAAACGACACTGTCAGGAACACCACCTCGAATCTCCGCTGCAACAACGGCGTCGAATTCCTCTGTACTCGCACCGTGTCTCATAAACGACGGCGTCCTGTTTTCCGAAACGCTCGACGAGTGGATGAGAGATTCGACAACGGAGATCGTTCGTAACCTTCAAAAAGTGCCGCTTCTCGTTCAGATCTACGCGAGTGACGGAGCAGCTGAAAAGGTAGAGACAGAGAAGGCGGTCGCCAACGAGTGGACGGCGGTCACGCGTAGGTGGAAGGACGGTGTCGCGCTGTACACTATTGATTTTGAATTTTGAATTTTGACAAGTTTTGCAGCTATATAATCGCGGGAGGTTATGGGGACCCCTAAAAAAATATCTCAAATCTCAATTTCATAGTTTTCTATCAAATTTTGATAATTTGAACTGCTCAATGTGTTTAGAACGTGATTTAAAAGTATCCATGAGAAATCAGCAAAAAGAAATGATCGAAAAGGGATTCATCTGAACAGTTTTTTATTGAACTATTCAATAAAAAATAGTTCAAATCAAACATTTCCCAATCTTTTTTTTTTATTTCTCTAGGGTACCCTTAAAATCACGTTCGATCAGAAAATGAGAGGTGCGGATCGAAGCAAAATCCGGACGCCTTAACTTGAACAAAATCTGGATCGGTCCGCACCTCCCATTTTCCGATCGAATTTTAATAATCCAAACCGCTCAATGTGTTCAAAACGTGATTTTAAGAATACTCGCGAGAAATCAGCAAATTAAATGATCGAGAAGGGTTTCATCCGAACAGCTTTTTATTGAACTGTTTAATAAAAAATTGCTCGTATGAAGCCCTTTCCAGTCATTTTTTTGCTGATTTCTCTATGGTACCATTAAAATCACTTTCTGATCACATTGAGCGGCTCGGATTATCAAAATTCAATCGGAATGCTATTTAACGGGGTCTTTAACGAAATCCGTTAGTCATTTAGAAGGAATGGGCGTTTTGATTAACAGAAGGTAACGTCGGGAGTAAAATTAATTGTTTTGAAAGTTTGGGAGTCTCATTGAAATTTAGAATAAAGGTTGGAGGGTATTTTGAATTTTTTCCTATAGAAAACAAGCCCCAACTTTTATCTTTAACTAGCATCTCTTTTGATACTGATGATTTTAGGTGTGAATCCACGGCAGATAGTGAGTGTTATTTGCGTTAGGTTATGTCTGGGTTTGGGTGAAAGGCATCGACTACCTTATGCTTATATTTAGATGATTAGTTTGATTTTGTCTAAAATATTTGTAATGAATTCCATTATTATATAAATATCGTTGGGCGTTTATTAATATAATTTCTCCATTTTATAAAATTAAAAAAAAAAACTTATTTTAATCAAAGCCTAAGCCTGAGACGGGCCCAACAGGCAAGGCGGCGGCGCGCACATGGGGTAAATGGGCCAAGGCCCACTTTATCCATGCCCTGTCCCCATATATCTTTCCTTTCCATTATAAATGACCAACTTTGACACCCAATTTCTTTTGCATCTTAAAATCGTTTTGTCCAAGTAAATACTCAAGATATTCAATCTTTATCTCCTAATATCTGTTTACACCCGTTTTTGACACCCAGTTCTGGGCAAGCATTGGAGGGCCATTTATTTATCTTTTGATTAAATTGGACCAAAAAATATAGATGTGTTGAGTTAAAATTAATAGGCCAAAATAATATTAATTAGGCCCGATTAATTTTAACTTAATCCGGTTATGGGCTAATGATATTCTGGGCTTAATTATTGAAAAGAGCCCATAATCCATAGTGATTAATTGGTGGTTTCAAAATATTCTGTAAAATGGGAATAATGGGTACAATTATTCTTGTTAACTGCCCATGATCGAGAAAAGTTGAGAAACCATTTGACCTCATGGGATTTTTGGACACATGGCAGCCTATGAGAAAACAAGACCTCATGATTTCCTATTTAACGTGGTTACTCATAAAAAGAGGACGTTGGCTGGCAGATATTCTTTGTTGGAGCAATTTGGCCCACGATTTCAAGAGGTACATGGTCAAGAGAACATGGGCAGTTGAGAATCAACCCATGATCAGCAAATAACCTCTTGCAAGTGCTATAAACCGCCAGCTCAAGGTAGTGGGAAGTTATTTCGGACACTTCGCAGTATTTGGAGTTAACTCGGGACACTTGTCATCACAAGAGAAGGGCAGAAAAATCCATTTCATGCAGAATCGAAGACCCTTGGCCTATAAATATTAGTTCACAAGATGAAAAAAGGGTTCATACACCAATCAAGCTCAACACTTAAAACCAAAAGCCTTCCCAATGAAGCAATTATCTCACTTCTCTCACATTCACTCAATTACTTCTTCAAATAATTCGGGTTTCTATCTTTCTTATACCCCAAACTTTATTATTACGACATAATAAAGTTATTTCATCTCTCTTATATCCCCAACTTTATTATTACGACATAATAAAGTTATTCTACTTTATTACTTCTTTTCCTATACGGTTAAGAAATTATTAAGTTCTCGCTCGTAGAGGCAAAACCACGAACCAACACTGCAATCCAACCTTTAGGTTTGCAGCACGATCGCTCTTACAGATTCGAAGTCAAAAAAGGGACACTCAGCCCTTACGTTAGACGTGACAAGTCTTGACACGCCCCCACTCAGTCCTTGAGCCATTTCGGAGCTGAACAATATCAAAGAATATTTTCCAACTCGAACCCAAAGATTTTATGTCCCAAAGATTGCAAAAAAAAAATTCTAAGAAAATCATTTTACTAACAATCCCCACATGAAAGAAATTCAATGGACAGACTATGCAAATGCAATGCAAAACCTAAAGAGCGTTCAATAGGAAATTTTCCGCGTGGGAGTAGGTAGCTTTTGGCCTCAAACCATCCCTTGTGAGAGCCTATCAGATTTACTGACTGATTAGTGGACACAGTGCCTTGAATTGTTGTGCCGTTGGGTAAACCGACTTCACACATAGTCTTTACAAACACAGTTTTGTTTTCACTGTTGGGCCCATTTTTTGCCCCGGGCAATGAAAGGATGTCAGCATTGAGAACATGCAGCAAGGTTCACTCATGTTTTCGAATCAACCTTTGAGAGCGTAGAAGGCATTGCAGAGTGCATTTTCCCTCCAAGCCCGTGCTGAATTTTCGAACATTTTCCTACATGTTTTGGATAAAGTCCTTGTTGTGGACTACAAACCCACACCAGCCCAGCATTGAAGCTAGTGGGGCAACAGCGTTCTCCCGAGCCTTTATTTTTCTCTCTTAATAACAAAGAGATTACGTAAATTGTACACGGAGGGTCCGTGAACAAGCCAATTCCCTCCTACCCAATAAGAACAAGCCACCTCATTCATAAGTGGGGCAACGTGGGTTGCCCCCACTTATGAATGAGGTGGCTTGTTCTTATTGGCTTGCCCCACTTATGAATGAGGTGGCTTGTTCTTATTGGGTAGGAGGGAATTGGATTGTACATGGAGGGTTTAATCTCCATTTACATAAGTAAGTGCGTCTACAAAAAATGTGTGTCAAATCCAAACGGGAAAGGCCCAAAACAAAAGTCACTTTTCATGCTTGACTTCAAATATAGGCCACAATTTGGAATCCTGTGGATCCTCTTTGCGTTATGTTTTTAGCGTGGCATCACAATATGTTTGCTTTCTTCACTTTGGATCAGCTTACGCGCACCTCAACTAATTTCATCTCAGTTCAGTCAAGGGTTGTTTGCTTTCGCTGTCCACCTACTTGCTTTCTTTCTGAGTTGATAGTATTGGGAAAAAATCAGTTGGTCTGAACATATGGTGGGAAACGATTCAAGAGGATGATGAATTTGCTAGTATAAAATCTAGAGTAAATTACAGTAAACCCCCCTCAACTAATTCGAATTTTCACTTAACCCCCTCCGACTACAAAACTCAACAGTGTGCACCCTCTAACTATTCAGAATTGACACTTAACCCCCTTTTGTTAGGTCTCCGTAGGAAAATACACCGACGGCCGTCCCCGGCCACCGGGCGGCCGATCCGAGCCGTCCAAAAATTTTATAAAAAAAAAACCGAGTGGGCGAACGCGGGAATCAACGGCATCCGACGTGTGTAGGTGCTCGATCCAAACATCCCAAGAATTTAAATGGGATGTTTAGATCGAGCACCTACGCACGTTGGATGCCGTTGATTCTCGCGTAAGCCCACTCGGTTTTTTTTTTTTTAAATTTTTGGACGGCTCGGATCGGCCGCCCGGTGGTCGGAGATGGCCGTCGGTGCATTTTTCCTACGGAGACCTAACAAAAGGGGGTTAAGTGTCAATTCTGGATAGTTAGAGGGTGCACACTGTTGGGTTTTGCAGTCGGAGGAGGTAAAGTGAAAATTCGGGTTAGTTGAGGGGGGTTTACTGTAATTTACTCTAAAATCTATGGGCATGAATTTCTAGCCTTTGGGTACAATAAATGGTAGACGAATTACATATGTATTTGCTACCCGCGACCCCCCTTCGTAGTCTAGCCAATGAAACAGGCCAATCGAAGGGTAAGCTTTTGTGAAGAATTTGTGACTGTTAAGAAAATAGAGTCCCACATTGTTTGGGAGTGGAATGGATGATCTCTTTATAACATTTGAGACCTCTCCACTCATTGCCAATTGGTTTTGAGATGGATATAAAGTTTCCACATGGTATCAAAGATGTCTTTCATTCCATCCAAGAATGCATTTGAAGTCAAAGAGTCCAGTTTAACAATATCCACAACCAGATCTCGATAATTTTAGTAGTAACTTATACTGATAAGCTCAAACTCAACAAATGAATTCATACAACATACCAGCAACATCATGTACCAGTAAGTTCATTTGAGATTTCAACGCATTAACATGAAATCAAACAAAAAAAGGAAATTGAGAGAAACCATCGGCGAACCTTTAGAACATTGTTGATTCGAGTTTATTCATCTATTTCACAGAAGCAACAAGGCTTAGTAACAATATACACTTTGATTCCAGTACACCCTCAAATCAGCTAAATTCTATAACAATACAAGAATGGATGTTTTGTTTTGAAAGTATATACCAAAAAGAAGCACATTTGTTTTGCTGGTTCATTTACAGAAGAAGGAAAGGTTTGTTGTTTAGAATCTACATCAGCCAATGAGTTCAAATAAAAAGTATAGTATAGGAGAACCAAAAATTGAGATTACTCTGATTGGGGATTATTGCGCCGGTTCTTCTTGGCAATGGAGTAATTATAAGCCCGAACTAACCGCTTTCGAAACCTCTCAAGATTCAACCGAACATTCTGATGATCAAGATATGTCTTCTTAGTGAATTCCCAGCCTTTCTTGTGCACGCTGTCTGGATCATTCAAAACGGGATCATCTTTCTTATATTCATCGTACAACGAGCTCTCTCTCGGGAGAATCTTGTAACCAATGTACTTCAAACCAAGCTTCACAGCCGGCTCCCCATAGTAAGTCTCAGCCGCCCATTCGGTTCCGAGGGGAATAACTTGAATAAATACCTTGCTAGGCCTTACAAACAAAAGATGAGTCATGGCAGCTCCGTGGACCCCAACCAAAACATCGCTTGAGTTAAGCACCCTGTAGATCTTTGCCAGTTCGGTTCTCCGGTTAGGCCTCAAAACTTCCACTTCAAACCCTATTTCTTCGGCCATTTTCACCAACAAATCTTCGTTAGTTATCGCTCTAGACCCCTTTCTAGACAAGATGGCAAGTTTCGGTTTCTTGATCAGTTCCCGCTTTTGCTCTCCTTTTGCTTCATTCTCTGAAGATCGTAGTGAGGGGTCTTTTGAACTCTCTGTGGCTTTCCTTTCCTCATCCTTGATTAAACCGTTGATTCGCGGCCAATATGCACGGTCTAAGAGGTCATGGAAATCCTTTATGGATTTCCCCCCTTCCATAAGTGAAGGATCAACGGTGAGCTCATCGTGAATTCTCAAACCAACAATGGCTTCTGGGAAGCAATGAGTCCGATTATCTCCACTAAAATCGACCGGTGGATAATCCGAGAGAAGCGAAAGGATGTCACCGTACTTACTATTCCACCACTTGTGATACTCAGAAATAACAAACACAACCCTCTTGTTGAAATGTTGTGAAGTTATGTACAAAGGCAATATTCCATCGTTAAATTCATGATAAATATTACCCGTATATCCTGAGGTGGAGAAGAAAATGGCCGGGACGTCATGCTTGACATCGCACTGATGTCTAGTACCCGTATTCTCTCTCTTTGAAATAAGGTGCAATTCGCCTACAGAGTCCATAGTATTTTTCTCCCATTTTCGGGTATAGGGCTTAATGTTTTCATGTTGGATTCCTCTTCCGTGTTTTCTTCTTCATCTTCACCTTCTTCATTGGGACCCGGAACATAATCCATTAGGCCAGTAGAGCTTCTTGAGGTATAAAGGTAGATAGAAGAGGAAAGAGAGTGAGTTCTCACATCCCCTTTCATCATACATATATCGGATCGAACACTGCTCCTGTCACAACATATAGTTCCTGCATTTAGAACAAATTCTTCAAATTAGACAACAATCCCAGTTTGTAAGAGAGATAGCAGGAGAGAGTTGTGAATTGAACTAACAAAAGTAAATGCTTTGGTCCCACATGCATCGTGTGGGATCCACATGCAGCAAACGATTCTAGATACATCTGTTATATTTTGTCATCTGTAGCACTACTTACTAACAAAAGGGAGCATGTATGTCCCATTTCAGCATGTTGAACACAGAAAAGACAGAAAATTGGAGTTGAGGGACAAAAGGGTATTGGTTATTCCACAAACCCCAGCATGACTAGAATTTAAATCACAAATCAAGGAAAAAGAACCAAACAGAAGTCATTTTCTCTTTGTGTTCATGTCATCAAGATTCATGACTAAAAATCAGAAAAAAAATGAAATCAAAATCAGATACTCCTAAGCAATAAAGATGTGAATGGAAGCATAATTATCATGCTAGCAAAATAATCAAACAGTAAGAGAAAAAAATGGATACATGAGGAACAAAAGGGTATTGATTATTGATTCTATTCGGCTTTTCATCACCTCATGACTACAAATCAAGCTAGATGACCAAGAAAAACAAAGAAAATCTAAATTAATTCAGATTTAAGAACAAAATGGAATTTGCATTGTCAAAATAAGGTTAAAGAATAGAATAGGGGTATGTTTCAATAAACTATCTTTCTACACATAAGAGCACGGAAGGAATCATTTGTGATTTAAGAAAGGGTATCCTTTATGTAAATTAAGTTTCTGAAGCTTGATTCGGTCCTAGTTGGCCTCGCTGACCATACGGTCAAATCGTGGGATTGTGAAGCTTGATTTATTCTTAATTTGGCTCGCTGACCATACAGGCAGACAGTCAAAACGTGGGGACAGGGCAGCGCCCACGGTAGAGGTGCTGAGGGGCCTAAACAAGGGTATTAGGCCGATTCATATATAATATGCTTTACGCAATCGATGTAACTATACATTCTTCTCAATTCGTTACATGGTGAAAAGTGGACCCAATTGAGAAAACCACCTAAAATCACTGTGACATGCTTCTTCTTTTTCTTTTTTCTTTTTTTTTTATTTTTTATCTTGCGCTGGCGATTAGAAAACCACCAGTCTAAACATTACAACTACAAAAAACATATATATAAATACAAATCGAAGCCAGATGTTGATGAACAAAGGTTACAATACATAAGCATATCTATCATATGTCCATCGACGCGATTGCATGTTCCAGAAATGTCAAAAAAGTTCCAAGAAAAACAAAAAACAGGAAAAAAAACAAACATAGATTATCAAGCATTTGAGAGAGAGAGAGGGAGTAGCGACCATGAGAGAATGAAGAGCAAATGGGAGTATTCACATCCATCTCAGCAGAAAATCTTCCATTTTCGTATCCAAATGAATCTGAAAAATAAAAAGAAAAAGAAGAAGATAAATAGAGAAGCATAAAAAAAAATCAAGCAAACAGGAAGGAAAAAATCGGTTCAGGAAAAAAAGGAAGCTTACATAAGAAAGAGAAGTTGGGTGGAAAGCAGAAGAAGTGAGGGGCTAAAAGCAAACTGCAGGAAAAGAGAGAGAGGAAAAGGAGATTGAGAAATCTGGGCCTTGTTGTTATCTTGTTGAAACCAAGGCTATTTTGGGATTCCTCGTCTTCAGTTGCATTCTCTACACCCTTTTTCAAGGGGCTGTATCTCAGGTGATTCACCATGGCTTCTGAAACAGGGGACAGAGCGAGAGAGAGATGGAGGGGAGATGTAAAGAGGAACAAAGAGGGGTTTTTCCGGTGAAGTACGAAGGAAGAAAAGGAAGCAAAGAAAGTTATTTGAGTGTATTAGAGGGAAATGGAACAACTTTCGTTCTATTGATTTCTAATCTGGGATTTATGAGAGAGAGAGAGAGAGAGAGAATGAAGGCCCAAATCAGAACCCAGAAACAGAACAGGGAATATAGGTAGGAGATGAACACAAAGACAGAGAGAGAATATATATGAGGAGGGAGGAAAAAGAAGAAGGGTTTTTCTGGGTTTTTGGAGGAGGGTGTTTTCTCGGGGACTCTGTTTCTTGTGTGACAGAGAGAGAGAATCAATGAAGCTATCAGCGAAAGCTCACAGGAGACTTTTTTGAATAAGTCTCCGTTCCGAAAACAGAAATAAGTATTTATTTTTTAAGAATATAATTTTAAGTTTAAAAATTATATATTTACGTAAATAATTTTTCTATCAATATAGATCTTGTTTGATAGATCTCATGGAGATTTTTAATATGGTACAAAAAAAATTGAAAAATTATTTTTCATTTACATTATTTTTTAAATTTAAAATGTAAAATAAGTACTTATTTTTCAAGAAGGTGTTCTTGGAACACGGCCTAAGTGGATTTTTTCGGTCAAATAGCGTGTAAGCGACATCAGCTGACGAAATTAGATGTGGTGGCTGGGTACAAAGTTGGCAATGCCGGTCTGGCAACGGTGTGACGGTCACGCGCTTCCTACTGTAGGCTCATCAGTGGGGGCCAGCTAAGGGCCAAAGAATGAATACCTTGGATTTTGGTTAGCAATTTTGTTTCGTTGGTAAGCACAACTTTACATTCAATAAGGCTCCGTCAGTTGCCACGAATGTTGTACCGAAAAGTTATTCTCAGGAAAAGTTAAGTAAAGTAAAATAAAAGAAACAGAAATCTATTCTTCTGTGAGTGTTCATTTGACAATTTTTTTTGCAAGAAAACTAAAGTTTAGTGATTCATTTGTCAGGAAAAGACATTTATGAGAACTTCTTTATTTTTTATTCTCGTGGCTAATTTTAAATAAAAGTAATTTGAGAGCTAAATAATAGGCTATCATATTTAAAAAATTAACACATACAGAAAATGTATTTTATCTAATCCAAAACCTTAACATTAAATGAAAAAATCGACTTGCAATTCCTTATTCAATTTGCTATATTCTGAATGGTCATGCAAATCCTCCATTGAAATTGACATTCTCTAATAATCAATCGTACAAATGAAGTTTAAAATATAATCAGATGGTAACTAAATAAATAAATATTAAACAATCGTGCTTAATTAGTTGCCGATGCAAAACTCACTGAAAAATTAGTTAGTACAAAACAAAATTGAAGACTAATGACAAGATAAATAAATACTTCGAAAAAAAATAAATTATCAATATTTTTCCATACTAATTATCTCAGAAAGCACCATAGTAGTCGAAATTGTTGTTGTTCACGTAAATCTTAAGTGTCTTTCTAAGAACCTAATTCGTATTTTTTTGGTGTTGGCGCCATTCACTTTTTTTTTTACCCGCCAATTATTTTGGCCCCATGCTTGCGACCTTAACATGCGTTATAAGAATACCCCAAGCGTATGGCTAGGTCGGTTGAAAGCATAATAATACTCGAAAGTCCGGGGTCGAATCCACAATGAGCGCACCCATAGCTTTGTTCCGAGATTGGCTTGTAGAGAGTTTTAGCGTTAGGACCGCTAACCAAAGTTTGGCGTTGAGACGGCCAACTCGAAAGATTTAGTTTACTGGCTACTTAACCTAACTACGGCTTTTTACTGGAGATTAAACTAAGGGTTAGGTTTAAGGATAATTAACAACCATAACACAATGGTAAGCTCGATTCTTCTCTTTTTAACAACGGTGTTAAACATGTCTAGGGTTTTTTTGGTACATTTAGACAAACACAAGGAGGGATATAGTTCTAAGTATTGAATGTGGCAAGAAGCTTTAACCCTTGCCTACATTTGATCAAAGAGATTAACACCTCAAAGTTTTGATACATAAAATCGGTCCTAAGCCATGCTTAAGCTAGAAAACTGGGATTTTCTAGAGGAGAACGAGCCACACCCCTGGTTACGGGATGTTAATCATCCCATAACCTAACTTTGCTACACTACTCACACATAATGAAAGGAGAAGTGAAATGAATTAGGGTTCGGATGGGAGAACACGAAATCATGCTGAAAACAGAAATAGAAGTTAGATTAATAAGGATCCCAAAGGAACTTACAACATTAATGAAAGCAATCACCCTCCAAATCCCCCAATCAATGCTCCATTAATGAGAGAGAAAAGAGTTGGTGAGAAGAGGCGGTAAAAGAGAGAAAAAGCTGATCCAAAATAATATAACATCACCCTAAAAACGTGCAAAGGGGGTATTTATAGTACCCCTTTAAAGTTACAAAAGAAAAAGAAAAAGAAAATAGACATCTGCAGAAACTGGGGATATCCTACCGGTAGGACCTGACTACCTACCGGTAGAATGGCTTCGGGCAAAAAAGGTGAAGACAGCTTTAACTTGGTTCTTGCCGGTAGGCACTGATCCCCTACCGGTAGGTCTTGGACGGTGCACATTTGTGAACTCTCTAGACAGAGGTTGGACCGGTAGACTGGGATCTCTACCGGTAGGAATGGGTTTGTAACATGTAGGCATTGATCTCCTACCGGTAGAGCTTCATTTGCTGGCACCCTTATAGCAGCTTCATTCTGGGATTATCCAAACTGTCCGGGGCTTCAACGATGCATCTCCGGACTCCGTTATCGCCCCAGTTAGGCCTCTCAGGACCCCGATCACTAATGGAATAAGTTCATGGCGTAAAAACTGCCTTATTAACAAAAAAAACCCTGTAAACACCAAAAACGCACCTTTCACACGCAATATCATTCAAAAACATAAAGTTATGGGCATGAGCGTGGCAAAAATGAGCGAGATAAGCCCCGAATATAACCACAATTGTGGGCTTATCACCCTACAATCGAGCAAATTTTTCCCGTGAAGCAAAATCATATACTTTTGGTAGGATCACTTTTGCAAGAAAGTAAATCTTGCAGGAAGACTTAAAAATATGTTTCCCTTTACTTTCCTGCCAACTGAACAATACAAAAGTTATGGAAAAATTGATTTTTCTATCATTTCCTGTACTTTCCAGACAATTGAATGGGGCCTAAAAGTATCCGGCATTTACATTTCAATTTGAATACATAGATATCGAGCTACAACCAAGCCTAATACATTAACAATAATACAATAAACACAAAGAGACAAGCTGGTGTCTAAATCCTAAATGCAAGAATCTCAAACTCTCTACACTACCCGAGTCCCGACAATAAATTCGACAATATTGAAACCAAATGCCATCCGGTTTGTGGCGAAGAGACAAAGTCAGCCAACCATCGCTGCCACAAAGAACGTATGCCATTCCTAGGCAAACCCTCGGTTTCTCGGTGAGTTCTAGACGCGGGCCAGCAAAAAGCTTGTCAAAGTTCACAGCCATGCGACCGCAGTGAGTGCGATACTAGATCCAGTGACCCGCCCACCATCATACCCACCGAATCAAGAGAAATCAAATCGGGAAACCAGCCGGAGACAAAATAAAAGTAAGGAAAACAAGACAGTAAAATAAAGTCTAACCCCATCCTTGTCGTTATTGTCCACCGTCGGCCACCATCGTCCAGATCTTAGCTGATAAGGAGGAAACGAGTCAGAATCAAACCCCACACGCCACCACCGGAGCTAGAATGTCAGAGCTTGATCATGCTGCTCAACAACACTTAATTGAAACACAAAGCGGAGAGGGATACACATAAACAAACGAAGAGATAAGAGGAGAGAGGGGAGGTATCGCCTCCCCTCCTCCCTCACCTTATTCGCCGAAAAAGAGTAGAGAGTGAATTTTTTGTTATTTTTTTGGTTGATTATGATATTCGCTAAATTTGATTTTTCTAGCATGGACAACGAACATACCATCTACAAAAATAATAGCTTGAATCATCAATTGGAGCTGTAGTTGATCCAATTTTGCGCCACGTGAGATTTGGGAGGATCCATACTCGATTGCATTGTGATAATTTGTTGAGGAGACTCTTCATTTTATTCCAAGTAAGTTTTTTTTTGTTGTTGAAAGTCTTATTCCAAGGAAGTGTGTGCATAGACATTTGTGTACAAATAGTTTGAAATCACTATAGATGCAATATTCAAAAGGGGAAAGTACATAAACACCCCTCAACTATCACTCGATTCTCGTAAACACCCCCTCATCTATTCCCGTTACCCAGTAACACCCTTCCGGCTCAGATCTGTTTGCTAGGAGGTCACATGTCAGCAAAATTGGGCATTTTTGGACAAAAATGCCCTTTGACAATCCACAGTCTACCATTTGTCACCACCACATCTACAATCCACCACCACTGACTTCACCACCTCCACCATTTGTCGCCACCACACACCGCCAGGCACCAATCACCACCACCAAATTCCCCTCTTGCACTCGGTCTCCAACAGTCACAACTATCACAAACCACAAATCGCCAATTTCAGAAATCCCCAAAATCAAAAATCCCCAAAATCAAACCCTAACCTCGATTTCAGAAATCCTTGAAATCACCAAGATGGGTTGGGAACCCAGAAGAGGTTTTGGGCTTTTCGCGGCAGATTTTGCAGATTTAGTAGGGTTGGTTTGCGTTCGAGCTTAGGCTGTCAAGGTCGTTGGATCGAGCCAGAAGATTTCAGAACCTGCTTCAGCTATCGTGGTCCGGCAACGCCAGCTTGGAGTCGATGGGTTGCTCGTCAGAAACCCCATTTTGGCTGCACTTTTAGGCTCGGGCTTTGACTTCGCTGGGGGAGGAGGAGGAGGCCAGAGAAGCCCATGGCGTCGGAGGGGTCATGGAGAGGAAGCGGGGGGCGTAGGTAGATCGGCGTTGGGGCCGGAGAAGGGGTGGTTGCTGAGGAGGCGAGGGAGGTGAGAGGCGGCCATGGGGTCATCGAAGAGGTCTTCTCCGGCTATCAGATCTCATCTTCGCCAGAGATGAGTGCACACCTGGGCGTTGCTGCTGCTCATCTCTCTCCCGCCCCCCCACCCCCCCCCAGATTGGTGGGTAAATAATAGAAAAGGGTATCTTGGTCATTTCCTCAATTTAGTTAATGGAGTTAGCATTTTTTCGGTTTCTAGTAGTTGAGGGGGTCTCCATGGGCGCTTTTAAATGTGAGGGGGTGTTTACAAGAATCATTGATAGTTGAGGGGGTGTCTATGTACTTTCACCTATTCAAAATAGTGAGAGCCCCGTGTGTAAGGGATAGTTTTGGACACATTTATATTTATATTCAAAATCGTGTAAGTAATATTCTTTCATTTTTGTCAAATACTAAGGAGAAATGCTACAATACACTTTTTGGTATATACGATATGCATCCGTCTTAATCACCTTAAATCCTCTTTGAATTCATAACTTTCCGTTAGCAATTCGTAACATTTGACATACGTTCCTCACATTTAACTAGTAAATTGAATTCATATCACTCTTAAATGTTATGAATTTTTTTTTCTTGATGTTATGAAATTTTAAACACATGTGTATGAATTTTTATGCCAATATTAAATCTTTATATAAATGGTACGAACCTCAAGCCAAGGTCGTAATTTTTCCAATTTATTCCACCCTAGCAACGAACACCCAAGCCACTCTGTGTAGTTCTAACTTTTACAGTAAGTCTAATTACAACGGCAATCGTGCACAAACCACAGTGTGGGGTCTACTTTGATCCTACACAAATAATTCAAATCGTTTATTAAATATAAATAATTTTTCCAAGGTTTCCGCGAAAAATCAGCACAATTCAATACTTATAGGTGATCAATCTATCATTTACTTTCCAGGATCCTAAAATCTGAATAAAAAGCATATAGATGATTAGATCGAGCACCTATAGATATCGATTGATCTGATTTTTTGGGAGGTCCTCAAATATATATTTTTTTCCATTCCATGCTCAGATCTTTTGTGTGAGACTTGAAGTGGACCTCATACCGTGATTTGTGCAAAATTACTTGTGGCACAATTGTTGTGCAGTTAGTCGGGTTGCAACTTTTAAATTTATTCCACTCTAGCAATGAACACTCATGCCACTCAGACCGAGGTACATAGATGATCTTAACAGAAAATCTTATTGTTGCAGACCATTTCAAAAAAAAGACTTTACGGAGGCTATCACGCGGTTTAAAGTGTTTTGGGACGGTTCAATTGTGACCGATCAAAAATTGAAAATGAATCTTAGCCATGTATTGCGCGAGATGGAC
This sequence comes from Rhododendron mucronatum var. ripense, assembly GCA_019656295.1. Lineage (NCBI taxonomy): Eukaryota > Viridiplantae > Streptophyta > Magnoliopsida > Ericales > Ericaceae > Rhododendron > Rhododendron mucronatum. The sequence continues at coordinate 1,820,683 of BPLT01000111.1, forward strand.
GGTTGAGATTACGCCGTCCGTAAACAGGTTATTCACAAAGCCTCCGTGAATTAAATTTCTCTCATGATCTAGTATGTGGTTATTAAACACTCTTTCAAATTATTCCACTCTAGCAATGAACACTCAAGCCACTCTAATCCAGGCTCAAACAGCCCATTCAACTCCACTGTAAATTTATCACCTTTTATTCAATCTGTAATGATTAGAGACGCCACATAACCATTGAACAAGAGTGAGTTCCATTAATGATAGAGACGCCAATAAGTTCCATTAATGCTTCCAGATGATTTTATTTTGCCAAGTGCGCTGTGATTATATCCTCGCATTGCCGGCTTTGGCCATATGCCCAGGATGCGACACACATCGAGCTCCCAAAAATTTTACCTAATTTTGGGGCCCCGCCAATTGCTCTAATATTTTCCACTGATCCACATATCATAGGATACAGCTTCAATGAAATCCCCAAAGCAAAAGGCCCGAAAGCTTTTTAGGAGAATTTTGAATAGCTCAAAAAACTTATTAGGGTATGGTTATAGAAAGAGCAGATGAGAACGATATGAATAGCTCGCACGTTCAAGTGATCATAATAACTTTTTAGGAGAATTTTGAAACGTGTATGATATTAGGCTATAAGTTTCCGCTAAAGAGGCTTTTTGGACATTTTCTTATTTTGTCCTTGTTCAAATTGTTTTTGTTTTATTAGGTTAATCGGATTTTGGCCTATATCCTTATTCAAATTGTTTTTGTGTTTATTAGGTTAGTCGGATTTTTGGCCTTTATCTTGGATATGTTCTAAACATTAGGGTAGAAGTCATAATTTTTTACTTTTTCGATTTGTCTTCATGATAAGAGACGAATCAATAATTCCACAAAAGTTTGGCGCAAAACTAACAAAACGCGAAATTTTTTTAGTAAGGGTAAAATAGGAAAAAATCTCAAAAAAATCTTTGCGAAACTTAGCCTAAGCGAGCAAGTTGATAATGTCCGCAAGTGAAATGGTAACCCAATAATATACATCATGTACTTTAATGCGTTTAGACTGGAGTTCAAGTTTCAATAACTACGGGTAAGCCGATACTGACTTTTTCGGAAAAAAAATGAAAGTTGACAATGTTCTCTCTCATTTATTACTGGCTGGTATAGTTTTTCTTTCGTGATAACGCGCCAACCTTATTGAATATTGATGTTTTGACTTTTCCAATTGGTATGTTATCCAAGCATGTTTGTTTATTTTACTAATAACAAAGATCCCAAACTTGACCGTGTTCAACTTCTGTAAGTAAAGAACGCTGCTACCCTCTCAGATTTGCATACAGATTATGTGCACAGATCACAGTGTGGGACAAACTACAGATTTCACAAAAATGATCCAAGCTGTTCATTAAATGTAAATTATTTTTTCAAAGGTTTTTATGCAAATAATCAGCTTAATCCGATGCTTATAAGGTGCTCAATCCAATCACATACCTGTCATTCAGAATTTCAAAATAATGAAAAGTTAGATAATTGGATCGAACACTTATAGGTATATCGGATTAAGTTGTATTAATGCGGAGGCACTTGAAAAAATATTTTTACAATAATGAATGGCTCGAAACATTTGTGTGAGATCCGAAGTGAGCCTACACAGTGATCTGTGCGCAATTGTTGTGCACAATTACTATGCAATTAGACTTTCTGATAAGTAAACCAAACAAAAAAATACTCATATGCACACCATTGAAAAACACACCAAAATGTTATGATTCCTAAATGTTATGAATCTATTGTTAAAAAGTTAAGAATCATATTGATTGAAAAGTTACGAATTTTTAGTATAAAAGTTACAATAAGAAATAAAATGTTAATGAATGACTGGTTCTACAAATAATTTTTATGAGGTGACACAATATGAACCACAGAATAGGTGAATATGGTACAGCCTTAAAGGGGTGTGTATTGAAGACTTTAAAAAAAAAAATAGAATGAGATCATGCCAGCATAACTAACAAACGCCAAAAAAGCAGATAATTTGGTTAGGGACAACAACTAGATTAAGATGAAGGGCTAACCCATATCACAAATATGCTAACGAATTAAAATTTTTGTGGTACTAACACATAAAAAACGACTCGTGTCTGGGTTAGAATGAAAGACATCGATTGTCTTGTGATTTACCTTGTTTTATATTTATTAGTAGATGATTAGTTTAATTTTGTCCAAGTTCTTTATAATGATTTCATTTTATAAGTGCCGCTGAGCGTTTATCAATATATCTTCTCACTTTAGAAAGAAAAAAAAAGTAAAAATGTTTGTGGCATACCTGGCATTAAAGGCTCGTTTGGTAACCTCACTTAATTGCTTATATCGAACGAATAAATTTTACTAAAATCATAATTAGAACCGCAGGCCCGGCCTCTGACCCTAAATAATAATTGGATTGTTCAGCACCATTTGATTATTTGCTTATTAGTACATACTACATATGATGATAAGTCAGTTAACTTATTTTTTATCTTTAATTTTTTTCTGCTTTTGTTAGTTTTGCGTTATATTTTTTCCTACTATTGGTTCGTCTCGACGAAAGAAATCGAAAAAGTTAAAAATCATGATCGAAATCCATAAAAATTTTTGAATAACACAAAAATGAGCAAACTCTTGTTTGTTTATTTCTTTATTTTTTTCAATTCATTTCATAGCTTATGAAACAAGTCTTACATATCGAGCAAAATTTAGATACAATAGTTATTTATAATGATCATCTCACATGAGGTGAATATATGCAATGCACCCAATGCGAAAGGACGTTGCGAATAACTATTTTTTTTTTTTTTCTAATGAAGATCGACCATCTAGCATCTAAAAGTTGTCTATTTTTCGTATTAGTAATAATCACCCATCCTTTGGACTTTTTATTAATTCTTCGACTGTACAAGGTACGTCACCTCCATTTGTATTAATTTAATTAGTCAGTACAATTAGGGATTATTTGGATTAAAATAAGTCAAAGTGGCTTATTTTTTGTCCTTATTCAAATTTTTTTCGTATCACTTGGCATATTGTCAATTTTTGGAGGATTATTGCATCCTCATTGACAAGAGGAATCTAAAAAGTAAAATATTTTGCACCGTACATCCAATTTTTTTTAATCAAAGACGAAATAATTGACTTAGTGGCTTATTTTTCGTTTTTTTTGTGGCTATTGTTTGACTCATTTTGGCGGGGAAAGCCATTTGCTTATTAGATTCTCCTAGACAAACATGTTACATACTCTGATTCAGAGTATTGCATACCTAAAACATTTAGTCCGAAGGGATTTGCCGGTCGTCACGCCTGTAACTAGAATTTGTTTTATTTTGACAAAGTCAGTTTCTAACCTTCAAAGTGTAATTAATATTTTCGAGAGTCAGTTCATACGAAGCTTTATTCGCTTACTTCAGCTTTTATTAGGCTCCTTGCAAGTCGATGGTGCACACTTGATCCCACCATTTGGTTGACATTTGTGTGTAAAGACTAGTGCCGGACACCTAAGACTGTATTAAAAAAAAAACATACACATATTATTTCGTTATAGATTAGTGTGCTAATTTTTTTTATATCTTGGTGTAGTGATGCAATTTAAGGGGGCACGTGATGATATGACAAGAACGTTTATCTTTTTAATACTCAAACTTAGGTGCTACGTGTCAATTTTAACTCCATACTCGATCAACTAAATCAATTCTCTTAGAGGATTTAATTCAATCGTTGACTTTACTTTTGTTTCTTATCATGTCGACGGGCATTTGCGTTTTATGGGTTGTCCACGGAATACTTCTTAAACTGGAAGATATCTTCTGTCCCACTAACACTTATAGAAAAAAACGTAGTTTTATCCTTATTTAATTTTTTTTTTTTTGCGTTTATTCGTTTTGCGTCAAATTTTTTTGGACTTTTTGATTCGTCCCGACGAGACGACATCGGAAAATTACAAAAAATTACTTTTACCCAAATATTTTGAACAAAGACCACTTTTAAGTAAAAAAAAAAAAAAAAGTAGTCTAGTTGAGAAGAATCAAAAGGTCAAAAAAAAATTGGCGCAAAACGAACAAACGCAAAAAAATTCATATAACAACAAAACTAAAAAAGTGAAATAAGTTGTTAGGCCGCCTGGTTCCACTAAGTTTTTTGAGCCCTTTTCTGGTTTTGTTCTTATTTAAAAAAAAATTGGCATTTGGTATTTTGTGCCTAACTTTTGTGGATTATTCATTCGTCTCGAAGAGATGAATTGGACTTTTACCCAAAGATTTTTAAAAATATTCAAGAAAAAGCCCCAAAAGCTGGCTTTTTCGGCTTTTGGGCTTTGTTTCGAATATTTTTTAAAATATTTTGATAAAAGTCATAATTTTTGTACTTTTCCGATTTGTCTTGACGAAATGAATCAATAGTGCCAAAAAACTAGGCGCAAAACTAACAAACGTGAATAAAATTTGAATAAAAACAAAACATGAAAAAAACCCAAAAAAAAAACTAGGCCACTATTTTTTTGGAATGTTCTGAATCTTACCTTTGGAAAAGGGGTTCATTCTGTAAAATTGTATACAAACAAACCGTTATAAATGACTGGAAGTAATTGCAAAAAGTAGAAAAAGAGGTAAAACTTGAAAACTTAATTAAAATTGGAAATAATTTTACAATTTATTTTTTATGAATGCACTCCAAAAAATTTACTATCTTTTCATTGTTAAGTTACAAAAAAAAAAAAACAACTCCGAAAAGTGGGCGCACAAGAAGATACTCTTAAATTTTACTCCCTTCATTCCCATTGACTTTTTTTTTTCACCGCTGGAGAAGGATCTCGTCAAAATCTATCAAATAATATTCATATTGCATAAAAATTATTTCGATAAGTACACTTATTTTTAAGCTGCTTGATTTTGCCACTCACCATGTTTTGTTAACGCAACTCCTCTGCAACTATATTTTTACACCAAAATATATTTACAAGAGAGTGACGTTAACAAAAAAGAGGAGTGACAAAATCATTTTCTTATTTTTAAGCTTAAAAATCACACGTATTTCGTAGTGGCTTAACTTTTATGAGACGGAGGGTGGAGAGTACAATTTGCAAAAAAAATGAAGTGCTAAAAAGTAGGAGTATTTTCCCTTAAAAATTTCAAAGAAGACAGGCATTAATTACGCTTCCCTATAAAAATCGTGTAATAAAAATAAACAATAGAGTGGAAGTAGTTTTTTTTAACCAAAAAATTACTGCATAAAAAGCAGCACCAATCTGCCATTGTTGCTTTGGGTTTGTATTCATAGTCTTTGTCCCTGTGTTAGTATGAGAATTTTGTACAGAAAATTACTACTCGTATTGGAGTTTATAGTGTAAGGGTGACTTTTCCCCGGAACCGGGGACGCTGCCAAGTCGGTCCTTGCCAAGCGTGTGATGAAATCAACCAGTATTGGGAATGATGGGGACGTTATCGAAAAGAATAGACAAGAATATTGAGGAATCCATACCAAAAAAAATATTAATGCCCATTTAGAATAGCCCTGAAGTGGGAAGAAAAAAAGAAAAGAAAAAACCGGAATAATGCAAGTCTTCCTAATGTATTTGTGTGATTGTGAATTTTTTTTTTTCTCTCGGCAAAAAAGATTCATTAATCTTGGAAAATGATTACAATGATTAAAAGGACCATGGGCCACAACGACAAACACACCCAAGATCCAAAGAAAGAAAGACGAGATGCCAACCAATCACAAGACTAGAGGAAGGAAGAACACCAAAAAACACTTCAAAAACGCAAACACCAACAGACCTCAAAGACCCGCAAAATCAAACCTAAAAAAAACCCATTGCAAGAGCAAACAAACCTAAACTGAATGAGACTCAACAACCTTAAAAAAACCGAAAACCAAACAACCAACAACTGCCAAAAAGGAGAAGCCCCACATAGTTGACACCAAAACCCGCAAAACCTTTGATAGACCACCAAAACTCTCCCGATCAAGGCAAACGAAATAGACTCCGGAAATTAAAACTCAAAAAAGAGAGGCGCAATCTTTCATTTCAATAAACTCTTCCTCCTCTAATTCAGCACTCTCTTTTTCCTCCATTTCTATAGTATATATTTATTTTGTAAGCTCTTCCCCCATAGAATTTGACGTCCAGTTGAGCGCCAATATCGAATGCCTTGTGATTGTAGAAGGATTGATCCCCGAAGGAACCCTTCATAATGTCATTCATCGTCCTCCAATGCATGTGAGTCCACATCTATCAAACGAAGTTTGAACACAATTATGGGTTCAAAAGTTTGTTTCTAGACTCCTACCAAAATGAAAATGAGTCCACTCCTCACATGGAGCGCGAGCAACCAGTGAACGTCGTCGTGTTTGTCAGTCACATGGGACTGCTTGGAATTAGCATAAATTCTTTGGATTAATAAATAAATACTACTCCATTGGGTTGGTTTATTATTATGGCGTATTTATAAGACGACATTCTCAAGAGGGTAGGGATAAAATAGGTATTTCAGACTGATCGAGAAAAATACTACAAATAAAACTAAAATGAAATAAAGCGTTTGAAGTAAAAGAATTTTTTATTTTTGAACAACCATTCAAAATAACGATATTCACAATTCCCATGCTATGCACAGATATTATGCTATCTTTGATTATCAAGTGTCCTGTGTTCAGCATAATTTACATGCATCTTAATTAATTTTAAGAGAATAAATTTTTACTGTCGACTAGCGGGAGCCCCATTTAAAAACAGAGCATTTACTTATCTCAAATGAGTTAATAGGACATGAGATATTACGAACCTAACATCTCTTACTCGAAAGAAGCAAACCCTTAAGTCTCGTGGTGTAACCACAAAAAACTACGAATTGTCTTACTTAATACCCATAAAAAAACCCAGAAACTGCTCAGTTCACCCATATGAATCCAAAAGTAATACTTGCCAATGTCCGTTGGAGCTGATTTTTTATACGGCTCCATATAATAATATTCAAAAATTTATGGATAATTTTTCTAGATTTTTGTGGGATCCCGAAATGGGCCAAAACGTGTTTTTTCTTGCGTGGTTCTCTGCAAATCTTCCTTGCGAATAGCAGGGCTCAAAGAAAAAGAGGGGTGCTACTCTGGGTATGGAGATAAAATCTTGTACCAGCATGTACATAGCCCTTTCGAGCCCGTTTTGAGTTCCAAAAAAATGATCGGAGCTTCTCATTTTGTTTAAAATATTTTTATTTGCGGATATTAGCAAAAAAATAAGCTCAATTTGACAATGGTTAGAGTGCCTACAAAATGTCCAAATTTGTCCCACGACTTCAAGCTTGAATTCTAAAGCAAATTAAGTTGGATGTATTTGTAAACACAAAAGATACCAGATTTAGTTAATTTTTTATCAAAAACTGTGAATCAAATTTTTTTAAAAATGAGCGTCCTCCGATCATTTTTTGAAAACCAAAAAATGGGCCCGAAAAGAGGTATGTCGCGCTGGTACAGATTCATCTCTGTACCATTATCCTTTCTGATGAGTGCGGTAATAGCCACCATTGGCTGCAAAAGGCACATGACCAGGGACGGAGTTAGGAATTTCACTACACGGGGGCGATCATGTGTGCGAGACAAAAAAATAAAATGAAACGGTGCATAACAACGTGAATACATTAAAACTAAAAAATGTACAAAATAGAAACACGCCATACTTAATTATGCTTTCTATAAATTAACATATTGCAAAAGCATTAACGATCGACTTACTTCAGCCTATCTAGTAATTAAAACGAGGCATTTTCAATTGCCTTGGCGCTCTTTTATGTCAGTAAAAAGCATATGTGATGATGAATTGAATCAAACATTTTAGCAATATCCTTCTCTATGTAAGGTGATTTAGAAATTTGTTAAAAGTTCATCCCGTCATCTGTATGCAGAGTCTAGTATTCAAACATTTTATATACTCCTACTTAGATGTCTCCAAGGTACTTAGGAATGTGAAACCTCTTAACGATTGAGGATTTTTGGGGTAAATTGGAAGTTAAATAATTGAGTACTCACTATGAAAACCCTCAAATTTTATGTTTTGTTATATTTAACCCGTACTATTTAGAAATTAATGTTGGTATCATTGTATTTCAAAGATTACTAACTACTCACTACCATTTGATTTTATTTTTCCCTAAATATTAGAGGGGGGCGAGCCTCTATACTTTGAGAGGAAAATTTTATTTTACATATAATAAGTATAGTTTTTTTTTTTCTTCTTGCAGGGGTGACCGTCCCTACTGGCCTCTCACTGACACCATCCCTACACATGACAATACCGCCAAAGATATAGTACTACTAGATTACTCCACCACTTTTTTTTTAAATCCTAATTACTCCACTAGATTATTCCTCTTTCTTTTTTCTTTTTCTTTTTTCCTTTCAATTTTTTAACAGAGTAGCTTATTCCTGATCATTTGAACTGATTTTTTTTAATGGAGTGGAGGGCACCCAATAGAGAGTCATGTGACTTTTGGGAGGTAAATGGTACGTGTAATTGTGTGGTTGTCATGCGGTAAGCGCTCTATACTCCTTGCTACATGCGAAGATTCCAACTCCACCAATCCAATTTTCCTAGATTAGTGGTAGGAGATAAGATTAAAATTGCTTGTCCAAAAAGGGGGAAAAAGAAAAGAAAAATATGATCAAGTGGTGCTAGTGCACGTAAGTATACTTACCATGAGAGTGACCAAGTACAAGAATGAGACCAAAGCCCCCGGCCGTCTGTTTCCAGAAAAAAAGAGAATTCCACCATTGAGAGGAGGAATATATCGACAAAAATAATCCTGACTAGAGAGAGAGATCCATACAGTCGCAACTGGCCCAAAAGTCAGTATCAGATGGACCACCGAATGGACAGACTTACCGGTAAAATACCGCAGCGTCGTGCTCTAGCTTTCTCACCACACATCTGTGTGGATTTCACCATCAATCTTATGACGGTCATGCTAAGACTTTAACTCACTACATATTCATCGTTAACTTAAAGCTAATGTGATCCGCTTATTTGCAAGTGGATCATTCATGACTGATAGATGAAAATAATTGGCGTGATGTTTAATTTTTTGTCGTTGTTGTTGCTCTATCTTGATAATTTGAAAGCTTATTTTGAGCGGGTCAGTGACGTAGAAATATTATAAGTTAGTTTGCCTATCAATTGTCATAATGTTGTCATAAGAAAATGAACCATCTTTATTTTGACATCGTCCATTAATCTTATAGTCAAACCCAGCTTAATTGTGTTTATACTTTATACATGTTCAAAATTCAAAAACAATCTGATTCAATGGGGGCCGGCCAGAGTAGGCCTATGTCACATTAACTAAAGAGAAGCCTAGTTCTACGTCTTAATTTGTAGTTTTCGTACACGGAAGTATAAACTCAGGGTTCAGTTAGCTTTCGTACATCTTAACTAATATGGAGTCAGGTCCAGTCCAATATATATGATCCAGTCCGGTCCAGTTTTGGGCTCCTCCTGGGCCCACAACGACGATCGGAATCATTCATTGTCGTAGAGCTTGTCACTATGTCATTCATGCAAAATATTAGCTTGATCAAACATCAATAGGTACATGAACAAAATAGATTTGTATGAGAAAGATGCGATGGCAAAAATTAAGTTGAAACTAATAATTGCCCCTTTTTCCTTGTACAAATCTGTTTCGTTCATGTAACTATTGATATTTGTATCAATCTATTTTGTGTATGGATGACATACTCACGAGCTTTACAAAATGAACTGAACCCCGCAACGACCCAAAATTAGACTGGACTGGACCATATATATACCGGACCGGACCTGACTCCAACTAATATTCATATTCATATATAGAACCTAATAAATAAGAGGATAAATGGTCAGCCTTGATTGCATTAAAAAAAAGGGGAATGGAACCGTATGCATGCAGCATGCCCAAAGTTCCTCCTCTCCTTTCAGATTATTTTACTGTAGCTTTTATTTAGCTTCGAGATTAGTTTCCGTCTTTGTTTTTCCCTTGAGGATGCTATATAATATTGGTTTCCCAACCCCCCCCCCCCCCCCCCCCACAAATCAATGGACATCTTAATGGTTTATCATGAAAAAGAAAATTAGTGTTTATTCTCTACGAGATCGCATATTCGAATCGGATCAAACATTTCAAACCTCGAGAACTTTGGAGGGTTTGTCCGGTTGTTAACTTCAATTTCCCAAAAATTATCGAAGTACTCATAAACTGGCTCAGACATCCGGTTAGAAAAAAGCAAGAATTATGTTAAGGGAGGTCAAGTATTGCGAATCCCTCCAGTAGGACACCCATTGATTTGGGACACCTTTTTCTACGAAATTGGGGCACTTTTTGGATCCTTACGAAAGGGAAAGCCCCTAGATTAAGATTAAGGACTTAGATTAAGGCTCCCATTTTTTGACTATTCGTGCATGGGACTTTCATATATATTGTTTTTCTTTTCATTTTTATGGGAAGGAAGGACCAGACTTTGAGATTCGTAGCACACTTTCTCTCATGATATAAGAGCAATTGTGTATAAACTATTAGGGGTTCAAAAACTTTCAAACACACGTTTTTGGGCTCCACACGCATTAGTGGTGCAGTAAATTGAGAGTCGGAATATTTCTCATCTACAATTTGCGGACGATACGATTCTCTTTTGCAATAATGATCCAGATGAGATGGCAAACATTAAAAGAATTCTAAGATGTTTTCAATTGATGTCTGGCCTGAGAATTAATTTCTCGAAGAGCTCCCTCTGTGGAGTTAACATTTCACCTCAAGCAACTTCATCCTTAGCCCAGATCATGGGTTGTAAAGTGGAGCAGCTTCCGATCAAGTATCTCGGCTTGCCGTTAGGTGCTAATCCAGGAAGGATCAAAACGTGGGACCCCGTTTTGGAAAGGACTGAGAAAATGTTGAGTATTTGGCGTAATCGATGTATTTCTACCGGGGGAAGGTTGTCTCTTATTAACTCCAACACTGCAAACATCCCCGTATATTTTATGTCTTTGTTTAAAATGCCAGCAGCTGTTGCGAGGAAATTGGAGAAACTACAAAGAAAATTTTTCTGGGGTGACTCGAACGACAAAAACAAAATGCACGTGGTCAAGTGGGATGAGATTACTCGGAAGAAATCTAATGGAGGATTGGGGATCAAAAAATAGTTCAACAGAACCTAGCTCTTTTGACAAAATGGTGGTGGAGATTTGGTAAGGATAAAGAAGCTTTATGGGTGAAAGTAATCCGAGGAAAATATGGTCTGAATACTAACTGTTGGCTGCCCTATGCTCTCAGCCCTGGCTCAACATCAAGAATCTGGTCAGATATTTGCTCTCTGGAAAACCCATCTTCCCAATTGGGTTTCTCCATTCGAGATAGCTTTCGAGTCCAAGTAAACTCCGGAGATGCCACTGTTTTTTGGGAACATGTTTGGTTAGGTGAAGCCTCATTGAAACAAGATTATCCTAGGCTGTTTTCTTTATCTACCCAAAAAGAGATGTTGATCTGTAACTTGAGGACCGAGGGGTCTTGGGATTTAACGTTTAGGCGAGACATGCTTGGTCGAGAGAAGCAAGAGATGGATAACTTGAAACAGAGACTCCAACGAGTTATTCTAAATCCCTTGAAGCCTGATACATTGCAGTGGAGGTGGTCGGGTGATGGAATATTTTCTGTCAAGTCAGCTTATGGGCATTGGGAACAGCAAACCCATTCGAGCAGTCAACTGTTGGGTTCTGTATGGAAGAATTTGGGCCCCCCCAAGGTGGAAATCTTTGCTTGGATGGCTGTTAAGGAAAGGGCAGTTACCAGGTCAGTCCTTCTTAGTAGAAACCTAATCAATGAGATTCAACTAGCTTTATGCCCCCTTTGCTCTTTGAGCCTTGAAACCCATCAGCACTTGTTTCTCCATTGTCATTTCTCATGGAGTGTATGGTCGATAATTTTAGATTGGTGGAACATTAAATGGGTTTGTCCAAGATCGGTTCCCGTTTTAGCTAATTGGTGGTTTGATAATGGATTTTACAACCTCGAGAAACATGTATGGGAAGCTTGTTTCTATGCAACACTATGGTCTCTATGGTTGGTAAGGAATGACTATATCTTCAATAACTGTTCGAAACAAGCTTGGGAGGTGGGGGATCTAGTCAAAACTAGAGTTGCAATGTGGATGAAGGCAAAGTTTGATATCAAGGTCTACACCGTTGAGGAGTTCAAGTTCTTCTTAGATGGTATCCGAAAATTAAAATTGTAACATAGTCTTTAGGTGGACATTCAACTATCGGTTGGATGTGATTGTAAATTTCCTTTTTCCTCGATGTACCCCGTTCGAGTTTTATAAATTGTTTCGTTTGCCGAGCAAAAAAAAAAAAGAACACTTTCTCCGTTCTTATCATTTATTAATTAGATTTCATATTAAGATTACTTTAATTATTTACTTAGAAAACTTAACATATGTTATAGATATTTATTTGGTGCAGTTTTTTAAAAGTTAGAGTAAAAGTTCAAACTGTCCAGTGTTCAGTTAAATAACTTGTAGAATAAATTATTATCCCTTTTTTTTTATTTTGGTACTTCGAAATATGTAGAATAGTAACTTATTATCAACCGAAGTCTAGATTGACCTTAATTATTACTCATGTAGGAACTTGTAGCAAAAGGTATTTATATAGTCTTTTGGGGGGTCAAAAAATTATAGTACTACTTACGCATAGAACTTACATGCACATGCACTTTTACTCAAATATTTTGAGAAATATCCAAGCAAAAGTGTAAAAAGTTAGATTTTCGGATATTTCCAAAAAAACTTGTGTACAAGTCATAATTTTCTATTTTTTCTATTTTTCTCGTCGAGACAAACCAGTGATACATAAAACTTTGACGTAAAACAAACAAACATCGAAAAAAATTTAGTGGAAACACCGTTGGGATTCGAAGAGTACGTACGACCCCATTTCTTAGTATCATTAGTGAGTTAGATATAAAGATTATGATTATTTTAATTATTTACTTAGAAAACTTAGAATAAAAATTCAACTATTTGGTTAAATCAATTGTTGAATAGATCATTATCAATCGGACGTCTAGGTTGACTTTAATAATTCTATCGAAGCACCCTTCAACTGAGTAATTGTTTTCTCGTAAAATATTTTTTTACAGCTTCAAATAAGCAAATAGAAGCTACAAATTAAAACCTTAAATAACTTACTTTTGTCAAATAATTAAGCTAGAAAAAGTTGAATAAAATCTTATTCAGAAATCATATCTAGCACCTTATCTACTCTTTTTCAAACAAGCGAAATAAGTTAAATTATAAGTCCTAGACGGTACCCGTGGTAAATTCATATGGACTCTACTCTTAGTTTTACGACTCTTTCGGAGTTTTTGCAAAATTCAGATCAATCCGACCCTCGGTAACATACGATTACAGAACATTGCAATTTATTTTCAAATCATGATCATATGGTCATCGTAAGGGTGAGTTGATATTTGGGGACTCAATTGCCATCAAAATTAGGTAAATGGGCCTGACCTAGATTTGTCACACCACATGCCTTTCTTCTTTCTATTACTCAATTACAGCTTTACAGGACAATTTTAGGCCCACGAACATGCATGTGCGTGACTGGTTTTATCCCGTTTCTCCTGCTTGTTTTAAAGTGCCAATTCTTGGCCTAACTCAGTGTCTCACCCAGAATAAATATCTTTTTTCGATGTATGTAATTTTTTAAAATGGTAGGGGGCGACAGCACCTACTAGCCCCCTTCTGACCCTATCGTTGCTATAATGTGTTTAGTCATTTCAAGCGATATCGTAGTCAACGAAAGAGTTGGGATGAAATTCAAGTTACCTACCCTGTCCCTTCAAGCGATATCATGGTCAACAAAAGAGTTAGGGATGAAATTCAAGTTATCTACCATATCCCGCCCGCCCCTTCTTTATTAGGCGGATTGGAAAGTACGTATATTTATCATCAAGTAGGGCATGGGAGGTCTAGGGTTGAGAGTCCCTAGTTCCGAACTCATCCTCGATTTTGACATATTTTGGCCGCATCAGGTATCAGCTTTGTGTGGACGTGACACCGAAAAATGAGAAGAGAATATGTTAGCTTTTCTACGTAAATAAGCCTCGTTGACTTGTAGTAGTTAATTTTTGATAACTATATGTATCACGTTTTCGCTCTCAATCCTTACAACTGCGTTCACGCTCTCAATTTTCGCTATCGCAGATTTTATTATGTTAGAATGTATTTCAAAAACGCTTTCGCATTCAAGGTTGCACTCTCGTTCACAAATACACACGCAAATTATGTAACTCAGGGCATGCCTAACTTGCCAAAAAATAATATCAAAGCCTTTTATTCTACACGAGGCATGACTATCTCTGCCGTCTTTGATTTTAGAAGCCCAAACTACAGCTGGCCTTTTAAGTTTGGTCCAAGTCCAACAACTCAAGCCTTAAACTACAGTCAATCTTCTTCTTTATTCTTAACCTAAAACTACAGTCAATCTAAATCAGGATAAAACAAATCATTACCAAACTGAAAAGAGTCATGCTGCATGCACAAAAATATAAGCAACTTGTGCACAATATGTGTGACTTGCTTCATTGAGAAGTGAAAATTATCACTACCAGAAAATTTTCGAGAGGTGACGAAAACGGTGGTGACGAAATTTACTATTTTACAATAGCTGACGAAACAACCAAATTTTCGTCACCAAAAGTTACTATAGGTGACGAAAATTTTATTTTTTGTCACCAAAAGTGACTTTCGGAGACAACCTATAGGTGACGAAATTTACTATTTCAATCGTCACCTATAGGTTGTCTCCGAATGTCACTTTTGGTGACAAAAAACAAATTTTTCGTCACCTATAGTAATTTTTGGTGACGAAAATTTTGTTGTTTCGTCATCTATAGTAAAACAGTAAATTTCGTCACCACCATTTTCGTCACCTATCGGAAATTTTCTAGTAGTGTATCTATCTACTAATGACCAGTGAAATACTGTCCGCGTTGGGTGTGCAAATTGTTGTAATTGCAGACTTTTTTATTAATTGAAAAACAAAAGAGCCAAAGTATAGGGCCCGGGAAGCGATATTTTTTTGGCTTTTCCGTGTTCCATTCAACGAATTCTCATTTCCCACTATAAAATCTAGCTTCAAACATTGATCGGTTTAGCTTGGGTAAAACATTCTGCGGAGTGATTTTACTCGAAAGTAAAGAAAAGGCAAGGAATCGCGTACTCGTACAGACAAACTAATTGCATTCTATCGAACACGTACTGCAGCAACATGAAACTGGCATGATTCCCCTTCCGCAAATTTGATGTTTATTTTCATGCACCCAAACAATTAACTACCTTGTCCAGTACCTAAGTACGTACCAACCATGAAACGTTCATGACCTCCTCACTACCAAAAAACTAATTGGGCAATTGGCTCAACCGTAGTTTTGCGGGTTTTGGTTGTTGGTTTGTTTAGGATGTTTTGGCTCTTTTTTGTGGTGTTTTCGGTTGGCATCTTGCCTTCTTTGGGTTTTGGTTTTCAGGTGGCATTTGTTTCTCACCGGTGTGTCTGTTATCCTTTTAATCTTTATAATTCTTTTCAAAGATTAGTAAAATTTTTTTGGCTTAGCAAAAAACAAAAAAACGTAGTATAGCTACACTTCGGTGTAGTGAGATTATGGGTTTAACTAGTATGGTCATGAGGAAGTTGACACCTTGGTTATTGAGTTGGAAGGAATTTGGGTAGTATAATTTCGACTAACGTGTGACCAAAAAATCTAAAAAATGATGACTTTTTTTTTTTTTTAATGTAGAAAAGTTATTTTCAAAAACAAACAAAAAAGAGCTAATTTTCAGTTTGTGTTTCTATGACAACAGAATTTTATCAGGTGAGTTTTGAATGTGTGTATATTTGTATGTTTACGTGTTGGTTTTGAAGAGAGTACGGGGCCGTTTTGGAGCCCGATTCTGGATTGTGACTATCCATTGTCTAACATTTTTCGTTTGAGAGCTGCATTTTGAGAATGGATTCTTTGACAATGCATTATAAAAACTACACTTTCCAGGCACAATTTGAGAATCAGCCATGAATGAGCTTTTCCATTTTCCATTTGGATTATTAAATTCTTGTAGGATAAAAAGATGTAACAACCCCTGACATTTTCAATTATTCCAATTTTGCCCTCTACGTTATTAAATCAGAACCATTCTTTTGTTGTAATTTGTGGGTCATTTTTATAGTTTTTTCTAGGCATGGTACTCTCTAATTTTTTATTGCATAATCGTTGTTTGAGTTTTTAATCAACCAATAATTAATATTCTTTTGCCCAAATTTTTTTGAAGACTTTTGTGGAGAAAATTTTATTTAGGACTATTTTAATATTTTTTCTAATTTTAAAATGGTTATTCATCAAACTATAATACTACCATAATAAAAACTAATTCATAATCTATTTTGAGTATTATCCTCCCAAACATTACTATTTTGCAAAAGCTATTCTGTATATATCTCCCAAACACTCTACCAAATTCATAATATATTCTGACAATAATTCAAAACCAATAACTCACAATCTAAAATGAAAAATGAAAAAGTAATTAGACTCCCAAACGGGCACAATAAGGTAAGTGGATTGTGGACTTAAAATTGTGGATAATTGTGTATAAGAAAATGGTTACTTACATCTGAAGAAAATACTGTTCCTTTTACCCGATAATGTTTTTAGAAAAATTTAACTGTATTAAAAGAAGTAAGATGTAAGATCAATTAATATCTAACTAAACAATGAACACAATATATATATATATATATATATATATATATATATAGTCATTTTCAAATGAGGAGGTCCTTATTTTAACTAAAATAAGGACCTTTCCATTTCTCCCATTTTCCGTTCGAATTTCGATGATCCGAGCTGCTAAATGTGTTCAAAACGTGATTTTAAGAGTACTTGCGAGGAATCAACAAAAAAAATGACCGGAAAGGGCTTCATACGAGCAGTTTTTATTTGAACCGCTCGATAAAAAATAAACAAAAACTGCTCGGATGAAGCCTTTCCGGTCATTTTTTTTTGATGATTTCTTGCGGGTACTCTTGAAATCACGTTCTGAACACATTGAGTGGCTTGGATCATCGAAATTCTATCGGGAAAGGGAGGTTCTTAGGCCCCGTTCCGGAACCATAAATAAGTACTTATTTTTTTAAGAAGGCAATTTCAAGCTCAAAAATCATGTGCTTATGCAAATAATTTTCCTATCACTATGGATCTTGTTTGATAGATCTCATTGAGATCTTTAATACGGTGCAAAAAAAAATTGAAAAATTATTTTTCATTTACATTATTTTTGAGTTTGAAAATATGAAATAAATACTTATTTTTTAAGAAGTTGTTCTAGAACGGGGCCTTATTTTATTAAGTTAAGGTGGTCTTTAGGAGAAGGGGACTCTCTCTCTCTCTCTCTCTCTCTCTCTCTATATATATATATATATAGTATTGAAGTACTTTCCTCTATATAGATATAGAAATATTATTCCCTTAGTTCCTAAATAAATGTCCGCACTGTAAACCTAGACCTCTAATTTCGTTAAAAAATTCAAACTTGTTTCACAACTCAATGAGTTCTTTTAAGTTGTAAAAAAGTTTGAATTTTTTAACAAAAAGATACATTTTTTTAAAGATTGGGTTGTGCACCGAATATTTATTTATGAACAAAACGAGGATAAGATTAAAAAAAAAAAAAAACAGAAACCACCAATGCATAATAATGTGTACTAAAAACACTTTCAACTACTCCAACTACTTTCCTCTATTTCGTAACATTTGAAGGCGGCGTAAGGTAATCACCAATTCTCATGGAATCAAACACCCCTGGTCCATCTAAGCAGACCATGAATTCCACATGACTCTCCAAACACCTTACAAACTAGTCATTTGCCACCCATAACTTCTCGCATGACTAGCACACACAAGGATTGGGCGTCCTCTAGTGTGCATCTGAACCGTCCTTTTTCGTAATTAATGGTTTAGATATGTTTGTTAACTCTTACCGGTAGGAGTTTACTTTGACCCGTAAGATCGATTCATCGAATCTAAACCATCAATTACGAAAACAGACAATCCATATGTGCGCTACAAAATGCACTACCTATAGCGCACTAAAAACCCCGAGGTCCAAATTCTTGCATAAGCTCCTGCAGACACAAATTATATGAGTAGGCTTCACACATTGCAAAAGACTAGAATGGTGGTTGTGGGTATGTCACACTTGATTTTCAACAAGTCTACAACCATAAATCAACACACAAACACTTATATATTATACACTCATAAGGTATGTGGGGCTCACACATGCTACACACTTCTAATATGTGTGGGCCCCACATTTATGAACGTGTATGAGTGTTTGTGATTCTAGACTTTCTACTTGATTTTTGTCTCGTGCGATAATAATTTTGTTCATGCACCCTCATTTAAAGAAGGTGAACATTATCCTCTATGTGATTTATGAAAATTGTGTAAGTCTCACCACAAGCTAACTTATTATTATTACCAAAAGTATTAATTTCATGTATATCATTACCAAAAAATATATTGATTCTGTGAACCCTACACAATTTCCATCAATTACAAGAACGGTAATGTTCACAATTTTTAAGGGAGGGTGAACATAATTATTCTCAATACTTTTTTTTTTCAATATATTGTATACATTATCGGGGTTAGTGAAAAAAGTTATTGAGTTAATCTACAGGGAGTTCAAAAGCTATCTGTAGCCATGAACCCAAAAATCGTCCACAAAGAGTTCGAACCCTGGTCTCCCACAAGGGAAAGCCATGAGTTACCAACGCGGCTACAAGTCCATTTGTTATACGGAATGCAGAAACTAGTCGGTAAGGACTGAACATAATCCTGATATCATGAGACCACACAAATGTATAGACCCTAAAAGCATCGGATAATTTTCCTTCTCAGACACCCTCTATAAATACCTTGACTCCCTGCCCCAACTGATGTATTCGTTCATCCCCTCAAAACTTTTGAGAGAGAGAGGAGAGAGAGATCGTAAAACAAATCACCAAACCAAAACCGAAAACAAATACAAAAACTAAATCACAGCCATCACAAACCCCTCCGATCACCTATATCCCCAATCTCACCTCCCACCAACAATTACCCAAGCCCTAAACAAACCCTAGAAAACCCAATGGCCGACGTGTACTGCTCCGACTGCAAACGCGCGACGGAGGTGGTGTTCGACCACTCGGCCGGCGACACCGTCTGCTCCGAGTGCGGCCTGGTCCTGGAGTCCCACTCGATCGACGAGACCTCCGAGTGGCGGACCTTCGCCAACGAGTCGGGCGACAACGACCCCGTCCGTGTCGGCGGGCCCAGCAACCCCCTCCTCACCGACGGCGGCCTGTCCACCGTCATCTCCAAGCCCAACGGCGTCACCTCCGACTTTCTCTCGTCCTCGCTCGGCCGCTGGCAGAATCGCGGCGCCAACCCCGATCGGTCACTTATTCTGGCGTTTAAGACCATCGCTACCATGTCCGACAGGTACCTAACCCTGATCAGCACGTTTTAATGCGTGTGCGTATGGATACAGTTGTTCGATTGAATAAACCCTAGAGAGATTCCTTTTTGGATGCTCAGAAAGTGTGGGAGAGGGGGAGGAAATACAAAGTGGTAGAGGATTGATACGGACACAGATGTGTACAGATTCGAACACATGCTTGAAGCACGATAAGTGTGGGGTCTAGAAATGTAGGATGGTTCTGAATACATCTGTGTTCGAATCACCGTAAATGTGGGGTCGACAAACATAGGACCTTTCCGAATACATCAGTGTTCGAAACAAGTTAAATGCGGGGTCTACAAACGTGAATCTGTGCATAATATTCGAATCTGTGTATATTCATCCGTGTCCGTAGTATTTGTGCTATTGTTAGTGTTGAATCTTGGACTATTCATTGTTGTTTTATGACCCGTGAAGAGCATGAAAACAAACCCCACTAATACAAGTTTTTGACGTTGCCTGGTTAGGTTTCGCCTTCCCTTGAATGCTAAAATGTGGGGAATCAGTTTGAATTTTTTTTTCATCAATCGTGTCATCTGGTTAGTGATTAGGTCTAGGTATAATGAATTTTGCGATGATTTGCTTGCTCGTATACAATAGGTTAATGCAATCCGATATGCCCTGCAATCGTTATGGAATCAAACTGATTGGAAATTAGAATGTAGAGTAAGAAATCTCGATCCATGTCATGAGAAGCTGACATTTTTATAATTATGTTTTCGCTACAAATATGAAAAATCTGTGATTATGATTAGTTCAGTTGATGATTTGGCAATGGTCTGAATTTTTATTTCATTTTCTCTTGATCTTTACTTATTATGAGGAATGTAGCAACCAATCAGTCATAAGTAGTTCTGTGATGGGAAGACGGGGTGGTAAACAATAGGGAAAACTACACCTATAAGGCAGTCACTCTTCTGTAAACACATTGTTGGGACAGTTATTTGTTCTCTCTTTCGGCAAAGCAAAGTAATTTGGAGAAAGTTTGTAAGACATGTTGATGTAGGTTACCTGACAGTTTTTTATTTCCTACTTTGGATTTTAAAGTATAATCTACAAGATAGGAGTCCTCAATTTCAAGGTTTGTTGATAGAGGACTACTGCCACCCTATTGTCACCTAATTACATTTTAGTGCTAGCTATGCCTATTTCTAATACCCATTTCCCTTATGTATAAGTTTAATGGGTTGCAATTGGTTGGTTGGTTGGTGGTTGAGTTCCCTTTGGACTTCATAGGTTTCTTGTTTCTCGTAGTGAAGTACAGGGCCTTTTCGGTTAGTGGTCTCCTCTTTCTGTATATGGGCCGCATCCCCTTGATGCTTTACCTAGAATCTTTTTACCTCAATCACCAGAACTACAGAAGAATATAATAGGTACACAATTATATGCTGCATAACAAAACTACTATCCTTTGCATAATAAAGCTAGAGTGCAGTGATAGCAATTGATGTTGCTTGAATGGATTGGGTTGGATAACCCCTGGATTAGCCGAATCACTCCTGCCTAGATTCTCAAGTTAATTTGCAGTCAAAATCTACATATGTATACAGTCACACTATCCATACAACTGACCATTTTTTTCTATTTTAGTTCTTTATCTGTTGTAGATATTTTTTGAAAGCCTGTTTACAAGACTAGTTGGTTTTAGCAGGGGTGAGGATCCATTTTGTTTAAGAACGTATAAGAAACGGGATATGTATATGACATAGTTGACCTGGTGGAGTCACTTCGGTGGCGTGATCCTTGTCCTAATGTCATAATTTAGTGTTCACACACAAACACCAAAGATGGATGATTTTGGAGTTTCAGCTTTGCACCGTAGGGATTTTGAATTAGCAAATCCTCAACAAGCCTTTGCATCATCTACTTTGGAGTTTGGACTAGTTGATTGTTTTAAGAAATAATATATTGTCAATATATTTAAGTTCGTGCAAAAAGTAAGAAAGATATAGCTTTATAAATATCTTCGATAATTGTACGATTTGCGCAATTGTTGTCAAACAGTCAACCATATTGGTGCAAGTCAATCGATTTAGAGAATACAGAATACTTAGCTTTGTAATATTAATACTTTTTTAAAAGGGGTTTTTACCTTTTCCCATATTACATAGTTACTTCTAGTTTTGAGTTATATGTAGCTTATTGCTGCATGTTGTGCTGTTGTTCCGTGTTCATTGGCTAAACCTTGCCAAGTGTTATCACAAACCTTACCACTGTTGGCATCTTCAGTTATGATAATCTTATGCCTGCACTTAGAAAAAAGGATTTCGGTGTATACTCTAGGGCCATTTTATTTTTCGTTATCCTGTTTTGAGGTACAAAAGTATGTTGGAATTATATTAATCCAGATTGGCAAATCAGAAATCACTGCTTTGTAGTTGATCCTTTATATCCTGTCCCAAAGAAATATGTTTGACTATTTTGCTCCCAGGATTGTTGTCTTTTAACTTGCTGCCTGCGTACATATGACTATGGCCATGATAGGAAAATTGGATTTGACTTCCTAAAAATATGAAGGTTTCCTGATTTTTAGGTTCCTCTTATACTCCTATATAACTTTTTTCTTCTGAGTGTTCCTCTATTCTATGCTACCCTTTTACGTCCCTGTCCTCTTAGATTCTCATTGTTCTATTGTATTCATGAATATAAAACTGATGATGGTAATCCTTCACATTTATCTTGCAGGTTGGGCCTGGTTGCAACCATTAAGGTATGTTGCCATTATCATGTTTTATTATCATATGTGTGACAATCACGGATTTCAATTTTCGTGTGTCCGCAACTATAGTAATGCATGCATTATTGAAGGCATTACCTTAAATTCTGAAGTCCCACACTTAAAGATTTTGCCTATCTTGGCTTTATTTATTGGGGTTGAGTTGAGATTTATTTTTTAGATATATTTCATTTTTTAGATAATTTTTTGGGGAGGATTTTGGGTTGTCGTACCAGACGAAATCCATAAACTAGTGCAAGATAGAGTACCAGTAAATGCCAGGCTGATTTTTGTGTGACTCGTCTACAATATGGTAGATATTACCATGGATTGCAGCCTCTCCATTAGTAGAGTTGAATAATACCATTTAAGTGTAAGATACAAAACAGGACGCGGAAAAAGTTGACAAACACGATAGTTTGCCTAAATATTAAATGTACAGGCCTCAATTTTGCCAGTCTCAATACAACTAGCGCTTTCCTTTTATATTTGATGAGGCCATGGACATTAAAGCTATCCCTCATTGCACCAACTCAATCTATGAGTTGGTGGTCGATGTTTATGAGCTCTGGTATTAGGAAGTTGTAATTCCTAGGTCAACTCTTGCCACCCATATAAGCGATGTTATTGTGCACTCTATTTATACGCATCCGTTTGTTAGTGTCATGTGCTACAATGTATCTGATTTATTAATTCCCATGTATATGGAAGAGGGACACGGATTCACGTTTCTCAATATTTTTTGTCCCACTTATACGTCTAAGTTAAGAGTGAAATGGTGTTTACAAGGTCATATAGTGCATTTCATGCATTACAAGGAAGTTGCAAGTCGTAATACTTGGTAAACTTGAATTACTAGATATGCTCTTTGGGTGAACATCCAACTGAACGTGTGTCCCATAACCTAAAGTATCCAGCGGCTGACTGTGAACTTCAAACAGTTGGAACACGCCACATAACATAGGTGTTCCCTGTTCGTGAATTGTGCACGTTTTTCAAGTCAATCATGCTATGTTTGGTTTGGTATTTGAAAAGTTTTTTGAAAAATAGTAGGGTAATAAGTGGAGAGAGATAGAGAGAGAAATGTTAGAAGTAGGGGGAATCTAGGGGGAATTTTCTGGAAAATGCTTTTTGAAAAGGTCAAGGAACTAGGCATTAGTGTGCCTCTCCATGTGCGAGATGGGGGTCACATGACTCACATTTGGGGGGAGTGTTAGGTTAGATGCATCTCTAATGGCTCAAGTTTTGTGATTGTTGATGCTCTAACATGGTTCCAAGCACAGTGGATCCTGTTTATGTACAGTACTGCAATCTTGAGAATCGTCCCTTGTTTCAGCCACTTTGAAGAACTTGTGAACACACAAGGGTAACAATGAAATTACCATTCTCTATCAGATTAACCTGTAGATTATTTAGTGGTTACAGGTTTATAACCTGTAATCTCCTTCACCCCAATCCAGCCCCTTAACAAAATTAAGTAGAGGCACAACCAATTTCAAATATTTGTGAAGTAGTTGTTGTCCTTGCTTCAATCTGCTAGTGCTTATATATGCATGGAGCGACTTTGACTTGCATGGTAAGGATATTACATTCCTTGTTTTTTTTTTTTTTGATCGGCCATTCCTTGTTTACTTAATCGCAAAGGAGAAAGATCTACATAGTTTACTGAAGTTTGTAGATGAGTTCTATATATATTTTTCTGGATTATGTTGTGGTTGAGAAGTGCAATTGACCTTAATTTGTGTTGGGTGGGGTTCACTATTCAGCATATTAGGACAGAATGTGCTGGTTGGTTGAGGAGAGGATAAGAAGGTTATCACCCTTGTCTGATGGAGCGAAGGGAAGTAAGAAAAAACTTCTAGTAATTTATTCATTTCTTGCAGTTCTCTGCTTCACGCACAGGACAAGTGCAGGCAAAAACCAGTTTTGTTGGTGATCTTAGATTTGGTGACTCTTTACTGGTCCATAAGTCGTCTTTGTCGTTGCAATAATTCTGCAGCTTGTTTATGATCTCATGTTTAATTCTTGCAGACTTCTAATACTACCATGGTGATGTAATCTTAATTTGAAGATTGTTGTACTTCATTTTCTCATTTCTGTGCATTCCTAGGTTTATTGTGTTATCCTTGGAGCTTCAGTGTTTTTGGGTTGTTCTCTGTTTTGTTTTTCAGGATCGAGCCAATGAGATATACAAGAAGGTGGAAGATCAAAAATCTAGTAGAGGAAGAAACCAGGATGCAATTTTGGCTGCTTGCCTATACATAGCTTGTCGGCAAGAGGACAAGCCACGCACTGTTAAGGGTACAGCCTATGATTTTTTTAACATCTGGATGCTTCCTGATTTCTCTCTATGTGAATGATGAGATTTGCCTGAACCTGTGGATTTCAATTAGAAATCTGCTCCGTTGCCAATGGAGCGACAAAGAAGGAAATTGGTCGAGCAAAAGAATACATAGTGAAACAACTGGAGCTTGAGATGGGTCAATCGGTGGATATGGGTACTATACATGCTGGGGATTTTATGGTGAGGTTTTTGGAAATTATGCACTCAAGTTATAATGTTATTGGTCCTTTAGGCAGCTTTTCCTATTATCTCTGATGATCATAATCTTTTCCTGCTATTCAGCGACTGACATGAAATGTTTGTATATATATGTAGAGGCGCTTTTGTTCAAATCTTGGTATGAACAATCAAGCTGTTAAAGCAGCGCAAGAAGCTGTCCAAAAATCAGAAGAGTTTGATATAAGGTAGTTCTGGTTTGCTCTTATGTTGTTATGTTTCATGTGGAGACTGTGCATGTGTAATTTCATGGCAATAGGTGTACTCACAAGAAATGTGCTGATCTGATTATAAAGTTCTCCGTGTCTTCAGATGGCTCCCTTTTTGTTTTATACTGTATTTAACAAGGCTATAGTTTCTGAACTGAATTTTTTTTGGAGGAATTAGCTATCAGCACCAATGATTTGACAGCTGGGAAAGGATGAATTGTTAATAAATGGAAGACAATAGCTTTTTGAGACCATCTAAGGTTTAAATATTGTGAAGGACAATGACAATTCGAAGGCTCCAGTGAGAACAAGGCAGTCTGTGAGACTTGCTTGTTTATTCACAGTTTGGAGCAAGAAAGGATTCGGATCAATTGTAAAGGCTCCAGTGAGAACAAGGCAGTCTGTGAGACTTGCTTGATTATTCAGTCAGGAGAAAGAACGGATTTGGATCAATTGTAATTGAGAGACTACTTGGAACTCTAAAATTACTTGTCTCCGTTGTTGCATTAGATCAGCTCACCCATTTCCATTCTGCACGTAGGTCGGTTAGGTTTCCTCTTTGGAAGTTTCTGTTGGAAGGCATATTGATGCACAATCTTTTCCAGTCTAAGAAACCGAAAGGACAAGTGGAGTAGGGAGGAAGAAACTATGCCTGTTTGTGCTTTCACTATGAGAGTATCTGTGACAATTGAACTTTTTGCTTTCTAGCTTTAATGCTTCCTGTTTCCAGTTTGCCTGAAACAAACTACCTTGATTTTTCATCTAAATTGGTGAGAAAGTCTCCATCAAGTCAAAATTCTGTCCCATGATGGTACACGTTATGGTATCCAAATATGTTAGTAGTCTCCTTATAATGCGACTGTTAGATGCCTTTCTCCAATGGTAATTGATGTCTTTGCCATGTTATTGCAGGAGGAGCCCTATATCAATTGCAGCGGCCGTCATTTACATTATAACGCAACTTTCAGATGATAAGAAGCCTCTTAGAGGTAAGCATATATTCCATCATTGATGGAGCCTATCTTATGAACCTCGCAGTTGATTTAGGGTGTGCACCAATTAATAACTGAACCCGTGGAAGGCCCTGGGCCTTTTGCTGGAAATACTATGTTCTTAATAAGTTGGGCCATTTGTTCATTGAAGTTTCTCACGCTTTTTTTCCTTTACCAAGATTGTGCAGCTCGAATTGTAAGTCGATGATAGAATCTCGTTTTTGGGGTTTTGAACAAATATCTTTTAGGCTGATATATCATCGGGTCTTGATCCTTACTGCTTCAGAATATATTTGGTAGACAGAATGATTTCTGGATTTTCTTCAACGCGTAGTTACTGTGGTGTGATTTTGCAGATGTTTCAATTGCAACTGGTGTCGCGGAAGGGACAATCAGAAATTCGTACAAAGACCTTTATCCCCATATTTCCAAGATAATACCGAGCTGGTATGCCAAGGAAGAGGACCTTAAGAACCTATCAAGTCCTTGAAAAGATTGAGCGAACAGTTGCGGGAAAAGTCTTTTTTAAATTGGCACGGGAGGGATTTGTTTTGGATTTTGTGATGGTCACACAGCCAAGTTGTTCTTTTTCCAAAAAGTAGATTATACATTGACTGAAGGATTCTCTCTGAACTAGCTAGCAGTATAACTTGAAGTTGAATTCCTAATTCAAACTGCAAATTGTACATGCTTTTTAAGCTACGGCCCATGTATAACCGTGTTCTCTTGATGCCCACTAAAAGAAAAAAAGAATGCTCTCTCTCTCTCTCTCTCTCTCTCTCTCTCTCTCTCTCTCTCTCGGGTGATCACCATAGGAAAATGAATGAAGCTTGCTGGCCAACCTTAGTAGAAAGATTGCCAAGAATCATATACTTGATATTTTAATGGTGCTGCTCCTACTTCAATTTGATGACTGAGCAAGTAATTCGAAGGGTGGTTTTTTTGTTCAAAAGACTAGTCGGAGTGCATAAACTCTGTTCAAATCTTATGTTCTTGGACCGGTTTGAGATTTGAAGCATCTGTTGTAGATGCCGGAATATTGTGGACGACAAATTTAAGAGAACATAATTGTGTTCTTTTTACATATTAGTGAACGGAGTTGTACTTTGCACTTGGGACAACAAAATCGATAGTGTTGTGTATTTGGTTTTTTAACCATAGGTTATAGGATTGTAGTGAGGATAAGTGCCTTTTCTTTTTCTTTTAAAAAACCAGAGAGTGTAATTGCCCCAGTAATTGTTTTCTTTTACTAAGCTCACTTTGGCACACCCTCACCTTTTTTTTTTCCAATCGATAAAAGATATCATTTACATTATATATGAAGTACAAAGTACAAATTTAGGACACTAAATCAACTAGTGGATCCCGTGCCCGACGGCATGGCGCAATGCATTCTGAGCGCAATCTAAATAAAGTATTAAACCCTACTTTTATAAATAAAAAAATGGATACAACCGTTGTTTTTAACTCGAACTCACCTATGTATGTGTATATCCCACCCCATGTGAGGGGATTTTTCCCTCCTCCCAACAAAATCTCTAATTGATAATCGATTTATTGAGTGCTAGAACTAACATTTCAATACACCAATGAAAAGGATGAAATTGAGGATTTTTTTCCTTTTGTTATTGGCTGTACACAAGCTTGGTATTTTTTCCCTTTTGTTATTTTTGGTTTTTAGAAAACTTTGTGGTTACAAAAAACTTCAGCAAATCGGAAAAATTGAATGCTCAATTTTGAAAAACCCTAGTATTCTAGTCATCTAATCACATAGAAACACACAGAAAGCTGATGATTGTAGCGCATGAACTGAAGCTATAAACACACGGAAAGAAAACCCTCAAATGCTACGC